>ML805331.1:54730-74727 GCA_009831015.1 Picea engelmannii
TGATTTCTCTCCTATTGTCAATCTCTTTGTTTCTTTGGAGCTCTGCAGTCTTTCTTCAGATGTCCTTTCTTCCCACAATTCCAACACTCTATCTTTCCAAGTATGGATTTGGATCTGCCCTTCCTAGAATTACCATGGTTCCCTGAGCCCTTTCATCTATCCTTTTGTCTTCCCCTGCTCTCCTTGTTCAATGCATTACCTGATGTCTCACCTGTGCTTTTCTGTCTCATTTCCTCACTAAGGATAACACCAACAACATCATAAAATTTTAAAGTATTTGAACCAGAGATAGAGTTACTTACAGCCATGACCAATCCATTCCATCTTTCTGGCAATGAGCACAAGATTAGAAGAGCCCTAACCTCATCATCAAAGTCCACTTTTACAGAACTTAGTTGATTAGTAACCGTATTAAAATCATTTAAATGATCTGCAACAAACACACCTTCCGACATCTTTATATTAAATAATCTCTTCATTAGAAATACCTTATTGGATGCTAAGGGTTTTTCATACAATTTGGCCAATGCATCCATCAAACCCTTCATTGTCTTTTCTTTGGAAATATTGAAAGCCAGCAATGCTGCCAAGCTCAGCTGTATCATTCCTAGAGATTTTTTGTCAAGAATCTCCCATTCTTCATCCTTCATGGTCGTCGACTTCTTTGCTACTCCACCTAATGGTAGGAATAGATCCTTCTAATATAAATAATCTTCCATCTGCATCTTCTATAACTGGTAGTTTTGGCCGTTAAATTTCTCGACCCTAAACTTTCCATCTTTCGACATTGCTCCCACTCGAACCAGCAACCCTCTTTTCCTGCGAGTTACCTTTCGCTCTGATACCAGTTGTTAGAAAAATAGGACCGTGGAGCAATAAAATAAAACAAATGTGGAAACAAAACATAGAAGATACACAATACAATAGAGACACAGATTTACATGGTTCACCCAGTGTGGGCTACGTCCAGCAGAGAAATTGTCAGGTCGTTCCTTTATTATTATCCATCATATGAAGGGATACAACCTATAGAAAACCCATTGTAACTTCCTTTTCTTTCTCTCACAGTATGCTATCTCAGAATACAATATTCACCCCTCCACCCTAGTCGCAATACATTTCCCTCATAAAAGATTATTGCCTTCTAGAGAAAAAACCCTAGCATAATCTCTACCATTAGATCTGTGACCTTATAATGAACGGTCCAGATTTACAATGAAATTAGAATATACATTTACAAGGAAATTTTTCCTTTGGGGGCTTTGCCCCCAAACCCCCGCTTTCCCCCAGACACCCCATCCGGGGGGATAGCCCCCCCAGACTCCACAGATGGGGTACCCCCCCTCTGCACTCCCCCGCATGGAAGAGCGTACATACTTCTGCGGTGTAAATACTTCATGGGGTATAAACATGACTGAAAGTAAAATACCTCTGAATCAGGAAGATAATCAGGCTCCACAACCAACACCAAATTGAGTGAGACTAGTTGCATTGGATAGTGTACATTCTTTAGTATTTTGGGTAAATGTTATAACCCTAAATTGCACCACACATGCTTACCTGGAATCAGGCCATATCATATCCCTTCTTTGCCAAAGAACTACTGAACAACTCTTTAAAAATCCTCTTTTATAAAGGCCCACGCACCCTACTCCATTACTGCACGTGTGTACATGTTGGCTGACCCAAAACAGCCCGCGTGGATCAACAAAAGCACGAAAAAAGGAAAGTTGTCGACGAAACACAAAAGCTATGGGTGATTTAACTGAAACTCCCGGCCATGCATGGCTGAGGGTTCATCCAAATACCTAGCTCCTTCTAGCCTATAAAAGAAGGGGTAGGGGTCCCATTTGGAGGAGGAAAAATATAGCAAAGAAACTCTGCCCATTTGCGTATTCCCATTGTCCCAACCCTTTAGTTTTTCCTTATGCCAAAGGAGATACAAAGCAAAGTAGTTGGAGGACAATCGAAGAGGAGCCCGGGATCAGGTTTGTGGAGTGGTGGTTGGTCTCAAATTTTGTAAGTTGACTCATTCAAAGTAATAAAGAAAGTGTTTTTCCCGTCCCAATTCACGAGTTATTCATAAATTGCTAAGTACATGTTTGAATTTCTAACCCGTTATTCTATAGGTAGTATGCATGTGTAGTTGTTTCTTGTCTTGTATGCAGGTCAACGTTGGAAAGGAGAACTACGAACAAGTAATCAAGTATGACAAGGGATCGACATTGAATGCCCAGAACGAGGTAGGTTGATCTAGCCATTGCATTTACTAAAAAGAAATGGGATTTAAGTATGGGGATGAAGGTAGAAAGTAAATTTTCTCTAGGTCATATCTGCATGCAAATTCTAACCCTATTTTCTAGTCCGTAAGGAGATTTTCCTCACAACAGAATTGGTAACCATACTGGGGATATCTCTAGGGTTCCTGGAATTTTATTTAGTTTTTGGGTAGTTTTAAAGACTAGTTTTTCTTGCCTGTTTTTTCTTTTAGTTTTTGTAAGGTCTGAGCTAGTAGAGAGTCTAGTTTTCCATACCAGCTTTCTCTGATTTGTTTGAATATGTTTTTCGGGACCCACAGAGGTACACGTAGCCTGCATAAGGTCTGCATGTGTGTACCCATGCCCTACTCTCTTACAGCCCGTGTGTGAATGCTAGCTGAAGAAGTAGTAGTAGCGTGTAGAGTTCAGAGAACTTCGGAGGCAGTCAGCCTCTTCCCTGTCAGAATCACACATTCTCAGGGGGTTTTCTAGAATTCTCTCTGAGTCTTGTTTGTTTGCAGTCTTATCTAAAATTGTTTGGCTTTATAAATTTTTCCTTACATTGTTGGTTTTTTCTATTAAAAAAGAGTGTCCAAGCCTTCAGGAGACTCTGGTTATCAATATCAGTGGTCTCTCCCTGGTTTGGTCTGTCTTTTTTCATTTTTTCTCAGAGTTTAGATATACACACGGCCTGTACAAGGTTAGACCGCATATACACGCCCTCCGTCTCTATCCAGTGCACGTTCGCACGCGTGTTGTTAGATTAACAGTTGTGTGCTTGTACAGGATATTTTTTGTTGAGGGTAAGGCAATCATCCTTTCCCTTGATAATAATTATTCCTCTCAGGTGTTTGAATCTCTGTCGAAGCAGTCAGTAGATTAGGATTAATCTTACCCTTAGCCTTCTTTTTCTTATTTAAAAAGTTGTCATAAAAATAAAAGAATTTTTAAGGTTTTTAGACAAGTGTGAGAGTAATTTTTTTTTTTAAATTGCTAGTCTGTGATTTTGACCTGATTCTTTAAGATCTGCGGTTAGGCCAGAATTATTTTTCTTAGTTTTTGCTTGTTGGTATTTTTCCCTTTTGTTTTATCAAGCATTTAAATAAAAAAAATCTCTTTTCATTTTCGTGTTTGGTTGAAGAGTGTGTTTTTGCATTATTAGCCAGGGAAAAGTCATTTATTTCATAAGTTTTTGCAGTTTACTTAGATCATAAGTAGCTTGTAGTCAAGTGAAATTTCTTTTGAGTTTGTTGTCCAAAATCTTAGAAAATTAAAAATATTTATTTTGAAAAGTTGTTGAAATTTTGCATTAAGTAAAAGTTTTGTTTCCAGCTTTTTTATTCAATTTTTGCTTTCGTCTTTTACACATCATCAGTTTCACTTTCATACCCCTTGATGTAAGACATATCCATAAAATTAACGCTAAATTTAAAATCTACTAGACTTTTATGTTTGTAGGGTTCACCAACTAGTTCAGGATTAGGGCCTTGGATTAGGTTGGAGAGGAAACTCTTCAAGGCCATTTGAAATCAAACATTGGAGTCTGAGTTAGGGAGTGTCTAAGTCCAGTGTCGTGAAATTTATTCAAGACCCCCCTCTAACACAGGGGATAAACATGAGGTTGTGTGCGGAAAGGTAGCAGAGATAACCCCTCCAAAGATGGACCAATCATAGTGGAGAACACATATAGAGGGCTTGTTTTTGGATTTCGTTGATTGCATTTTCCACGGGGCTTCATGGATCTCGAATCCGTTCGAGGTCCTCAGTTGTCTTCCGAACCACTTTCTTTTGATACCCTTGATAGGTTTCGGGCTCGATACCCTGCTCATTGTGGTCTACCCGACTTTTGAATGTACCCGCCTGGTCACTATAGTGCGCTGGAAACCTATTTGCCAATCATTTTTAGGGGCATACAGAGGCGACTGCAAGGGTATACCATGGTACCTAGGATAGACATTGGGCCATGCTTTGCAAAGTATACCCAGAGGGTGATTCCGTGATTGAGTTGCACTTGCACATGTAAGTTTCTCTAGTGTTGGTTGTTGTAAATATTCTTCCAATTAATTTAGTGTTTGTTTGTCTTATCTTCTAGGGATTTTTTTTTAGTGTGTGTTAATTTTGAACATTTAGACTAGCTTAGAGTGTCTTTGATCTTCTCACATAGTGGAGGATCACAAGCTCCGCCAGTAACGAAGGCTTCTTGGCCTTCCACCGGTTACACTAGAGCCACCCCCGCCACCATTAAAGCGAAAGCTAGACCAATAAGGGTCTTTTAAAGCGACCAGGTTACAAGCCATTGTGCCTGACCAACCCCCGGACGAATTGACCATTGTGGACCTTGAAGAAACCATTATTGGCCTGTTTGAAACCCCAACCAATGATTTCTTGGCACCTTTCATCGTACCAATTCAATCTTATGAGCGCCAGATAGTGTTGCACACAACAATGGAAACAAATGTTGTTACTCCTTCTGGGAATTCTTCAATTCCCACTATGGTTGTCACCACAAGAGAGATTTCACCTCCTAACCCACTGTTTTCGGTTAGAGCCACCATGGTCTTGACCACTTCTACATCGCATAGTGGTGTGATCCTGTCTTTGGCGGCGGCCACAACCCCTTTCATACCAAGTGCGATAGGCCCTCCGTTCTCATACGGGATGCCTAGTTCGGGTACAAGTCCTGTACTTTCTTACTCCACTTTACATACTTTAGGTATGGGGGAAAGGATCTCTAGTGCTCCTCTACAAGGTCACATGGGGGGCACTCCTACTCCTTTTAATTCTTTCCCTTACGAAGGAGGTCATATCCCTCCTTCGTCCCCTTCACTTGGCGGCTCGCATCAGCCATCCGCCAGGCAACCTACACACAATAGTTTATTTGGAGCGGGGAGTCAAAGACCACCTTCGCATAGTATACCGGTAGGTTTGACACTATTTTCTTTGAATGGAACATTTGGTAAAAACACCTTCTCATCAGTCACTTTCCCGACTGGGGGAAACCCATTTTTGGACAATCTACTCCTATGCAGAATACTATTCCTGCACAGGGGGAAAACCTAGCAGGACCTTGGAATTTAGGGCAGGGATCCGTTCCCTCGTCCGGAATGTCGATTTGGGGTAATTCTTTCCACAATCAATGGAACCCCAGCCAAACTACTATGCCTATCCCCACGGGACCAGCATGGGGTAACCCTTCCCAAAGTCCTTCGAATATAATGAATGCCCAACAATCTATGTCCTATTTGGGAAATCAGCCAATGATGTCTCCACATATGAAAAATCCATATGCTGGCCAAGACCATGGTTTCTACCAGAATCTGGGCCAGCAGCCAAACTTTTCCTGGCAACCTGGTGCCAGTCAAACTCTAGGCCCCTTTTTCCCAGGTTATCACCAACAACCCAAACTTCCCTTCCTGGTGACTTTGCACTTGCCAGATTTAACAAGGTTGTTGAATGACCATATTTGTCATGATCCGCATTGGCCTACTATGCTAACGAAGTTTCCTTCAGACATCCCAAAGTTCAAAGCCAAACCTAATGAAGATCCAGGAGATCATGTGACTACCTTTCATCTTTGGTGCTCATCTAACTCATTGAAAGATGATTCCATACAATTGTGATTGTTTCAATGTACTCTCATTGGGAGTGTCACGAAATGGTACATTGAGCTCAATCACTCAAGATACTCTTCTTTTAGCGAACTGGCGATGGCTTTCCTAAACCATTTCTAGTTACCTGTGAGATACAACACTAGCATACAGTTGCTCACCAATTTCGAAAAGACAACAGTGGACCATATCTCTGATCACATCCGAGAATGGAGATGCTGGAAGAGTTTAATCAAGGTACTAGTCCCACCAACATTCCTACTTGAGTGGTTCCTTAAGTCTTTGGTCCCGCAGTTATCCAAAAAAGTTGCGACGTCAGGAGTTTTCTCCGAAGAAGATGCCATCATGAGGGCTCAACATTTTGAGCTCATCTATTCTCAGTCTGGTTTATTATACAACATCTTGCCAGATGCACCACATTCAATACTGGATAAAACTAGACAGAGAGTTGGACCACATGCTGATGGTATTGTCAGTTCAGCACAAACAATGCCTACTGAGCAATTGACGAAGCAGTTGCAGCAGTTATCTATACAACACACAGTGTCCAGCCAAACTACTACTTTGGCTGCTCCCCCTACCAAAACGTCAGAGGTACACACAATGCAGTCGACTAACCCAAAGGCCACCCAGCAGCTTGAAGGGAAGAAAAAACAACGAAAGAAGGGTAAGGGGGATAAAAAACCCACCGATAATGTTGGCGGGGACAACACTGAAAAATGGAAGGCGAGGTATCCATGCAACTTGTGCACAGAAGACCACCTGACCCATATATGTCCTCGACTTGTAGAGGCCCAAAAATTTGTCATGCAGAAACAGCAGGCGGTGTTGACTAATCCATTTCAACATGGGCAAAATCTAACTCAAGCCTCTGCAAGCACAGAAGGGGGCAGCCAAGAACCCTGTCCGCCTCTGAATAACCCTGCATCTGCAAACGTATACATGGTGAGGGGTGTTGCTTTTATATCGACTAGAGAACATGACTATAGTAAACCAAGCACTTCTGAGAAGGGTAAAGAAGCTGACCTCCCATCTCTTCCTCTATAGATTGAGAAGACATTGGGAGAAACAATGACATGCATTCCCAAAGGTGCATTTAAAAAATATTCTCATAACCAAAACTCAAGGGCCACCCAGAACTACTCTATGGTGGAAGATTTATCACAAACCCCTAGTGCGATGTCTACTTTGGAGGTCCTCCAAAGCTGCCCTTCTCAGTGGAAAGCCTTGTTAACCACTTTAGGCTCTACCGAAACTTGTAATTTGGGTATCATCATGTTGGATACAACCGACTTAAAACCTCATCTGCCTTACCATGTAGCGTTTCAGATAGTAGTGGCTTATCCCACGAAAATTTTTACTTGGAATATCTTCCATGCAGTGGTTGATGAGGGAGCCTTGACATGTGTGATGTCGTTGGCATGTTCGAAAGCCATTGGCCAACCTGTTTTGTCTCCGTCACCTACTCTCTTCACCGCATTCGATAGTCATTCGTTTCGACCACATGGTATTGTTCCTTCTTTTCCCATGCAGTTAGGAGGCAAGACCATGTGTGTCGAAGTAGAGGTAGTCGATGCTCCCCTCGACTATAACCTCTTGTTAGGAGAGAGTTGGACTTATGCTATGCAAGCTATGGTTTCTACAGTTTTCTGTGTCTTGTTGTTTCCACACGAGGGTCGGATAGTGACCATCGATCAATTGTCTTTCTTCAGAACTCACACTGCTTTGGGGGAATCCACAATCCCGATGATTGATAATCCTCAACCAGGTGTCGTCAACATAGGAGTTGGTTTGTGCCCATCCTTGATGGGTACCTTCGATTACCCGCCCCCTCACGGTGATATCAAATTTATATCCAATCACCATAAGGTTGAGATTTTTCAAGTTTCGTCATTCCGCATGACTTACTTCGAGGATCCCTAGATACTTCCTTCCCCATCAGCCACGATGGATGAGACAGGGCACCCGGGCATGTCCATGCCCTTGTCTGCAGCTGAAGTAGTGTACTCTTTAGTCCAGCAAGCTTCAGCTAACACTGATCCGACTCATGCACAAGAGTTAGATCCACTTCTAGAGCCTATTTGGGCTCAGGGTTCCCTCGATAACATCGATTCATTAGACTTATTCTTGCCTTCTAACGAAGCTGTAATCGAAGTAATGACTAGTCCAGACAAACCTTGGAAAGATCTTCATCACAGATCATATTTTCTCCCAGCGTTAAGCCAAATCGAAGCAGGAGAATTCACCATAACCATGACGGGAGATCAGTCGTGCCCTATTAATCTCTTAGCTACACACAAAATTTATGTTAAGGGAAATATGGCAACTATCGCTGAAACTATACGAATCAATATCTCCCGAAACCTTGGCATCGTGGAGAACGTCTTCGTTAGAGTGGATTGGTCCCCTGAAGAGATTCAAATCTACACAGATCTTTTCAAAGAATTTCGCGACGTTGTTCCCTAGTCTTATGAGGAAATGCTAGGTATCGATACAAAAATAGTTGAACATGAGATTACAACGTATCTTGATGCCAAGCCTATTCGGCAGAAGCTTCATCCAGTTAATCCTAAGAAAGCAGCAGCCATTAAGGTTGAGGTTGAGAAATTGCTAAAGGCAGGCTTTATCTATCCTATCCATTTGACTCAATGGGTGTCAAATCCTATGTTGGTCAATAAAAAACAAGGCATGATTCGTGTATGTATCGATTTCCGTGATTTGAACAAGGCATGTCCCAAAGATAATTTTTCAACACCATTCATCGACCATATCATTGATGAATGTGTTGGTTGCAAAGCCTTTTCTTTCATGGATGGTTTTTCAGGATATAATCAAATACAAATCAAACCTGAAGACCAACACAAAACAACATTCATTTGTCCTTGGGGTACATTCACATATTGTAAAATGACTTTTGGTCTTAAAAATGCTGGAGCAAACTTTCAGCGGGCCGTGTCTTTTGCTTTCCATGACCTCAATCATATAGTCGAGGCCTATCTAGATGATTTAGCATCGCGATCTCGCAAGAGAACGGATCATCCAACACACCTTAGACTTATCTTCGAACGTTGTCACTACTTCCAGATTCGCTTGAATCCAAACAAGTGCAGCTTCTACATAACGTCAGGACATTTGTTAGGTTTCATCATATCAACAACATGGATCATGGTCGATCCTCTCAAGGTGGAGGCAATAATCCAGTTCCCCCCCCCCCACGCACAATCCTTCAACTTCGGAGTCTACAAGGCAAAGAGAACTTTTTACGATGCTTCATTGCCAACTATGTCGAAATCACCAAAGGCTTTATGTGCTTACTAAAGAAAGACTTCCCTTTTTACTAGGACGATGTCGCTCAACGCTCTTTCGACGCACTAAAACATGCCCTCACAAGTGCCCCTCTGCTCCGACCACCTAACTATAACAACGATTTCTTATTATATCTGGCTACAGTAGAGTCAACCATTGGCATGGTTTTAGTTCAGGAAGATGACTTGTTCTCAGAATATGTGATCTATTACCTAAGCCGAGGCCTCGTAGGACCAGAACTCAATTATTCTCGTATCCAAAAACTTGCGTTGGCAGCAGTTCATGCTATTCAACGGTTCCTTCATTACGTTATGTTTCGCAAGACCACTGTCATTGTTGTTGTGAATCCATTCCAGTACATGTTGACATAACGGGTAATAGGCAGAAAAAACAGTAGATGGATAGTCATCCTCCAGGAGTTTGACTTAGACTTCATTTTAGAAAAGTCCAAAGAGTCACTGGTCTTCGCAGGGCTTATTTCAGAACTTTCGGTTGAGTCAGGTAACGTTGTGCCTGAAGAATCGCCTATCCCAGGAGATATGTTTTTTATCACATCTTCAGATCCCTGGAATGGAGATATACTTATCTATCTCCAGACTTTGAAGTTCCACACTTATGCTTCTTGTGATGAGCGTCAACGTATATGCCATCAGGCTAAGAATTATGTCATACTCGATGATACACTGTATTAGAGAGATGTAGACTGCATCCTATGCCGATGTCTCACTCATGAGGAGGCAGTTATCGTGCTCAATGATTTCCATACTGGAGCTTGTGGCGGTCATTTTTCTAAATTGGCAATATCCCAAAAGATTCTACAAGCAAGTTACTTATGGCCGACACTTATCAAAGATTGTATTGAATCGGTCAAGAAGTTTCATCCATGTGAAATCTTCTCTCGGAAGATGAGGGCACATCCTGCTCCCATGTTTCCCGTCATCACAGTTGGACCCTTCACCAAGTGGGGAATTGATTACACTACTTGCAACCCCCTTCAGCAAGGGGGCACCGCTATATCATCGTAGTTGTAGACTACTTCACAAAGTGGGTCGAAGCTATGCCAACGTTTAAAGTTGATGGAGAGACTGTAGCTCTCTTTTTATTCAACTAGATCATAGCAAGGTTCGGCATCCCAAGGGAGATTGTCACTGACCATGGCTTTCACTTTTAGAATCAGATGATGATCGAATTAACATCAAATCTTGGGTTACGGCAAGAACATTCATCAGCCTACTACCCCCAGGCTAATGGGTAGGTGGAAGATGTAAACAAAACTCTCAAGACTATTCTACAGCGAACTATCAACTTGGCCAAGTCAAATTGGCATTTGATTTTATACTCGGCATTATGGTCTTACCGAACATCTGTTAAGATTGCAACCGGTTTCTCACCTTTTCAACTCGTTTACAGGCTGGAGGCAGTCTTGCCCATCGAATGTCAGATCCTGTCTCTAAAATTGGCAGTACAATTATTTCCAGACACTTCTCCACTCGAAGAACGGTTAGTATACCTTGAGCAGCTCAATGAACAACGTCGTGATGTAGCCCTGGCCAATGAGGCTCACAAACATAAGGTCAAGTGTCAATATGATAGGTCCGTTCATCCTCATATTTTCTCTGAAGGCGACCTTGTCCTGGTCTATGACCAAGCTAAAGACCCCCTGGGGGCAGGCAAATTCAAACCCATGTGGTTTGGGCCTTTCATCATAAAAGAGGTATTAAAAAAGGGTGCCTATCGTCTGGTTGATTTCGAAGGAAATGCTTTGGCGGAGCCTAGAAATGGGATCTACCTCAAGAAGTATTAATCATAGGCAGGTCACTATGGGTAACTTTTTATAACATATGTATAGTCTTTGTACTATTACTTTTTAGTGTTATGGAGGTATCATTGATGTTATCTTTCGTCACTATGGAAGATGTCAAGTGATTCTGAGGTTTTCGTTGTGTACGCGGACGGTGCTATTCGGGACACTCAGAGGCTTGCCTCCGCAGCTTGGGTAATCTTTACACCTCAAGGCCAGTTGTTATTTTTCGGAGGTATATGCTTAGGTGAAACCACAAATAATGTCGTCGAGTATAGTGTAGTTATTGAATTACTTCGTGATTCTTTTTCATTGGGTATCTCTCATCTTCGGGTCTATCTTGACACTCAACTGGTTGTGTCTCAGTTAAACAAAGTGTACCAAGTTCATGATCCAACTTTACACCGACGATTCCTCAGGGTACGTCTGTTGGAATGAAACTTTGATTATATTACATATTTTCATGTTCCTAGGAGATTAAACCAAGTTACAGATACTCTAGCTAATCAAATTTTAGATTGGCATCTTTCACACATATGAAATAACATTGACATAAGCATGTAAATACATTTTTGCACACATGATCCATAAGACACAAAATACCAAAAAACCATATATAATATCATAAAGTAACCAGAGTACATAGATGGACGCAAGCGCCTAAAAAATAGGACCAATAATGAGTCACATGGATTATGCCCTCAAACAATATATACAAGTAGTGCTCGTGGCATGTAAAATGTATAAATAGGTTTAGGGCCTATGGACCCTATTATACTGGTCCACAGCATGGGCTAAATGCCTAAACAATCAGACCCACGTCCGAGGTGCCCCCACTACATGAGGTTGCATGGATGGTGGTAGGTCCTCAATCTCTGTCATCGGGACTGTGCGAGTGAGTGCAGTAAAGTTCCGCTCAACTCATCTAAGTACCCTCTCAGCCTCCCTAGTTGGGAGGTCTCCTGCTACTACTGGTCCCCCGGCAGTGGCGGCTATGGGCCCTAGCTGATGACGATGCATGTTCCTTGCATAATCGGTAGGTCGCACTGGTCCCATTTCTTCACACAATGAACACATATCCGTCAAATACTCTGGCATAACAAAAAAACAATGATATATATAAAAAAAACGACATAAAAATTACATATACAACAAAAAAACACTACAAAGGTGGAGACTTACCCATCTCCCCTCACTCCTCACTAGGAGGTACTGGTATCTCTGGGTCTCTCAAAAAATCATTCTCAAGATAGGGGTATTCCTCTATAACTGTGGTCTGTCATGACAGCCATGCAAAAATGTCATCATCAAAGGACTCATTGGTCCTTCCACCACCCTGTCGCAGCAGTAATACTTCCCATCTACACACTTTAGGAAAAGAGGCCTGATGTCCGTGTACCACTACCCCAGGACTAAAACTTGGGACTCCCTCAAAAAAGAACGAACACAAAATAGTCCCGAACCTGAAGTTCCTTTGTGTTCGTTGACGAAAATCTGTCAATTGCCTCTTCATACACTCCAGTAGTGTGGTACTCCAGTTGAAAATTTCTTTATTCAATCATTGGACAGCACAATTCATCTATGCGGGGGACGCCTGATGTAAGGTCGTTGAACCGGTAATCTGCCCAATGAGCAATAATATCGCTTGCAGTGATAGGTTAGTGATCTTACTTATAGGCACCTTGGAGCTCAAATGGTTTGTCCCAACCTCATAGTGTAGGGCTATCAATTCTGCTATGTTATGCAGCCCTGACAGAAATGTCCTGAAGTTGACTGGTGCCCCTCTCCTTGAGAGGCCAGTCAAAAAGTAGATATCCTCGGTGGTGGGCACCAGTGATTGCCCCTCTAACATAAAAGCCTCTGCATTAGGGTGCCAATAGTCAACCAAGGCATTCAGTAACCTCAGTTGCACCCGCATAAAGGACATAGGAAGAACTTTATAAAACCACATTGAATTAACACGGCCATGGCATTCGGATCTCCCGCAACCAACTCACCAACTTCTTCGTGCTCCCTTTCCCTCCATTGGACATACATCCTGCCAAAACAACAAGGTTCAGGAGGGTGAGTTAGTGTTTTTTTTTTTTTTTGTCTATAAAGGGAGGTCCACACGTGCTGTCTAGGTGAAAGTCACGTGTACACGTGGGTAGGTTTTACTCTGCTTGAGTGTACACACGGCCTGTCTAGAGACAACCCACATGGACCTAGGGCTGACCTTTTAAAGGTCGACGCCCACCCAAAAAATGAAATGAAAAGAAAAAATCAAGAATTGAATAGCTATATAGGGAAGTTTGTACTTACTTGGTCCAGACGGAAGTTCATTTTGTTCACTGTAGCTCCCAGAATCACCGTTTTTATTAAAGGGGGTCTTTTGGCTCCAGAGTCAATTTCCAAATCAGCAATGGTGATAATGAGCTGCCAACTTCTATTTATAGAATTTTTGGCCTCTTTTTGTCACTTTTTTGGCCTCCCTTGTCATTTTCTTTATACCAAAAACCATTTAGAGTGATTCAAGAGTTGCATCGGAGGGATTTGATCGGGTATTGGGACAGTTTTAGGGAGTTTTGAGTATTTTTTACGATCCATGAAAAATTTTCCGACGATCAACTTGAGCATATAGGTTCAGTTTCTATCTGGATTTTTGATATCTCATTGTCTTTTTCCTTTGCCATAGGATCGATCCCATTAGGTTGTGACACGGAACCATCATCTCTTCTTTAGAAGTGTTGCAACTTGGCGGTAGAGCTTACCGGAACATGGATGCCCTAGGTAGATCCTGATTGCATTATGTCATTCATGATGTCTCTAAAAACATTGTAGGATCGAGAGTCCTTATAGTCTTTCCTAAATATGAGTTTGAGCCTCATTTGCATGATTCTTTGTCACTCTTGACCTCACCCTCAGGACTCCCAAAAAATAACGGGTCTTCTTTTAAGCCCTTTTCAAACCCTCTAAATATGAACATATTGTCGAGCGATCTTGTGGCCTTTCACGCTCGTTAAACTGAAATTTGAAGTCACGTCTCTCTAGTGGTATTTTACCCCTTTTTCGGTCTAGACGGTCAACTGTACGAATAAAGGTATACTCTATGGAACTTCACCTCTATAGAAGAGTACTCTCAGGTATAATTTTATCCCTTTTTCGGGCCTGAGGGACTAAACTTATGAAGAAGGAACCCCAATGGAGTCCATATTTAAGCTATTTTTAGACTCCCTAAAATTGAAAAGATTGTCGAGTGACCTTATTCTTTCACACTCGTTAAATTGGTCCAGAAGAAAATTCCCAATGGAGTCCATAGTTAAGCTTGTTTTAGACTCCTTAAAAATGAAAAAATAGCGGAGTGATCTTGTCCTTGTCACACTCGTTAAAATAGTTTTGAATCGATTTCTTATCGGTGCTAGTTTACCCCTTTTTCGAACCGACTAGACTATCTTCGAAAAAGGTACCCCAATGGAGTCTCCTTTTATGTTTTCTCAGACTCTCTAAATATGAAAAACCATCGAGCTTACCTTCTCTGGGCTTGTGAAACTTACATTGAAGGACGTTACCATTGTGTGTTTTATTAACCGCGTTTGCATACATTATACGCTAGCCTTGTAACAGTTTGCTTCTGCGTCTTAACACCTTTGGCCCCCGGAGGATTTTTCCCGAGTATCATTCTACTAGAACATCAGTCTTGTCCTTGTGCCTTGAGCTTGTATGTTTGCAACACTCGTTCCTCCTTTGTAACGTAATATTCCTTTATTCTTTTTCCACAATTATTGAAAAGGAGAAAAAAATCAAATATACCCCAAAAAGAGGAAGGGAAAAGTATTTTCTTTATTGGAATCATAATGAGTTGCCCTTAGATAAAGAAYATCTATCCATTTGTTCATTAGACTATGGGATGTAGTATGACCTTAGGAATATTTTTCTCGCTATATAGAGTTGTGTCCTCCACCGTTTKCTTATCCTTTCAAACATATGGAGAGTTTGCATTGCCTCATGCTTCATAGACTTATGATTAATGCCATGTTGCCTGAGTCTCATCATTTGTCGTGCTATTATCCAAGGGAAGTTTGTCACCAAGCCTGAGTTGGCCCCTCTGCAATATGTCTGTTGTCCTCATACCCAGCCATCTTGAACATCCAATCAAGTTCTTATTCAAAATCACTGAAGCCTTCAGTCTGATCATCAAGATTATCAAGTCCATGATGGACGAGTCATCGAAGACCTCTGGGTAGTGTAGTCATAAACTCATATTACACTCCTACCCAAGTTTTGAATATTTTGAGGTTGTTTCTCGAGCTCTGAATATCTCATCTCCAGCCATCAGGCCGTATCGGCTTCTAGAAGATGGATACTCTATACCTATATATTTTTTATTTTGAGATGTAGCTCTACTGTGTATTGTTCATGGATACTCTTTATATAGTTATATGACATGGATCTACAGTGTATTTGATTGGTAGCCATGATTCTATTTTATCCCAAGCATGGGTATGCCCGCCTCAGTGAAACATTTGTTATTTTGCAGACGACACCTCCCAGTTCCTGATACTTGGGCTCAATCGTTTGGCACATCAGTAAAGATTGGTAATGTATTTCGGCCATCAGATGCTCTTATGACCTCACACATTAGGGGGCATCTGTTATAACCCTAAATTGTACCACACATGCTTACCTAGCATCAGGCCATCTCATATCCCTTCTTTGCCAAAACACTGCTGAACAACTCTTTAAAAAACCTCTTTTATAAAGGCCCATGTGCGCTACTCCATTACTGCATGCGTGTACATGCCAGCTGACCTAAAACAGACCACGTGGACCGTCAAAAGCATGAAAAAATGAAAGTTGTTGATGGAACACAAAATCTATGGGTGAGTTAACTAAAACTCCTGGCCATGCATGCTCGAGGGTTCATCCAAATACCTAGCTCCTTCTAGCCTATAAAAGAAGCGGTAGGGGTCCCATTTGGATGAGGAAAAATATAGCAAAGAAACACTACCCATTTGCATATTCCCATTGTCCCAACCCTTTAGCCTTTCCTTGTGCCAAAGGAGATACACAGAAAATCAGTTGGAGGATAGTCAAAGAGGAGCCCAAGATCAGGTTTGCGGAGTGGTGGCCAGTCCCAACTTTTGTAAGTTGACTCATTTAAAGTAATAAAGAAAGTGCTTTTCTTGTCCCAATTCACAAGTTATTCATAAATTTCTACGTACATGTTTGAATTTCTAACCCGTTATTCTATAGGTAGTATGCATGTGTAGTTGTTTCTTGTCCTGTATGCAGGTCAGCTTTGGAAAGGAGAACTGCGAACAAGTAATCAAGTATGACAAGGGATCGACATCGAACGCCTAGAACGAGGTAGGTTGATCTAGCCATTGCATTTACTAAAAAGAAATGGGATTTAATTCTGGGGATGAAGGTAGAAAGTAAATTTTCTCTAGTAACCCTATTTGCTAGTTCGTAAGGAGATTTCCCTCACAACAATAAAAGTTCCATAATTTTATATCAATTATTGTGTGTGGGGCATGCTATACAAGTGATATCTCTTGGAAAGGCCAAAAATCAGCAAGTTGTGTGGAAGTTACCATAAATTCCACTTGGAACATCCAATTTTGATCAGACCTATGGCATTACAGAGAAGAAACATCAGAGAACTACAAAAAGGAAAATTTCATACCCAGAAGGGCCAAAATTTTGGAGATACAATAAAAGAAATATTTTCTAGCAGAACCACCTCAAAATCAAGGTTTAAAGTGATACTTGGCCAACAAGTGACCAAAAAAGGGAACTTCTACACCAAATAATCCTCCAGAGAGTCCTACTTGGACTCTTGATGAAGGTGAAGAAATGTGTAGGGACATAAATGATTTACAAAATAAGACAATAACAAAAGATGAACTACAAGAGATTATGGATTCAACGGAATCTATGTTGGAGGCAATAAATACTAAGATGGATGGTTTAAAAAGGGAGATCATGGAAGGATTGAAAAATTTGCTAGGAGAGAGGACACTTGAAAGTGAAAATGTATCCCATGAAATTCATGATGAGGACACAAGGAATATGAATCAAGAATGGAGAAACTCTAACTTTGGCTTTAAGACCAACCACTTTCCTAAGATCGATATGAAGAAGTTTGATGGGAAAGGACCCAATCACATGGATACTTTAGATGGAGCAATTCTTTGATATACATAATGTGCCACATACACAAAAGGTACATATTGCTTCTTTATATTTAGAACCCAATCAATTTATGTGGTATCGATGGATTTGTTCTCACAAATCACTCGTCACTTAGACAATTTTCATGGAAGAAATGATACCACACTATGAGGATACAAGGAGAAATAACTTCTTTAGCCAATTGATAAATATCAAGGAAAAGGGTTCAATTATAGAGAACATTGAGAACATCCAAATATTGAATATAAAGGTAACAAATATTCCAGATGAGCACTTGATTGATGTATTCATAGTAACTTTAAGGGATAACATTCAACATGAGGTTCGTCTTTGGGAACCCAAATCACTAGAGAATGCATTTAGGGTGGCAAGAAATGTTGAAAGTAAAAATATGTCTATGGCTACTAGAAGGACCACTCCTAACATCTATCGAGAGAATAATGTTATTTCTTCTAAAACACCTCAACCTCCAAGGTTGACACCTCAACAATTGTAGGAAATAAAAGTAATAGGTTTATGCTTTAATTGTGACCTCAAGTACAGTAAGGGACATAAGTGTGGTAAGAAGAAATTATTCTACATAGATTGTGAAGAGGAAGAAGAACAAGAACCATCTCAAGATGAAAATGTAGACATGATTTCTTCTAAAGAGTTGACTCCCACGATATTGTGTAATGCATTGGCTAGAATTAGCACTCCTCAAACCCTCAAGATCGAAGGATATATCAAAAAGAAAAAGGTAATAGTGCTAATTGATTTTGGTAGTACTCATAGTTTCATTCACTATAAATTAGCCAAAGCTCACAATTTCTTTGTATATCCAGCACCAGAGTTTCAAGTAATGATTTCAGATGGAGGAACTATCAATTGCTTAGAAAAATGCAATAAGATCCATCATACTATGGGGGAATATGTAATGAATATTCCTATGATTTCTATACCCATGGGTGTTGTTGATGTCATACTAGGAACCTTGTTAAGCCCTAATGTTGGCTCATTACCCCTCAATTGGGGCATATAATATTAGTAATGTTATTTTATTTATGTCGACTTTAGGCCATTAGTTGTAATTATACCTCCTAGTCTCCTATATATACCAAGGAGACATTTTCATTTTGAATCATCTTGTACTTGAACATTTTAAGTGGGGTAAAAGGAGGTTGCCCCCTCGAAGAGGATTATTATATGAAATTATCTCTTTTTCAAGGTGTTGAGTACTTTTTCTTACGTTTTTCTATGCTATATTGATATTTGGTTCTTAACATATGGTATCAGAGCTCAAGGTCTTGGGGTTTCGCTGCTACATCTGAGACACCTTGGAATTTTTGCTATAATTTTTTTCTACAATGTTTCAGAAGGAACGTCTTGGAGGATATTTATCAGACGGATCAAGGTACGTTGGGTTCAAAATTCAACTCCTGAGGCCTTATACTTTCTGAGATACAGCCTATACAAGATAGGGTTCTGGAATCATCCTGAACTAAGTCATTGCGGAATTTTCGCTATAAAAACTTTTCTTTAATGTTTCATACCCTGCACTCCAAAGGCTATTTATAGAAATTAGTAAGGTATCTGTGGTAAAATGTTCAGCTTCTGGGTCATATTAAATTTGTATATACACCCTTTGTAAGATAGGGTATCTGACTAGTCCTATTGACTAGTCTCAAGAAGATGTTCCAGGTAAAACAATCATAACTTCTTCCTAGAGTATCCAAATTGAGTGGGACTAGTTTCATTGGATCGTGGAAAGTCTGTAGTATTTATGGTGTGAGTTTCAAAATTTATATCAATTTTTTTGTGCGGGGCACACTATTCAAGTGACATCTCCTGGAAAGGACAAAAATCGACAAGTTGTGGAGAAGTTACCGTAAATTCTACTTGGCACATCCAATTTTGATCAGACCTGTGGCATTATAGAGAAGAAATATTAGAGAACTACATAAATGAAATTTCCATACCCAGAAGGGCCGAAACTTGGGAGATACAACAGAAGAAATATTGTCTAGCAAAACCACCTCAAAATCAAGGTTTAAAAGTGATACTTGGCCAACATGCCACCAAAAAAGGGAATTGCTACACCAAATAAGCCTCCAGAAAATCCTACTTGGACTCTTGATGAAGGTGAAGAAATGCGTAGGGACATAAGTGAACTACAAAAGAAGATGGATTCAATGGAAGCTAAGTTGTATACTAAGATGGATTCAATGGAAGCTAAGTTGGATACTAAGATGGATGGTTTAAAAGGGGAGATCATGGAAGTATTGAAAAATTTTGTAACAAAGAAGACACCTGAAAGTGAAAATGCATCCCATGAAATTCATGATGAGGACACAAGGAAGGTGAATCAAGAATGGAGAAACTCCAACTTTGGTTTGAAGACCAACCACGTTCCTAAGATTGATATGAGGAAGTTTGAGGGCAAGGACCCAATCACATGGATACTTCAGATGGAGCAATTCTTTGATCTCCATAATGTGCCACATACACAAAAGGTACGAATTGCTTCTTTATATTTAGAACCTAATCAATTTTTATGGTATCGATGGCTTTTTTCTCGCAAATCACTCGTCACTTGGACAATTTTCATGGAAGAAATGATACCACACTATGAGGATACAAGGAGCAATACCTTTTTTAGCCAATTGATAAATCTCAAGCAAAAGGGTTCAGTTACCGAGCACATTGAAAACCTCCAAAGATTGAATACAAAGGTAACCGATATTCCAGATGAGCACTTGATTGATGTAGTCATAGGAACTTTAAAGGATAACATTCAACATGAGGTTCACCTTTGGGAACCCAAATCATTGGAGAATGCATTTAAGGTGGCAAGAAATGTTGAAAGTAAAA
>ML805331.1:102691-128433 GCA_009831015.1 Picea engelmannii
ATGTTTCCCTTTTACGAGAACGTAACTTAAATTAGTATTATATTTTTATTATTAACCATTAATTTAATACTTAATTAATTAATGACTCAATTAATAATTAATCATTCATTAACCCTCATGTACACTATTTAATAATATCCAATCAGAAATATCATTTTATGATATAAATACAATTTAGCTAATCTTTAGGATTATTATTAAATTAATTATGCTTAATAATCAAGGGTCGTTACAGTATGACCAAGTCACTATTATTGCATGGGGCTTTTTGTCTCAATTCTTTTGCCCTCTTTTCTTTTCTCTTTTTTCTTTTCTCTTTTCTCTTTTCTTTTCTCTTTTCTTTTCCTTTCTCTTTTTCTTGCAAAAGTGACAAATAAACTTCCAATAAGAACACTAGATACAGATAATATCAATGATATTCAAGTCATAAGTTGATTCCCATATTTTATGGGGTGATAACAGGTGGAAGGGCTTGTGTCAAGTTAAATTGGTTCTAGTAGGAGCTCGACAAGTCATTCGACTCAATGAATTGAATGATCCTACACCAGGAGGTCTTGAAGCCAAAAAAGAGAGGAGAAGGGGGTGGGGTTTGCACCAGGAGTGGTATCAAAGATAACACAGAATTGATTTATTTAGGCAAGGGAGATGAAATGTGATACTCTGTTGAAATTATTGCAAGGTGTGCAGCAAATGATAAACAACTAGATGGGTTGTAGGTGAAGCAAGATGGCCATTATAAATTATGAGCGCAATCAAGGAGAAGTCTGCCCGCAGAAATGAAAAGAGGATATGGACAACGAGCTCAGTGAAATCTGGGCCCAGATGGAGATGCTAACATTAAATATGCAACATAAGGCAAAGGTGCGCTACAGGCACGAGTGACCTTTGAAAATGACATCCAAGTGGCATGTTTAGAAGTTGTTGGCCAGAGGGAAGAAATAAACATTAAAAACATGGTTGAGGTATGTTGAAACCCTCAGTGATAAGGGAAAGAGATATGGAAGAGGCCTCGTAGGTTTACAGGTGGGAAATGAGAAGGGATCAATGGATCTCGTAGACTACTAGGAGGGTAGAGGAGACATCCCAAATTTCCAAGTGGGAAAGGGATAATATATGAGCTCAAATGAGATTTTATGTCAGCAAGGGGTGTTGATAGATGGAGAGGAGGCAGAAGAAAGACCGCATCCATATGAAGTTTCATGCGGAGTTGTAAGTCGCGTGAATAAAGATGATGACAAGTTGGAAACTTTCATCACAGAGGAGAAGGATCAGAGGAGTGTTCTGATCATTGGAGGAGTCGAGATATTCATGCTAAGTAGCTGAGGAGAGACTAGCACAGATGTTGTAGATGCAACCGAAGGACAACAAGCTGAGACTGTCATGGAGAAGGAGGAGCAGATACCGGAATCTGTCCCAACAGAAGAGCACCCAATTGAGTTACTCGCTTAGTGGGAAATGGATTTGAAGGCATTGAAGGATTGGTTGGGAAATCCAGAACCAGAAGGTGACTGCCAAGAGATAGCCATGCCAGAGGAGACGTATCGACATGAGGAGAAGCAAAAGGAAGTTGGGGTTGAACCAACACAAGCAGAGATGACAGGAGAAAATCTTTCAAAGGAAGAAGTTGAGCAACATCTCAGTGATGAGAAGCCTGCAGGAATGGAATTTTCAACAAAATGGCCAGATAAGGTCACAAGGGATGAAGAAAATAGCACTAGTGGTCGATATGATTTACCCATTCACAAGCAAGAAGTGCAACAATCTAGTCTGCAAAAGGGAAGTTAGTCGATAGAACAGTTGGATGAGGTGATTGAGGAGATAAGGAAGTTGATGTCAAGGTCGGAAACAAAAGTGGACAACATGGAGAAGCTGGACAAAAAGGAACCTACATGAGTAGCAGGGGAGATGCAAGAGAAACAATAGAAGCGAAGAGAATCAGGAATATAGCTCCAGGAGAAAGTTT
Source organism: Picea engelmannii (assembly GCA_009831015.1). Lineage (NCBI taxonomy): Eukaryota > Viridiplantae > Streptophyta > Pinopsida > Pinales > Pinaceae > Picea > Picea engelmannii. The sequence goes on from ML805331.1 coordinate 104,655, forward strand.
GGGATCCAGTAGGATTTCAACAGACTTGGGAAGCTCATGAGCAGGAGCTCATTATTTTTTGTAGATGTGGAGAATGATGTAGAAGCGTAGATCCACCTTGGAATGCACTAGCCTATTAACATGCGTGGTGTGCATTCTAGGAAGGGAGAGGCATCGCCCTCTCATTTTGGCCTTGAGAATCAAAGCGTGATCAGGGCATTTAATGATGACAAGCTGGAAGAGCCAAGTTGTGCCTTCACACAAGCTGGAGATAACGTCACCATTAAGTGGTTAATGGTAGAAGGGATTTGTATTCGATTTGGAGAAGATTTCTATCATTGTAATCTTCCTCGGTAGTTAGGAATTTTTGAATGGTGATTTGACACCACTAGATTAGCTTGGAGGGAAACTTGTCGAGCCCCTCTTGTATAAAACTCTTATATTGTTGCCAATAGAAGAGAGACTGCTAGGAGAGAGTAAGGTAGAGGATGAGACACAGATGAATAGAGATATGGAGAGAAACACAGAGGACCGAGACTCAGTTGCAGTCTGGACTCAAACATTTGTAATTTGATATTCGAGAATTAATAGAAAAATGACATTTTTTCCTGTTATCATTTTCTATGTAATGGATATTTGGTGATGAATGTCATTTGTATGCATCTAAATTTTAGATGAATGTTATAAATCATATGCATGGATAGAGATATAATTTTCTATTTGTAAGTGTGTTCAATTAAGTTTGGTTCTCTAGGTTAAGTGCAGGGAGTGCGCGACAAAATGTGGAAACTATGTGAACCGACACAAGGAGTGTGTATCTGAACTCAGTGGATTCAGAAGAGAGACTGCCAAGAGGGCACACTAGGATAATTCACAAACTCGGGAGGAAATTTCAATGTGGTTAAGTACCTTGGAAAGATAGATTGTGTAGGAGGAAGCACATCTTAGAGTTATTGAACACTCTGAAACACTCTGCTAGGAGGGCATAGAGCGAGTATGAGAGCATACAAGAGAAACATAGTTGGAAGTGTTGGAATCCTTAAGAGAATCCCAAAATTACTGAACATTTTGAGGAGGGAAGGCTTTGCAAGAGTGCATCAACAAAGGAAAGGAGATTCCTTAAAACCTTTCGTAAGGCTAAGGGAGAAGTCGTTAGAAACTAATTTGAGTGCAAGGAGTGCACCCAAGACATTGTGAGTTCATATTACAAAGCTCGGGAGGAAAAGCGTTAAGTGGCCAGGACAGAAAGAGAAAGTTTGTTGAAGGACGCAGAGGAACTGGGAACCTTGGAGGTTTTCAAGGAGAGAAAAGTCGCAAAAGAGTCTGCGCAGAACTTTGCAAGGAATGCATAAGAAGTTCGAGAAAAACCTAAGTCTCGAAGGAGAGAATTATGCTAAGTGTGGAAAGTGGTCAAGTACTTTCCGAAGTCTCGAAGACCGTGAAATCGCCCATTTCAGGGAGGATATATGTGTTAGAAGATCAAGAGGTTCGAAAACAGGAAATTCAGGAGATTTTCCAAGAGAAAATAAGGATCTTCATGAAGTCATGAAGAGCAATTTGAATCTAGGTCATTGGATTTGGAAGGGACACGTGGAAGCAATCCACACAAGTCAGAGGAGTGGAAGATATCTGGGGAAGAATATCCAAAAAGTTGGAAGCCAAAGAGATCCTAGTCGTCCATCAATATAGGACATGTGGCGAGAATTCATCACTTTGTTGATTCACAAATTGACAAGGAAAGGGTTGAGAGAATAGAGGACTAGCGATTTGATTCCAGTCGTCGAACGCAAGGAGAACATGGACTGTAGATTTGGTCCTAAATGAGTCATCGATTGAAAAATCAGGAAATGAGGAGTGAGAAGCTCGCGAAAGTTATGAAGTACAGAGTCGCGAAGAGAGCTAGCACACGGTTGTAGTCTATGGTCACATCAAGGAGAGTGTTCACGAGTGCTACACAACCTGCACCAAAAAGGTGGAAGGGCCTATGTCAAGTTAAATTGGTTCCTGTAGGAACCCGACGAGTCATTCGGCTCGATGAATTGAACGATCCTATACTAGGAGGTCGTGCAGCCCAAAAGAGAGGAGAAGGGGGTGGGGGTTGCGCCAGAGAAGGTCCTACCTTCCATAGAGGAATTAGCACCAGATTCTCATGAAAAGTTAGAAGCGGACACAGTTTTTCAAAAATGGTCCATAGCTACAATATAGGGGTAGCATGACCTTTGGCAAATCGGGTTGAAATGATAACTTCTAGGAAAAGAAAAGTGGTAATCGAGGGAGAAGGTAGAGGAAATGTTTCCTCACCTTATTAAGTAAATATTTTGGGGACGAAAAGCCTCCATAAATGGTGAGGTATGATTAGGAATGGATCATTATATAAATTTTCATCTATATCGATGTGTTTAGAGTGAAAAACTTGGAGGAATTGGCTTGCAGACCCATTTTAGTGGTTGGTCACAATTTGGAAATTGGGGTCTAGAACCTTATGCAATCATTTTCAGGAATTAAACAATATGTTTTGGATTTTTTTTGTTTGAAACTTGTCCACACCCCCTTTCTGGAATTCTACACTCTAATACCTTTCCAACGGTGCAGACTGTGATTCAATCGAAGCTCATGTGAAAAATTTATGCCTCCTGCAAGTGGACCTATCATGTTGACCACCATGGTATGAGAGGATTCCACAAAATCCCTTGTTACTCATGCATACAGGGATATCCACATATGAAATTTCAAAAGTATTCTAGAAGTTTTAAAACTCTATCACAATTGAGGGTTGAGGAAGTCAAAAACCTACCCCTAGATGGCTATCGAGCTATGTTAAATACCAGGCCACTAGGAGGAGAAGGGGTTCCATTATTTTGCATTGTATCTTGTTTTGTAGTTGAGAATAACATCTCAGAGTGGTATTCTATGAGAATAATAGAGGAGGATGGATTCTGTAGAATCCGTATAGGCCATAGGTTAAAGGGAAACTCCATGGAGAGTGCCTCTTTCTTTGTACTTGTGGCATTTCTATACCATAGAAAATAGATCAGAGAAACCTCACCTTCAAGATGGGTTTTCTCTAGTATTTGGTTTCCCAAGCCATATCTTATGTTTATTTTTGGATTATGTGATTGTATTTTACTATTCTCTATTTTCCACATTTTAACTATTTCATGCATAAGCAGAAAATCAGTAACTAAATATTCTGGAGATCTAAAGGAAAAAAAACCTTAATAGTAAATATTTTATTATTTTATTAGATCTATTGTGATGAAATATTTCGATGGAATATCCATGATAGTTTATATATCATGGGACACAGGCTTACAGTGGAATTTGGACTACTTCAACATGTTGGCTAGAAATACTACATGGGACCCTGGTTCTCCAGCCTACTTCAGTTAGCATTATGGTCCACACTTATCCATGGGACCTTGGTATATGGTTTTTTTTCCTCATAACAAGCATTGGGGACAATGCTTTCATAAGGGCGATGAAATGTAGTGTATATATGGGAATAATATGGGGTGGCTAGGGAGGTGTCCAAGGGGAATAATAGTAGAATATGTATTGTTATCTATGGAGGCCACTTTTAGTAAATAAGACTTAGTGTGAACACAATAAATGTAAGAGGGACTACTACAAGGCTACTTGACGCAGTTGCGCCCACAGGCACGTCCGCTCAAAGGATCTTCTCTTCTCTATTGGCCTAAAGAACACTAAGGCTCTTTTATTTCCCTATTGGAAAATCCGTACCCACAACAACCTCTCCATGGGATATCCTCTTTACAATCAGGAGATCGGACTAATTCTCGCGATCTCGCTAGTTCATGAGTCAAATCTTCTGACTCTTCCTTCCCAATCTTGTGATACCCGAACCGGCGATACGGTTATGGCTCATTTCCTTGTCAGTGTCCTCCCCACATGTAACCATAGGCTAGGGCTTAAATGTTAGTGCCTCTCGCAACTCGCACCTTCGTGAGTTCATGAGTTGAACTCTCGTGCCCTCCTGTTACGATCTCCAGAGACGCGATAGGTCAATGCCAGGTTGACTCCTCCCTTGACGCTTTTCTCTATTTGCARCCTCGCAGGTTGAAGTGTCGATACTTCACACTCTTATCCCATGAATCCCCGAGATGCGAGAATTCAACAGAGTGTTGACTCCTTTCTCCAGGCAACGCATGTCCACCTGTCAACCATGCATGTCTCAACTTATGGCTCTGCCATGTGTCCACACGAGCCTCGGCTCTCAGCACTTCACGACTTCTGATGTCGAAAGTGACCCCTCTCAACCTCCGAACCCCCGAATGCGTGATAGGCGATGGGGTTTCCGATCCAACGGTCCTCCTACGACCCAGATCCAATGCTATCCTTCTTCCTCACTCCTTGCGTCTTCGCGACTTGGAGTACCCAATGCTTGGTCTCTCACCTTGCGAACTTCTGAGTTCGTGAGATCTCTCGATCTCTGCCACCTGTCCTCCTCAGATGGACGGCTCCTGGTATTCTCGCCACTTCCCCACCTCTCGTGTCCTCGCACTTCGAGACCCTTGACACCAAGTTCTCATCCCTTATACTCATGAAATCTCGACATATGATGTGCCACCTGTCCGCTTGCCGACTCCTGTGGCCCCACACTGTTCTCGTAGTCATCGGGATATCATGTATCACAATTTCGCGACTCCCTTTGCAATATTACGGAGTTTCAATCCATGAAACTCCGATATGCGAATCCACAAGCAGATCCGGCAGTCCTTTTATGACTCGGATCAACGGCCCTGCCCCTCCTGAGTTTTTAACCTCTCGGGGATACTTGCAGTATCTCCCCTGCACCTCCTTGAGATCTGACGACTCACAGGATATCACGACTCCTCCTCGGAGGATACCAACCATCTGTCCGTCTTTAACGAAATCTATGAAAAGACTCAAGTGTTCCTCCGTGGAACATGTCTACCTGCACGCAAACTTGCAACATCTGTTTAAACACTTCCCGGCACAAGCTCCCTATGCTTGTCTTGGTGTTTATTTGAAGGTTCTATACCTCCTGAGATTTTCCATGGCTTCAAGTTCTCAGAAAGAAACCTCTTGCTTTCACTCCTTGCGGCAACCTTCAAACACTTTCAAGTTCTTGAATACTTCGACCCTGTGCACACTTGCAACAACAGTCCTTCAACACTTCACTCAGGTCCACAACCCTGAGGTTTCACTCAGCCTGGGCACGCCTTGCACAGTTCCTGTGCCCAACGTCACTTGTGGGTGAATGAGAACAAAAGCTAAACTACCTGAGCCTTTTTGTCAACGCACTCCTTGCGGACAACTTCAACTGCACCCCTTGCAGGAACTCTTGCTTAGATAGAGAAACAATTGAAACTCATTCCTTCACCCTTTCAGACTTCAAACTAAAACATGAAATCATATACACAGCATATAAAGAAAATGTATGACAGGAAGCAAACATTCATGAGCATAACATCAATACAGAGAATAAACACAAAACCATGAATTTGAACCAATTCCTTCTATTAATTCAAATGTTTGTACATGGGTATTCTCACGCAGCTCTCTACATGCTCTTCTTCCTTGATTTCAATAATAATGTTACAAATGCACAATGAGGGTGTCTATATCCCATTTCCCTCTTGCGCTCTCAAACAGTCTAATCTAGAATTAAATTTCTATCTACCAGCATTAACTACCTTAAATGTCGTCTACCTACTAGGACAAGAGTGAGTTTCTCAAGGTCCCGTTACATTACATAAGTGTGCCTCGTCTTAATGGATTCATTTAATATCGCGCAACAACTCTAAGGTGTTTTCAAAATTTGTGATGGCGCTTGTCTAGTTGTCCAATTGCTTCCGCGCTGGCTCGCTTGTCGTGAGAGATGCTCCTGCATCATACTCCCTCGCTTGAAAATCTTCATGGGCTCATGTCCATGAGATCCTACATGGTATGTCCATACTTCAGAATCTCTGCTTCATTCTCCCAGCTGGCATCTTCAACTGGATGATTCTTCCACTTGACCAGATACTCAAAGTATTCTTTCCTCCTGGTCTTTTTATCCACTCGTTTATCCAGTATGCGCTCCATCTGTGGCTTATCTGCAACTGGCATCTGCTTTCACCACTGAACCTCTGACTGTTCATCACTTCCAGTCTCTGTTTCCCCAGCTCTGTATGGGTATAAATATGAGACATTGAATATCGGAGATATTCCGATCCCATCGGGTAATTCAATCTCATAAGCATTTTCTCCAATTTTCTTCAATACCTTGCAGGGTCTGATTTTCTTCATCTTCAATTTATTATATGTTCCCCTCAAGAACCTTTCCTTTCTCAAATGTGCCAGAACCAGATCACCAACTTCAAACTGAATTTGTCTCCTATGCTGATCGGCTCTGCGCTTATACTCCTGGCTTGAATTCTGCAACCGCTCCTTCACTCGGCTGTGAAGTTCCTTCATCACCTCAGTGAATTCTTCTGCACTAGTGCTCCTAGCCACAGTCTATTCCGAGCCCCTCATTTCAAAAATTCCAACTTGGAATGGACTCTGGCCTGTACTCCTGTTCACTAAGTCGTTATACGTAAACTTTGTCTGCGGTAATACATTGTCCCAACTGTTGTGGTGCTCTGTCACCAAACTTCTCAGCAAATCTCCTAGACTTATGTTTACCACTTCTGTCTGTCCATCTGTCTATGGATGATACGCTAAAATAAACAACAAGTTAGTTCCCATATTCTTCCATAAGGTTCTCCAGAAATTCCCTATGAACTTCGTATCTTGATCCGAAACAATACTCCTTGGTAAGTTGTGAAGTCGAATGACTTCCTTGAAAAACAGGTTTGCGATGTGAGTCGCGTCACTGGTTTTCTGACATGGGATAAAATGTGCCATCTTGGAAAATCTATCCACCACCACAAAGATTGAATCGAATCCTCTTTGTGTCCTTGGCAACCCCAACAAAAAATCCATGCTAATTGCATCCCACGGCCTTTCAGGTATGGGCAATGGGTGATAGAAACCCGCATTCTTCTTCCTCCCCTTTGAATGCTGGCAAATTCTACATATATCCATGAATCTCTTGACATCTTCTCACATTCCTGGCCAAAAAATATGACTCATTCAATTTTGTGAATGTCTTGTCGTGACCAAAGTGCCCTGCCAATCCTCCACTGTGTTTCTCCTTTAACAGATTCTCCCTCATGGAGCATTTCGGAAACACAGTTGATTGCCTCTGAACAACAATCCTTCCTGGATCAGGTATTCTATCCATGGGCTTCTGTCTCTAAGAATTGGATTCTCAGCTGCTTCATACGCCTCCTTAAAATCTGGAACATCTCTGTACATGTCCCTAAGATCATCAAAACCCAACGTTTTGACTTTGAACTCCCGCAATAGCAAACACTTCCTGCTCAAAGCATCAGCACCTTTGTTAGCAGTACCAGAAATATGTTTAATCACAAAAGTGAAATTTTTCATATACTCAACCCATTTGACATGTTTCTGATTCAACTTCTCCTGTTGAGTCACAAACTGCAGTGCATGATTATCACTGTACAAGAGAAATTCTTTGGGTATCAAGTAATGCCTCCATTTCTTCAATGCATGGATGATAGCATAAAACTCCTTATCATATGTGGAGTACTTCACTTTCGCCTCATTCAGCTTCTCGCTGAAGTATTCTATTGGCCTGTCTTCCTGACTCAAGACTGCCCCGATTGTAAATCCGCTTGGGTCGCATTTCACCTGAAATGTTTTCTGGCAATCCAGCAACACCAAAACTGGTTGTTCCGTAATCTTCCTCTTCAATAGATTAAAACTCTTCTCAGCCTCTTCTGTCCAGTGAAAATATTTGTGTCTTTTCTTCACTGTATCCATCATCATTGTGCTAATTCCACTGAAATTCCTAATGAACTTTCGGTAGAAACTAGCCAATCCGTGAAAGCTTCTCACCTCAAATATGTTCCTCGGTGATGGCCAATTTTTTATTACCTCCACCTTATCTGGATCCATCCTCAACTCATTTGCTGAAATAACAAATCCCAAGTAAATGAGTTATGTCTTCATAAATGAGGATTTCTTCATGTTTATCAACAGCTTCTCCTGCTGCAATTTTTGCATCACTGTAGCCAAATGCTTCAGATGCTCCATTGCTATTTTACTGAAAACCAGTATGTCATCCAAATACACAATGACAAATTTCCCGATGAAATCCTTCAGGACTTCGTTCATCAACCTCATGAAGTACTTGGCGCATTTGTTAAGCCAAATGGCATAACAAGCCATTCATACAACCCTTCGTTTGTTTTGAATGTTGTCTTCCATTCATCACCTTCTCTCATGCGAATCTGGTGATATCCGCTTTTTAGATCAATCTTTGAAAAATATTTTGCTCCACTCAAGCAATCCATTAGATCGTCCATCCTCGGCAATGGAAATCTGTACTTGATGGTTATTTTGTTGATCACCCTTGATTCGGTACACATCCTCCAGCCTCCATCTTTCTTCGAACTGAGTACTATTGGAACAACACATGGAATCAAGCTTTCTCTGACCAACCCTTTGTCCAACAAATCCTGGACTTGCCTCTTAACTTCTTCATTCTCCTATGGTGTCAGTCTATATGCAGCTTTGTTTGGAAAACTAGCTCCTGGTATGAGATCAATGTGATGACTCACACTCTTGATTGGTGGCAACGAATGAGGTAATTCGTCCACTACAATGTCAGCAAACTCTTCCAGCAGTTCTTGAACCTCCTCTGGCAAATCATCCATTCTTTTGCTAGTTAGAACAATCCTCGGCTTTCTGACCACAATAATCTGTGGATCCTCCTTCTTCTTAACCTCGGTAAGAAGTTCCTTCCCACTCATGAGAAGTACAGTGTTACTCACTTCCGGCTTCACCTCCTTATCTTTAATTGGAAGCAACATGTGTGTCCTCTCATTCTTCTCTAGGGTGTATGTGTTCATCCTCCCATCATGAATCACATTTCTGTCATATTGCCATGGTCTACCCAGCAATAGATGACAAACATCCATGGGAATAACATCACACAAGATCTTATAATTATATCCTCCTATCTTAAATTCAATTAAACATTGTTTAGTGACATTTACCTGATGTCCTTTTTGTAGCCATGAAACTTTATATGGACTTGGATGATCAGTTGATTCCAGCTCCAGCTTTTCTACCATCTCCGTAGAAATGAGATTATCCATGCTACCACTATCTACAATGACCTTGCATACCCTATCCTTGGTCTTGCAAGCAGTCCTAAAAAGTCTGGTCCTTTGGACTGAACTTTCCACCTCCTTCTCGGGTGTCAAAAGAACTTTTCGCATCACCAGCGATCTTCCACCTTTAGCGTCTTCTGCCTCAACATCTCACCTCTGTGCCTTGGCGATGTGAGCTTCTCCCCCTTCTTTCTTTTTCTCTGGACACTCATAAGACTTGTGCCCATTCTTTCCACATGTGAAGCATGTGATTACTCCACCTCTTCATCTTCCTCTACCTCTGGTACGAGGAAACCTATTATTATCAGCATATCCTCCTCTCTTCTCAGTATGTTGTTCTCTTTGCTCTGCATATTACCCTTGTTGTGAACTTCCACCTCTCTCTGTCTGAGTCTAAGGTTTCTTCCAGTCGTCCCTGGGCTTTTGGGTTCTTTCCTGGGCAACTAATTTTCCCCTGGGCTGACTTCTGCCTCTGACTCTACTTTTGGCTCAGCTTCTCTTCAGCTTTCAAAGCCATCTGATAAGCATCTTCAACCGTTCGAATGGTTACCATGCTCATCTCATCCTGGATATCATATATCAGGCCATTCATATATCTGACAACTTTTTCATCATCGCTCTCCCGATGACCTGCCCTGATATTCAGCCTGTAAAATTCTTTAGTATATTCCTTCACTGACATCAGCTTCTATCTCAGGTTCTGCATTCTCCTAAACAGAGAAATTTGATAGTCCCTGGGAATGAATTTCACCTTCATTTTTGCGATCATCCTGTCCCATCTCTTGATCTTCTGCTTTCCCTTGCAGCGCCTATCAGCTTGTAGTTCATCCCACCACAATGCTGCATGTCCCTTCAAGCGTGTGACAGCATGCTTGACTTTCTTGTCCTCTTCAACATATTCATAGTCGAAGTAGGTGTCTAGAGCTCTAATCCAGTCTAGAAGCTCCTCTCCATCCAAGTTTCCCTCGTAAACTAGAATGTCCATCTTTTCTCTTGCACCCATCCTTGCAATAGCTCTGATCAAATGCTCGTTTGATGCATCTTCAGCTACAAATTCTTCTTCACGTTCAGCCTCGACTTCGCTGTCGGAATCACTTAGATCACATGCACTGGCTGTGCGTCTTTGTGTTGTCTCCATGTCTTTGAGCCTGGCTCGGAGATCACGCATTTGTCTCTCTATGGCTGGATCTACCATCTGCCTGCCTCTTCATCGCGGCATTTCCCTATCCTCTGGATCGGGTGTTTGTCTATCTCTTCTCGGCGGCATGGTGAATTCTCTTCCTTCTTTGCTCACAGAAAGAAAAGAACCTTTATGTGCTCTGATACCAAACTTGACACAGTCGCACCCACGGGCACGTCTGCTCATAGGATCTTCTCTTCTCTATTGGCCTGAAGAACACTAACGCTCTTCTATTTCCCTATCGGAAAATCTGTACCCACAACAACCTCTCCACAGGATCTCCTCTTTACAATCGGGAGATCGGATTAATTCTCGCGATCTCGCTAGTTCGTGAGTCGAAGCTTCCAACTCTTCCTTCCCAATCTTGTGATACTCGAACCAGCGATACGGTTATGGCTCCTTTCCTTGTCAGCACCCTCCCCACATGTAACCATAGGCTAGGGCTTAAATGTCACCGCCTCTCGCAACTCGCACCTTTGTGAGTTCGTGAGTTGAACTCTCATGCCCTCTTGTTACGATCTCCTGAGACGCGATAGGTCAACGCTGGGTTGACACCTCCCTTGACGCTTTTCGCTATTTTCAACCTCGCAGGTTGAAGCATCGAGCCTTCACACTCTTATCCCGCGAATCTTTAAGATGAAAGAATTCAACGGAGTGTTGACTCCTTTCTCCAGGAAACGTGTGTCCACTTGTCAACCATGCGGGTCTCACCTTATGGCTCTGCCAAGTGTCCACATGAGCCTTAGCTCTCAGCACTTCGTGACTTTTGATGTCGAAAGTGACCCCTCTCAACCTCCGAACCCCCGAATGTGAGATAGGCGATGGGGTTTTCGATCCAACGGTCCTCCTATGACCCAGATCCAACGCTATCCTTCTTCCTCGCTCCTCGCGTCTTCGCAACTTGGAGTACCCAATGCTTGGTCTGTCACCTTGCAAACTTTCGAGTCTGTGAGATCTCTTGATCTCTGCCACCTGTCCTCCTCATATGGACGGCTCCTGGTCATTTCGCCACTTCTCCGCCTCTCATGTCCTCGCACTTCGCGACCCTTGACACCAAGTTCTCAGCCCTTCTACTCACGAAATCCTGACATACGATGTACCACCTGTCCGCTTGCCGACTCCTGTGGCCCCACACCATTCTCGTAGTCGTTGGGATATCGCGTATCGCGATTTCGTGACTCCCTTTGCAATATTATGGAGTTTCAATACTCGAAACTCCGATATGCGAATCCACGAGCAGATCCGGTGGTCCTTTTATGACTCGGATCAACGGCCCTACCCCTCCTGAGTTCTTAACCTCTCGGGGATACTTGCAATATCTCCCTTGCACCTCCTTGAGATCTGACGACTCACAAGATATCGTGAATCCTCCTCAGAAGATACCAATCATCCGTCTGTATTTAATGAAATCTGTGAAAAGACTCAAGTGTTCCTCCGTGGAACACGTCTACCTGCACGCAAACTTGCAACGTCTGTGTAAACACTTCCCAGCACAGGCTCCCTGTGCTTGTCTTGGTGTTTATTTGAAGGTTCTATACCTCCTGAGATTTTCCACAGCTTCAAGTTCTCAGAAAGAAACCTCTTGCTCGCACTCCTTGCAACAACCTTCAAATACTTTCAAGTGCTTGAATACTTCGAATCTGCGCACACTTGTAGCAATAGTCCTTCAACACTTCACTCAGGTCCACAACCCTGAGGTTTCACTCGGCCTGCGCACTCCTTGCACGGCTCCTATTCCCAATGACACTTGTGGGTGAATGAGAACAAAAGCTAAACTACCTGAGCCTTTTTGTCAATGCACTCCTTGTAGACAACTTCGACTGCACCCCTTGCAGGAACTCTTGCTCAGATAGAGAAACAATTGAAACTCATTCCTTCACCCTTTCAGACTTCAAACTCAAACATGAAATCATATACACAGCATATAAAGAAAATGTATGACAGGAAGCAAACATTCATGAGCATAACATCAATACAGAGAATAAACACAAAACCATGAATTTGAACCAATTCCTTCTATTAATTCAAATGTCTGTACATGGGTATTCTCACGCAGGTCTCTGCATGCTCTTCTTCCTTGAATTCAATAATAATGTTACAAATGCATAATGAGGGTGTCTATATCCCGTTTCCCTCTTGCGCTCTCAAACAGTCTAATCTAGAATTAAATTTCTATCTACCAGCATTAACTACCTTAAATGCTGTCTACCTACTAGGACGAGAGTGAGTTTCTCAAGGTCTCGTTACATTACACAAGTGTGCCTCATCTTAATGGCTTCATTTAAGATCGTGCAACAATTCTAAGGTGTTTTCAAAATTTGTGCTGGCGCTTGTCCAGCTGTCCAATTACTTCTGCGCTAGCTCGCTTGTCGTGAGAGATGCTCCTGCATCATTACTCATATAGAATATTCTTACGAAGTAGTTAGTATTATATAAGGATATATGATAAATGTATTGGGAAACTTGAGAAGTATTGTATCTGGAGCATGTAGCTCATTAAGAGGTTTCCCCCTAGAAGAGGAAAGTGAATAGGAGTGGATCCCTTCCTTAATAGGATCTATTGTACAATGTTTCCCTACCTTAAGGGTTTTCAATATAATAAAGTGTGGGTTTTCTATATTGTTATATGGATCTTGTTTGGTGATTGTATTTGCAGATATTTGGAAATTAACAATCTTAGAGAATTCAAATATATTAAAGTTATAGGTAGGAGAAGGAGATGGATCACACCGTATTCACATATTGCTTCAATTGGATAAGGATGACCAAAAAAATTGTAAACCCCTTAAATTAAATCATGCTTGATTAGAATAATATGGATTTATAAGTATGGTCAACTAGAACTAAATGAAATTCCATCGTAGTATAGGAGAATCAGAATTTTTTCATTTTATAGAAAATTTGAAAAAAGTTAAAAGAATAGTGGTAGAATGGGCTAGGAAGAAAGTTGAAAGTGCATAAAAATAATTGGTATAGATATAGGAACACATCAAGTTCCTTTTACAATGACTAAACTGAAAATTCTAGAGGGGGTACAAAGAAAGTTGTTGGAACAAGAATAAAAAAGGAGGTTGAAAAGTAGTGTTATTTCTCTAGCATAGGGTGATGAAAATATTAAAACTATATGGTATATTGATCCGGATTAGATCATTATATTATTTTTTGTCTATCTCTATGCTTTTAAAGTGGGAAAATTTAGAGGAATCAACTTGCAAGGTCATTTTAGTGGCAGGTCCCAATTTGGAAAAATTGGAGTCTGGAACTTTCAAGAGCCATTTTGATGCATTAAATGAATTTTTGGGGGGTTATAGTGTATGGAACATATGAATTCTCCATTGAAGGTGTTCTACACTTAGAGAGACTTTCAATTATCTATACCATGTGTTAATCAGAGCTCGTATGAAAAATATATTCCTCTCGCAAGTGGACCTATCGTGTTGACCACCATGGTACACGATGATTCCACGTCAACCCCCACTATTCACTCATATGTGGATATCCATGTGGGGTATTTTAATAATAATACAGAAGGTTGAAAAACTTATCACAATTGAAGGTTGAGGAAGTCAAAACCCTAACCCTAGATGGTTTTCGTGTTATGTTAAATATCAGGCTGTGAGGAGGTGAAGAGGTTCCATTCTATGTTATTGTATTTTTTTTGTAGCATAGGAAAACAACTCAGAGTGGGAAATTAGAGAGCATAATAGAGGAGGTTAATATTATGTAGTGTCCTAATGGGAGACAAGTCTCAGGTAACTCCATAGAGAGTGTCTTTTCCTTTGTACTTGCATTATTTCCATACCATAGGAAGGAGAGCGGAGCAACATCACCCTCTAGCTGGGTTTTATCCCATAAGGGTTTCCCATAGAAAATATTTATGTTGTTTTTTGGATGGTGTGTGATTCTATTTATTGTTCTCTATTTTTCACATATTATATATTTCATGCATAAGTAGAAAATTAGTGACTAAAGATTCTAGAATCTAAAGGAATTTAGCCTTCATAGTGTAGGTTTTAGTTTTGTTTATCGGATCTGTTGTGAAGAATTGTTCTAGTGAAATATTCATGGCAGTTTACAAATCGTAGATAAATAAGAGTGAATATGAAAAGGTATATACTTCAACAAAATTGTAGATCAAGGAGTCAAACACTTTAAAACATTATTTCAAGATCCTCCAAGGTGTAACATAGTAGATATTTGTTACATTATGTTGTCATTGATGTCAAAGAGTTGATGTCAAGCATTGTCATTGTATCATTGATGTATTGATTGTTGGATCATGTGGTCATATATGTAATTGATTTCCGAGGGATAATTTCATAGTGATCTGTTGTCATGAGTTAATGTTCCAAATGGAATAATCTATAGATGGGATAAAGGTTTATCAATGTTGTCTTATCATGGCTGCTAGGAAGTCCAAATGGATGAACTCCAAAGCGGTCCCCTTATGATGAAATCCCTCGCGGGAAGATTATTTATGAAGTCCAAATCGTTAAGTGGTTGAGTCATCCTATATGTGTGGTTAAGGAACCCAAGGTTGATTATCAAATAATGTAATTAATATCAGTGAATTTGTAAGTAAGACTATCCTAGATGGATAGTTTTTGTCATGCCATTTCCAGTGATATGTGGAACGTCACATAAATCCTCACGGTTAGAGAGTTATGGCTATGTGAAGCTGGAAAACCCTAATGTGTTGTCTAAAATCCCCTAGAAGGTCAAATAAGTCAATTTTTTCTAGAAGCTCCTAGAAGAAAGTTGACTAGTCAAAGTGGTTAGTCATGGGTTAAGTGGTTGCAACAAGAAAAAAATTAAAAATAAAATAGTTGCAACTAGAAGTGGAGAATTTTCTATTTGTAACAAAGTGGGTTAGAAGTGGACAAAGTGGTTAGAAGTGGGTTATCCCCAAAACAAGGAAGTTGGTTGAAGTTGGTTAGATTATAAACCCTAAAGGAAGTTACTTGGAGAATCAAAAATAATATAGAAAGGATCTCTTATGGGTGTGAGTCTCTTGAGAATATTGAAGATCCATTCTTTGTGGAAGATTCATTGCAGGTACTCATGGACGCATCAAAATTTTCATAAGTCTGAGTTTTGACGGTGAAAGTTTAGGGGTTCAGAAAACCCTAGTTTTCCGAAGCAGTACCCAGGCTGCAATGAGCTAGGACATGTACATATGCGGGCTACAGGAGGCCAAGGTGCATACACACATGGTATGAATGAGATAAAGGTGCGTACAATTGGAAAGAGTCATGGAAGCTTGAGTAAGAGTTGGTGCCAGGTTCCTGAAATCTGAAGCAAGATTCAAATCAACATTCTACAGGTTCAGATCTACTACAAAATTTCTAGTATGGATACATATTGTATTGATGGTTAGACTTTCTCATAGTATCGTGAATTCTTTAGTAATTCTTTGTATGGTTGTATTGATGTTTGAATATGGTAGTTGATTGGTTGAGTAGTTCAGTTATGTTCTGATTAAGATCTATCCATGATCTGTAATTGTGTATGCATGAGGAGGATGCATAGGTTATTGGATGGTATAGATTTTTTTGTGATTGTTTATGTTACAAATTGAGGAGAGATGGGCTAATTACAGTGACAGATCACAATTGGATGTGACAGAGGCAGAAAGGGTCTGAAGGGAAGAAGTTGTGAAGTTTCAGAAATGCTAGTTTTTGAAGGTGTACACAGGCTCATAGTGGACCAGGACGTGTATATATGAGTGCTTTTGTATAGGCAGGTTGCGTACATATGCAGGATGTAATATAAATAGGTCATGTACCTGTTGACAGATTGGTATCTGTTTACAAGTTGAGTCTTTTACTTGAGGATTGATTCCTCTTCTCAGTTGGAGTTGATATTTGCAGGTTGAGTCTTGCATTGACATTTGGTGCTCTTGTGGAGTTATTGCTCTTTTCAGTTGATGTTGATAAACCTCAAGGATTGTAGTCTGTGATAAAAAATAAACTTATACATATATCTTGTGTGTCTTGTGTTATTTATGGTGATTCTTTAATGATGATGTTTGCTACTAAGATATGGTTACATTATAAATGAAATTAATGAATATTGAGTAAGTGGTGATTACTAACAAATTTGTTTTGTAAAGAAGTTGTGAAAAGACAGCTACATTTATTCACCCCCCCCCCTCTCAGTGTGTTTGGTGTGTCCAACAATTGGTAGCATAGTAGGCCTTCATCATAATCCTTACAAGCTTGAAGGAGATCCATGTACACACAAATGGATGAACATGCATATGAAGTTCCTCTCTTTGATGAGACAAATTGCTTGGCATGGAGAATAGAAATGAAAGGGTTTTTGAAGGAAAAAGGAAAAGGTATTTGGAATGCATCTATTGGTGGATTAATTCCCTTGAATAACAAGTCAAAGTTTGAAGCATAAAAGGAAGAAAAGAAGAATAATTCATTAGTTCTCAAAATCATTTTCAATGGACTCTCAAGTTTTGTCAAAAAAATCATGGGAGAATGTACTTCAGCCAAGGATATATGGTTGAATCTAGAGAAGGTATACCAAGATAAAGAAGAGAATTGCATCAAAGAAAATGAACGTAAAGACTCTCCAAAATCTTTTGATTACAATACTCCTAGTCAATTTGAATGTTCGCTTACAAAAGAAGAAGAAGATATAGAAGAATTTTGTATAGAATTTGCAAATGATGAAGAAGAAGATTTGTTGAAACTTAAAGATAAATTTGTATCTAAGTTGGGTGATGTTAGCCATGAAATAGGAAATAGTTCAACTTATTTTTAGTATCTTCAAAAATACACTAAGGAAATCCTAGAAAAGTACCCTATGCATACCATGGCACTAAAGCAAATACTCATGAAGAAATAAGAAGAGATCAAGAAACTAAAGAATTATCTAACTAGTCAATTAGAAGAAAAGAAGAAGGTAGATGATGAACTTAGCAAAATACTTGAAGATATTAAAATCAATATAAATTTAAGGGCTCAACTTGAAGAAGCCAAAAGGGTAGAGGAACTATTAAAGAATAAAGTAAATGAAAAGGAAGAGTCATTCCATAAGTTGGAAGATGAAGTTGTTGATATCAGAAAGAAAGAAGATAAGTCAAATACTCATATCAAGTTCATGAGCATTTCAACAATCTTGAATGAAATATTGGATAGTCAAAGATCACCAAATGATAAATCAGGTTTAGGATACAACAAGGAAGCTACACACCTTGAAGCAAGAACTTCTAAGAAGTGTGAGGTAATTCCTTCATTATTAAAAGGTGGAAGAAAACCTACAAGTCAATAACCTACACAAATCAAGGAAACTTTCAAAATAAAAAAGCAAGGAAGACATAAAGAAGCTATGTTTACACTCCCAAAGAAAATTCATATGAAAGACACCTTCAAGGAGGACACCAAAGAAAACGTATGAAAATGTTTTTAATGGTCACTGCTTCTCATGTAATGAATATGGTCACAAAGCTTTGGACTGCAAACATTATGAAAGGAAAGATGTTGGAAGGGTTCATAACACCCTAAGGTGTTAGATATGTAATCAAGTGGGATACATTGTTGCTCATTGTCACACCAAGAGATGCTACAACTATAGTGGATTTGGCCACAAATCCCAGGATTGTTGGAAGATAAGAAGCCATTCCATGAGGAGTGCTTCAAATAGCATGGAAAGAAGAACACATGAAGCTAGGAAGGAAGACAATGTTGAAAATATGGAAGCTCAAAGCTCAAATTCTAAGAAGTTGGGACATCTTCAGAAGTCAATGAAGAGGACTAAAAAAAAAGAACATAGTGGAAGCCATTAGACAAACACAAGCTTGACATTTTCCAGAGCATATGTGGGCTCCTGTGGAAGAAGTCGTGTACATACATGAGCTGATCTATAAAAATTCCACATGCATATGTGAGTTGTCTATGTACTAGTCCGCATATCTATGGTAAAATCCTTGGAAAACAAGGCTATGCAGATGTGTTGCAACATGATTTGTGTTAGAAAAATAGGATCACGGAGCAATAAAATAAAACAAATGCGGAAATAAAAAACAAAATATACACAATATGATAGAGACACAAATATATGTGGTTCACCCAGTGTGGGCTATGTCCACCAGAGAAATTTCCAGGTCCTTCCTTTATTATTATTTAGCAAATGAAGGGATACAACCTACAACAAACTCATTGTAACTTCCTCTTCTTTATCTCACAATCTCCTATCTCAAAATACCATATTCACCATAATGCATAGTCACAATACATTTCACTCATAACAGAGGGTTGCCTTATAGGGGAAAACAAACCCTAACATAATTTCTACCATTAGATCTGCGACCTTATAATGAATGGTCCAGATTTACAATGAAATTACAATATACATTTACAAGGCAATTTTTCCTTCAGGGGATGCTGCCCCAAAACTCCCGTTGGGGGCCCGCTTTCCCTCGGACCCCCCGGTCGGGGGGATAGCCCCCCCAGACCCCATAGAGGGGGTAACCCCCCTCTGCACTCCCCCACATGGAAGAGTGTACATTATTCTAGGGTGTAAAGTCTTAATGGGGTATAAACACGACTGAAAACAAGGACCTCTGAATCAGGAAGATAATTAGGCTCCACAACCAACAATATCCCAGTTGGAGAGTGATTTCAACAACTCCACCGTTGTTGTATCTGCTGGAATATGAACTTTCTTAGAACTGGAAAATTTCTCATCTTCATATTCATACTTGAAGACCAACTGAAACTAAGTAGGAACTTAGTTTCTTCCTGGTTACTCCCTTTGTTAACATGTCTGCAGGATTTTGGCTAGTGTGCATATTTTCCAACTTCAAATGTCCATATTCCAAAGAAGATCGTATGAAGTGGTACCTCAACTATATATGCTTAGTCTTCGAATGGAAGGTTGAGTTATTTGCAAGATGAATGGCACTCTCACTGTCACAGTACAACCTGTTGTTCTCCTGCTTCTTTCCCAATTCCTCCATAAACCTCTGTAACCAAATCATTTCTTTACTAGCCTCTATAGCAGTAGCATACTCCGCTTCTGTTGTTGAAAGTGAAACAACCTTCTGCAGTTTCAAAATCCAACTTATTGTTGTTCCACCTATAGTAAAAATATACCTTGTGGTGCTCATCCTCTTGTCTTTATCACCTGCCATATCTGAATCAACATATCCCTATAGAAAAGTGTCTGAACCTCCAAAAAATAATGCATGAGTAGAAGTACCTCTCAAATACCTGAGAATCCACTTTACTGCCTCCCAATGTTCTTTACTTGGATTGTTCATATACCTTCTCACAAATCCCACTACATGTGCAATATTTGGTCTTGTGCAAACCATTGCATACATCAAGCTGCCAATTGTTGATGAATAAAGGACCCTGGATATGTATTCTATCTCCTCCTATGTCTTGGGACACATTTCCTTAGCTAATTTGAAATGGTTGGCCAAAGGTGTACTAACTGGTTTTGCATTCTGCATTCTAAACCTCTCCAACACCTTCTCTGTGTACTCACCCTGAGACAATGTCAATTTGTGATTTTTCCTGTCTCTTATTATTCTCATACCAAGGATTTTCTTTACAACACCCAAATCCTTCATCGCAAATGAATTAGCTAATTTCTTCTTGATCACATTTATATCCTGCATATTAGACCCTGCAACAAGCATGCCATCTACATACAATAGCAAGATAATATAGCTTCCATTTTCTATCTTTTTAAAATAAACACAATGATCAGAATGACATCTACTATAACCCTGTTCTGTCATAAACTTATCAAACTTCAAATACCATTGACTTGGATCTTGCTTTAGGCCATACAATCGCGTCTTCAATCTGCATGCCAAATTATCCTTTCCTTTGACCTCATACCCCTGTGGTTGTTGCATATAAATCTCTTCCTCCAAATCCTCATGAAGAAAAGTTGTTTTTACATCTAACTATTCAATATGCAAATATTCTACTACCACAAGACTTAAAATAGTCCTAATTGAAGTAATTTTAACAACAGGAGAAAATATTTCATCAAAATCTATACCTTTCTTTTGTGCAAACCCCTTTACAACAAGTTTAGCCTTGTATCGCTTTTCTCCTCCATCTTCTTCCTTCAACTTGTAAGCCCATTTATTCTGCAATGCTCTTTTTCCTGCAGGCAATTGAACCAAGTCCCAAGTCTAGTTATTTACCAAGGAATCCATTTCCTCCTTCATGCCTTGCTCCCACTTGTTTTTTGTGTCCACCTGCATTGCCTCTTCATAACATTTTAGTTCACCGGAATCAATCAACAATAAATAATACAATTAAGGAGATTATCGTTTAGGGGGTATACTTAACCTGGTAGATCTTCTTATAACACTTGCAAGAATTTGAGGTACTTGTTTCTCATGTTATTGTACATTTTGATTTTTTGGTTCCTCTGGAATTTCTTTTTCAGTGATATCATAGAGCACTATGTATTATGGTTTTTATTTTTCTTGTTTCTTTCCCTGCAATTGATCTTTGTACATGACCTTCTCATTGAATATGCCATCTCTACTCCTAATGATTTTTTTATTTTCATAATCCCATAAGCAATAACAAAAATCATTAGCATCGTATCCAA
This sequence comes from Picea engelmannii, assembly GCA_009831015.1. NCBI lineage: Eukaryota > Viridiplantae > Streptophyta > Pinopsida > Pinales > Pinaceae > Picea > Picea engelmannii. Next base: position 125,619 of record ML805331.1, read on the forward strand.
TAAAGGTACACTTCTTGGATTTTTCCTCAACCTTTGTTCTATTTTCTTTATCAATATGGACAAATTCTTCACAACTAAAAGTCTTCAAAAAAGAATAGTTTACCTTTTTTCGTGTCCATGCCTCCCCTGGAATTCGACCATCCAAAGAGCTTGAAGGTCCTCTGTTTATTATGTAAACAACAGTATCTACCGCATCTACCAAGAACTGTAAGGGCAAACCAGCGTGCAATTTCATACTCCTTGCATGCTCCATGATTGTCCTGTTCATCCTTTCTGACACACCATTTTCTTGTAGTGTTCTTGGAACTGTCTTCTCTCTATGAATCTCATGGTATGAACAGTAATCATCAAACTCCTTGATGGAATATTCACCTCCATTATCTGATCTAAGACACTTCAAATTTTTTCCTGTCTAATTCTCAACCAAATCTTTCCATTTCTTAAAAGTATCAAAAACATCAGATTTTTGTCGAATTCAATAAACCCAAGTTTTTCTAGTTGCATCATCAATAAAAGTAACATAATAATGAGAGCCACCAAGAGATGATACCTGAGTTGGTCCCCATACATTTGTATGCACAAGCTCTAACCTTTCATTCTTCTTTTCTTTTCCGACTCTGAGAAATTTGTCTCTCTTCTCTTTTCCATAAACACAATGCTCACAAAAGTCCAAAAAAATTTGTTTAAGATTTGGAAAAAAATTTATTTTGTGAATTATCTGCATTCCCTTCTTACTCATGTGTTCCATCCTATGATTCCACAGTGTTGTATCCACTCCTATAGAAGATAAAGAGATAGAATAGTCAGTATTACCATTACATAAATACAATGTACCTACCTTCTCTCCTTTTTCTATCACCGATGATCCTTTGATGACCTTCCACGTCTTATCTGTAAATATGGATATACAACCTTCACTTTCCAACTGCCATGTTGAAATTATATTTTTCCTTAAATATGGAACATGTCTTACCTATTTCAACAACCATTGGTTTCCATTGCGTTGCTTTATTTTTACCTTTGCCATTCCAACAATTTTGCATGGTGCATCCTCACCCAAATGAACCTGTCCAAAATCACCTTGAACATAATCTAGAAAATCTTTCCTATCGGGTGTGGCATGAAATGAATCCCATGAATCTACCACCCAAGACTTAGAAATATTATCTATAGAAATAATCAAAGCATCTTGTAACACATCACATGTTACATTTTCTTCCTGATTTCTCTCCTGATGTCCATCTCTTTGTTTCTTTGGAGCTCTGCAGTATTTCTTTAGATGTCCTTTATTCCCACAATTCCATAACTCTATCTTTCCAAGTCTAGATTTGGATCTTCCCTTCCTAGAATTCCCGCGGTTCCCTGGGCCCTTTCCTCTATCCTTTTGTCTTCCCAGTTCTCCATGTTCAACGCATTACCTGATGTCTCACCTGTTCTTTTTCGTTGCATTTCATCACTAAGGATAACACCAACAACATCATCAAATTTTAAAGTATTTGAACCAGAGACAGATTTACTTAAAGCCATGACCAAGCCATTCCAGCTTTCTAGCAATGAGCACAAAAGTAGAAGAGCCCTGACCTCATCATCAAAGTCCACTTTTACAGAACTTAGTTGATTAGTAACCGTATTAAATTCATTTAAATGATCTGGAATAGACCTACCTTCTGAAATTTTCATATTAAATAATCTCTTCATTAGAAATACCTTATTGGAGATCGAGGTTTTTTCATACAATTTAGCCAATGTGTCCATCAAACCCTTCGTTGTCTTTTCTTTCAAAATATTGAAATCCACCGACACTATCAGGCTCAGTCGTATCGTTCCTGGATCCTTTCTGTCAAGAATCTTCCATTCTCCGTCCTTCATGGTCATCGGCTTCTTTGCTACTCTGGCCAATGGTAGGAATAGATCCTTCTTATATAAATAATCTTCCATCTACATCTTCCATAACTGGTAGTTTTGGCCGTTAAATTTCTCGACCCTAAACTTTCCATCTTCCACCATTGCTCCCACTTGAACCAAGAACCCTCTTTTCCTGTGAGTTACCTTTCGCTCTGATACCAATTGTTAGAAAAACAGGATCATAGAGCAATAAAATAAAACAAATGTGGAAATAAAACACAAAACATACACAATACGATAGAGACATAGATGTACATGGTTCACCCAGTGTGGGCTACGTCCACTAGAGAAATTGTCAGGTCCTTCCTTTATTATTATCTAGCAAATGAAGGGATACAACCTAAACAAACTTGTTGTAACTTCCTCTTCTTTCTCTCACAATCTCCTATCTCAGAATACAATATTCGCCATAATGCATAGCTGCAATACATTTCCCTCATAACAGAGGGTTGCCTTCTAGGAAAAAAAAAAACCTAACATAATTTCTACCGTTAGATCTGCGACCTTATAATGAATGGTCTAGATTTACAATGAAATCACAATATACATTTACAAGGCAATTTTTCCTTCGGGGGGCGCTGCCCCCAAACCCCCATGCAAGATACCAGATATAATAAATATGTAGAACAGAAATAAAATGCTAGAAATGACAGAATAACAGTAATATATCCAGCATAATCTCCACAATAACACGGAAATGATATAAGAACAACAACAAAAATAGCACTTTGATTCAGAAAGCAATGTTCACAGACCTCTTCGAGGGGGAAACCTCCAATCGAGCAACGCTCTATTACAATAATCTCCAAGCTAGGGTTTTCATACCCTTGACCCTTATTTATACTAAATATGTCTATCAAGAGAAGCATCTCAAGGAAGATCCTTCTAGAAGTGGAAGCTTCTATTAGGT
>ML805331.1:132651-154088 GCA_009831015.1 Picea engelmannii
CACAATTTTCATAAGATCAGAACAAGACCAATAACTTTCATGCCCAAAGATTCAACAGTGAAATATATCCAAATGCGCAATCAAGGTAAGATAATGCTCAAGAACATAAGTCTGATACAACATTTAGCACTCATGTGATAAACTAGTGAACAAGTATCAACCAAAGACGATGACAATCTAATCAATGAAAGAGGTGTTTTCACACTTGCAGTTGTGAAAACTAAAATGAAATTGAATCGTAATTGTCGCAAATAATGAGACGAATGTCTAAAAGCACAGTGCGACAATGATTTGTCATAATACGACAAGGTGTAGGCAGCTTTTTGAGAGTAATAAAAAAAAATGGGTTGGCTGCCAACAGAACCATTAAGGAAGATTATGTGTAACACTTTAAGTTTTCATTGTTGATTTGATGTTTTTTTGATTTAAAGGTATATTTTGATCTAATTTGGCCCAATATAATATTTAAAAAATAAAAATAAAAATATGATCTATGAAAATGGGATGATAAGTGTAAGTATGGTTATTATAAATGAAAATATATATTTGGCTTCCTTCTTACAAGTATTTGGCCTTTACCATGGAGTTTGAAAATTGTTGAAGCTACTTTATGGGTGTCCAATTTGGGGTTCAAGCTTCTCCAAAGAATATATGAGGAATGTTGGGATAGACTAAAAACAATTTTTATTAGAAGAACTAGGAGTTAAAATGTTGCCATTAAAACAAAAAAGTTATCAGTAGAAGAAGAAAAGTTATATTAATTTATAACATATACATTCAAAATAAGGAATCTGGATTACCAAACCAACAAAAATTTACAACTCAAGATAAGGGTTAGTACAAGACTATATGGATTGAAAAATAAGGAATCGAAGAAGAATATTTGATACATGAACGATTAACTATTTGAGATTCGGTACCAAAGAAGGTAATAGAGAAATGGTGGTATAAGTATATGCATGATATGGACAATGGGTGTCTCCCTCCAACTTAGCACCTAAGAAAATTCTAGCCAACTTATCCAATGATGCTAACTTAGCTAGCCAACCCGAAGAATAAGGGGTGCTACTCCCATAGCCTTCTAGGGTCTCTAGCATTTATTAATTAGTTGTTGTCTTAGTGGATAGTTAATTAAGGCATCACTTTGAGCTACATAGATGTGCATAAAATATTGTTTTTAGTTTTGAGTGAAGTGCATCCTTATATTATGGTTGTCTAATGGTTCTATGTTTTCTTTAGATTATCTATAACAAGCTTTGTCTTAGCTTTATCATTGATTTGTTTTCCATGCACATTGTTTCTTATTATTTGGTATCAACATAAAAATACCTTGGCCTACTCATTTTCACTCATGCATTTGGTTCTTTGGAAGTCACCCTCCCACACTACACACCCTCATCCTCTTACTCAACTCAGACATCTCAAATTTTTGGGTCCTTTGAAGTCTTTCCTCCACCCTATCTACCTTCTTCAACTAGTTCTCTTGGCCATTGACTCCACCCAATGAACTATTCTTTAACACAATTCTTCTTCTAGTTGTTTAGATTTAGTGTCTACCAAGATTTGATCATTCTTGAGGCTTTTTTTGAGGTTAGACTTCCACCCCAAGCCTTTATGTTATGTTGCATCACCATTATTGGGTTTTCTAGAGGCCTCCCTCCACCCTGGGCCTTATCTCTTGTGCTATGTCACCCTCCACAACTCTCAAAACACCATTCTTTCTAGGAACCCTAACATATCCCTAACCTAAGGGTTTCACTTGCACCTCTCTTCCATGTCTCTTCAAATCTTACACAATGTCTCTTTGTCAATGGATCCTCATAACACTTAGTCCTTTGAGGATGCAGATCCAGTTTGCAAGAATGGTACAAGAATTAGCCAACACTTTCACTAAACCCTTTAGGATGCAACCTAGGTCTTCCACCTCCATGTTCCAACTAAACACTAGAATCTCATTACCTAAATATATTGTCCATATGCACTGAGATGTTTTTGATTCCTAGATACACAACCTCATTACCTACTTCCAAACATGCTTAGCTATGATCAAAGACTAGCACCTCCTTTTTGTAGGTAACCATTTAGAGGAACTTGCTCAAGCTTTGTGGAATTCTCACCCAAATTCTGTTGAGGATTATGTGGAGCTAAATGAGGAACATATGACCAGTAGCACTCCTACCTACATCACTACATGGGATTCCTTGCGCGAGGCCTTGAGAAGGAATTTTTATCCTTAGGGTTATTTATCTAACCTGTAGTGTCTCTGATCTAAAAACCTTTGTAATTGTACATATAGGTTGGTGAGTTGATTGATACCAAGTGTAAATGTAATGAAAATTTAGGCTGGTGAGCCAAGGACAACTGGTTTTGGTGTTTCACACATCAAAGTAGTGTGGAGAGAAGTGTTAACAAAGAAAAGGTGCACACAGTCTATGCATTGCGCACACCTGGGTAAGTGCGTACATTGCACCGTGTTGCACACACTTGGGTTAATGCACAATAATGACCTAGAAGTGCAAAGTACTGAGTTATATATATGTATATATGATTGTTTATGTTTTGAGGTCGGAGAGCCTGTGTGAATATGAGGTTGGTGAGCCTAGATGTTGATAGGCTAGTGTGCCTATCCATGTAATTTTAATCATGATTATTAATATAATATTTCATCGTTGCATGATGACCGACTTAGACGAAAGAAGAGGGGGGGGGGCTACTCCACTGGAAAAGGGAAAAGGGAGGTGAGTCATAAGTCTTGGGAATATTTTAATAATATTTCCAGGAAAAGTGTAATGTGAGATATATATTATTTTATCCTAAGTTCTCGAGGGTAGGGAATGCGTCAGCAAGTGGCTTAAAGATACTTTTGGAAGTGACAAGTGTCAAGTGGAAGGCATGCACTATATATTGTTGGCCTTCGTGTATTTGGAGGAGGATGGCATGAGGAATCTAGAATGGGAAGAGGAAAAATCATGTGGTAGGATCTCATGAGCAGAAGAGGGTGAGACTGTATGGAAAATCTGATTATTACCTTATATGTAATGAGAAGCTTGTAAGGAGTTGTGGGGCTACATTTAGAGTTTCATTTTCGAAGAGTTGGGTTGACACACCGTGTGAAGTCTCTTTGGGGGAGCGACTGTGTGTTGTGGAGTGGTTGTCGGACCTGTTGGAATACTCTCCAACTGAGAGTTTTGTGGAGAATTTCTACCTGGTGCACTTAGCATTAGTCACAGGGCTCGCAGACTTCCTGTCTGGCCTGGTTATAGTAATGCTAGGAAGGGAAGTGGGGAAACTGAAGGACTATTGAGGAGAGAAGGGGCACACTTCCTTGGGTGTGACAGGTGCGTGGAAAATGAGGGACTATGAGCTAGTTGCAATAGCGGGCACTTAGGACTGGGAAATTTTGTTGAGTTTAGACCATAGATTGTCGCTCAGAGCCCTTTTCCCTGGTGGAGTTGAGCCCCAACTCGGGGGTGACCTGTTGCTAAAAGCTTACTTGCAACAATGTCTATGGCTGGGAGAAATTTTTGAGTCAAGGTTGTAGTTGGTGAATTTCATTTAAGATAAGTGTTCCTTATGTAATTGTCTTGGTTACTGTGTGCATATTTAATTATGTTTGAAATGGGTTAATTCTTGTATGTGTTGCATATAAGTATTTGTTTTTATTTGGTTTAATATCGCTTGAACATGTAAATATGGTGGTTTTAACCTTTAATTGTAGTTGTGCATGAGTATGTGAGTTGATGGTAACTTTTTCTGTTAAGTTTAACTTTATGTTTTAGTTACGAGTCAAGGTTGTAGTTGGTTATGTAAATTCAACAAGAGACCTATATTTACACCCTTTTGTAACCGTAACCCTAACCCTAACTCGAGCTCCAACGCTAACAGATTCCCTGCCTTGATCCTCACCCTAATTCTTCCCATTCTCCACAATGGTGCCACTGTCACAAGACCTAAACACATGATTCTATTGAATGATTATTCTTACAGTGGTAAGCCACATCCAAAATACAATACTCTAATGAGCTAATCAGTTACTTTGTCACAACCCCTTCCTCTCTTGAGCCTTGTCCTCCTGGAATTATTTCTCTTCCAAACCCTACTTCTATCTACCCCTCCTTACTATTTATGACAAATGGCAATTCTCCCTCAACTGTAACACTCCTTTTTATTCATAACTCTCAAATAAATGACTAATTAACTACTATTATATTTGATAATGGAATCCAAAAGAACCTCATGTCTTACACCCTAGACAATAGTATACAACTTCCTACTACACCACACCCCTTATCTTATCATCTAGGCTAGGTCCAACAAGAAAACCCCCATGTTTTAATTAAAAATTATTTTGTGGTAACTTTTTCCATTGGACACTTCTGGGACAATATAGATTATGGCATCTCTCCCCTTGACTTCTTGGACTTACCCCTTGGCATCCCCTATCAGTAACAATATAGTGCCATGATATGTCATCATCAATACTTACTATCTCTTTAAAGATGACAAAAATTCCAACTTACCTCTATTTCAATTCCTCTACATTGCCATGCTACCTCTCAGTAAGGTAGTCTACAGAAATCTCTCTCTCTCTCTCTCTCTCTCTCTCTCTCTCTCTATATATATATATATATATATATATATATATATATATATATATATGTGTGTGTGTGTGTGTGTGTGTGTGTGTCTAACATGGTGGGTACATACAGGGGAACTAGAGGAGGTGTAATCGAGGACATTGCAAATGTCGAGACCATGCTGCACGACTTCTTGGTATTAGAAGGACGTATGAACAATGACTCTGGGGCCTAACACTCCTTGATGCCCCTAGCTATTATGGATAAATTGGGATTAGAGATCACACGGCCTTATAAAGATCTCTATTCTTTTGATTCCAAGACTTTCAGTTTGGAGTGGACTGGACCCTGTTGTTCAGCTGGATCGATGGCATGCTTCCCTGTTGTTGGAGTGGATATATATTGGCCTTCTCTCCACACCTGGAAAGGTCGTATCTCATCATTACTCCAAATCCATTCTTATCTGTTCCTTCCATCCTCAGCCAACCCCTAAGCTCCACTAAAAACCTTTGTCCTTATCTCTTTCATGATCCCTCCCAATTCATTTTACACTTAGGCCTCTAATGCTATAAACACCTATGTTTATGAAATCTAAGGTACAACTATCATCCTCTATCAAGCACCACCCTATTCTTCTAGTTCAATGCACTTCGTGGAAAACACACACAATAGTGACAAATCTTCAAACATTAGTTACATTAGACATTTTTTTTCTCTTTATTTACTAGATGTAGTAGGACACAAGTGGATTATTTTAGTTCTTCAATTCTTCATGCTTCACACTCCTTTTCTTATAACACTATTTTTTCCTTTGATGGGTTTACATTATGATATGTTATCCTCAGGTGCATTTGTCACCCCTTTAGCTTCCATTTCACATGGGGCATTGCAGTTGAGCTTTTCCTATGTCCCTAACATAGTTCTAGGGTATAGTGCTACCCCTTTGATGAACACAACTATTCATGGGATATAATCCTTCCCCACATTATTCTTTGTTTTTTTCCTATAGAGCCAACATTTGTTTCTTCCTCCAACATGTTTTCTCCACCTAGATATACTAGGAAGTCCCATATACAGGTTGATGGAAGGTCTTGAAGCTTCAACACAACACCTCCATGCTATAGCAAACACTCTAACATGGATCATGAGGAGTCCATGGATTCACATTCTTACAACATCAACATATATAGGTAGAAAACAATGGGCATCTACATTCTCATCATAGCAACACATTTCTTCTATCCTTTTTCCTCCCCCTAGCCAATTTCATAAACTAGAAGGCTCGAGATTTACATCACTGTTTTGATTATTTTCCTCAACTTTGTAGTGTTTACTATTGTTATTCATCTCTTTAGAATCCATCATTTCCTCACCACAACACCTCATACCTCATAGTTCTTTTCTTCTTACTTCAGGGATCCCTCATGACACAACTCTGACATATACATGCTAGGGAAGCTTTCAAGAATGCTTCTCTACTCAGAGCTCATATATCATACCCATATTTACATCAACATCTCCCTTATACCTATTATTGGTACTTGGATAGCCTCCTAGTTTGTAGATAAGTTTTTATTGATGCTCTACATCACCAGCAACTCTGGCCTACTACACCTCTCTATGCATCTTCGCTCTCAACGATCTATCTCTTCGAGTGCTTTTCCAACACATTGGCATGTTTTATAGTTTGCAGAAAGCGGGGATGCTTTCTATCTAAACTGGAAGGAACTAATGTGGAACAAGGGCGTCTTCCTTGAGCAGAGCACTCAAGGAAAGTACGACCAACTCAACCAATGTCGAAAGCTCAACCAACAAGCTTGGATAATGGACACTACATCCCATGAGGGGACTCTCGCATTTAGTAATTAATTATCGTGTTAGTGGGTAATTAATGAGCACATCACTTTCCAGCCTTAAGCTATGTGTATGTGCATATAATATTGTTTCTAGTTTTGAGTGACATGCATCGTTAGATTAGGTTTTTGGACTTGGAGAACTATGCTACTTTAATTCATGGTTCTGTCTTTTCTTGAGATCAACCACAACAAGAAGTTTTGCCTTGGCTTTATCTCTAATTTATCTCTAATTTGTTTTATTTCTTGGGTTGATTGTTTCTTAACACATATTTAGAAATTAAAATTTTGAAGGGCATGTGGATCTACATTATCCTACAAGTAAACTAAGTAAACTAAAACTCAATTAAATATAAAGATTGGAGGAATGGAGGAGATTGCATAAACTATTGAATTTGCCAGCAAAATAAATATTCTTTTATATTAAGGATTTTTAAAATATCACATTAAATTATTAAATCATAGGTTGATGTATCTTTAAAATAAATGAAGTTTAAAGTTTTCTCCTGATTCCACTCTGCCATGGAGTTTGGAATCTTGAATTGAACCAAAACCTCCAAAACAATTGGCTAAACCTGCGAGGAAAGGGGGTGAAATACGCTGAAGGAATGAAGCAGAAAGTTGATCGTTGATCAATACTTGGATCTACTCTATTCTAGGTTTCCACGCGGAAGATGACGGAACGAAAAATGGTAACGCCATGAAAGAAGCAAATTCTGAAAGAGGGTGAATACCAGAGAAAAAAGTTAACAGAGAATTTAGTGAAGGGACGTACTGATGTTGAGAGGAGGGAAAAATACGAAGTAGCGCAGATGATAAAGTTAGACTCAGGTAGTCAGACTTGAGATACATATCTACAAATTAATAGACTGGTCGCTTGTCTTTGATATTTGGCTGCTCTTGACCTCCGCAATTGTATCGTAATAATATTGGTCCAAGCTTGACATTGAATCTACCCTTTTCTTATGTTGACCGCTTGTTGATAAGATATAATATTGCTCGATGATATGACGTGAACAGGCCAGAGAATTATACGGGACCGATTTTGCATTAGATATGTTTAATAGAATATATATAAATCTGATTGTATCGCTCAACTGCATACCAAAATCATGGTTCTACATGATCTTTGATCTGTGTTTATGGTTTCGCTATGCCCCAAGAGTTTTGAAAATTCCCCAATAGACTCTTGACCTAAAATATTGAAACCCACTGAATCTATTCGGACAATAAATATTTATTTCGCTGAATTCGAGAGAGGGCTAGCGGAGAAGGTGCATAGGGTTGGAATTTGGAAACGGTCTTTTGACAGTTTTAATACCAGGATCAACAAACATTTAATCAGATTGTTTATATTTGACGAACAAGAAGTGAGTCTGTTTACTGTATTTGACGGCTCAAATGTTCAAATTCCATTCCTGAGTGTATTTTATTTACAGGATAGATAACACTTTCATTCAATGCCGCCCCCGCACACTCATAACGAAACAATTATCATTTTATCTGCTGCATAGACAACCCTTTCCATCTCCCTCAAATGCCTGTAATTATGTGATAACTTGAGGGCATTCATTATGGAATTCTTTTACCATGCAGAAATTTTACCGGAACTTATATTTCTGAACAGAATACTTGTTACTTAGAGATTTGACAAGGTTCCCAGCAGAAAGTCTCTGGTAAATAATGTTGACATTCATATTATCGGCTCTCATCTCGACATAGAAGCTGTTGAAAACCATGATGTGACAAGATGAATTCAATCTGCTCCATTAAAAAAAAATGATCCATTTCTCAGAAATCATGTCGAAATATTGAAGTGTCAGGTTCGGTGTGTGGAAATTTATAAAGAAGAAGTTTGTCCCTTCAGTATTCCATACCAAAAAAAGTCTGGGACCAAAACGCTGTCGCTTAACTATTCCAAAACAAGAAGTGCATAATGTTTGGCGGGAGTCTGCAACCAATCTTGTCAACTTTCACTTCACATTTCATCGCCGTTTTTCTGTACAGTGGATAAATCTTTCGTTGATTTGAGGGGGCCTTTACTGGCTTGACCCTTGCAATAAACTACGTCGTTGCATGGTCAGAATTCGTCCATCAAATCTTCAACTAAATTCATTTTCACTCAGAATTAGCAAACTACCAACTCATTTGTTTTTCATTTTTGAATGGCCACCTTGCCAGCGAAATCGAAACTTCCACGGCATTAGTCAATTGTACCCTCAATCTGATTTGAGCTCCGAAGAACGAACGAGTAATTGACTACGACATTCAGGCTCATTCTAAAGTATTTGGTATTGTGTCATATTTTTTCTTTCCAGTGAGTATTAAATTATATAATGGGATCATGCGATCTCGCCCTCAATTATTTTTCGTCGTCTTATGCAATAGCTTTCTCATCTCTGCCATAAAATTCCTCGTCTCTTATTATTAAATACATAAACAAATAAAACAATTGCCAGTGTCAATAATTACTTGTCCCTGCTCTATTCACATTCACACGATGAAAAAACTTGCACATCTGGACTCTTTCCTTTATTCTATGCGCACAGGTATAGATCATAGAATCTGAAACTATTAAGTTATCAGTAGCATCTGTAACAATTGAGAAAAATAAGTAGTACTCCAAATTTAATAATGGAACGCAGTTTATTGGCCTTGCTGTTATTGGGCTTGATGTTATTCTCCTACGCTCTCTTTTTTCTTCTGGCAATTGTATATTTGCGTGTGACGAATACAGAAGCTGTTTTTTCTTCTTCTGCTATGGATGAAGAAGGGAATCCATTACCAGGTATGGAGTATGATACTGAATGTTATCGAGTTTCAACGCACAATCAAAATCTTTTGCTGGCATCCTGACTACTAGATCACTGATAATGTTTTGTGGGATGGATTATTAACTTGCAGAAGGGGTATCAAGGGGTCGTTGGGAGATAATAGTCAGACGAACCCCGAGGCGTCGGCTTCTTCTTCCTTGAGGCCGAGGCCTTCTCCACCGCCACAAATGTAAAGTCCAGTTTTCGTTTTGCAAGTGTCAGGTTTGTGTTTACATTTCGCGTGGTTTGAATACAGGTAACCATCGTGACAATAAATTATGAATCGGATGACGTCTCAAAGATTTCATCCACGTCTGGTTTTCGTTTTGCAAGTGTCAGGTTTGAATCGGATGACGTCTCAAAGATTTCATCCACGTCTGGTTTTCCTTTTCCAAGTTTCAGGTTTGAATTGGATGACGTCTCAAAGATTTCATCCACGTCTGGTTTTCGTTTTGCAAGTGTCAGGTTTGCGTTTACATTTCGCGTGGTTTGAATACATAAACCATCGAGACAATAAATTATGAATCGGATGACGTCTCAAAGATTTCATCCACGTCTACGCACCTTATGATATTGTAAGGCATAGATTTCAATTAATATCGCTGAAAGAACGATATTCTACATGTATATGCAATATGTGTATAGCAGCAGCAAATCTGTTGCTCTTAATCGTAAAATATTTTAATTTGTGTTTCAATTTGGCCTTCATTAAACCCTCTTTGGCGCGTGATTTTCATAGTTTAGGGTTTTGGTGTTTTATATGAATAACAGCTTTGGTTTAGGGTTTTGGTGTTTTATATGAATAACAGCTTTGGTTTAGGGTTTTGGTGTTTTATATGAATAACAGCTTTGGTTTAGGGTTTTGGTGTTTTATATGTATAACAGCTTTGGTTTAGGGTTTTGGTGTTTTATATGTATAACAGCTTTGGTACTATGATTGCATTTTTCTTCAGAAGCGCCGGCCATGGGTTGAACCTATCGATGATTCTGGACTTAGGGTTTTGGTTATGACGATATGTTGTGTGGTTCTTTGGACCTTCGCTTGGACGATGTTAATACTGCTGCATCACTTTGAAGAAAAAACATATAAGGAAAAGTATGATATATTTATGTTATTTTGGAATTTGTTGCAGGGTAGACTGATAAGGGAATTATTACAAATTAGATTATTTTAATTTGGAATTTATTGAAGTGCATAATTTTATTTTTAAAATTTAAATATTTTTTTTGTTAGTTAAATTTATTTTATTGTAAAAAAATAAAGTAATGGTTTAAGATTTACATGTATTTTACAAGTTATCAGAGTGGAAGTTTGCCTGTCTGCCTCTATATAGACTGTTACCGAATTATTTCAAATATCTTAGGTTTTTTTGATAAATTTTATTCTTTAAAGAAAATAATTTTATTTATTTATTTAATATAGATTAAAAATTAAATCCAAAACATATAAGCTAAACTTAGTTAAAAGAAAAAAAATAATTAAATATTCTCTATTTTAAGTATTTTAGTTTTTCTTAAATCAATAGGATAATTTTTATCTTTAATGTTTTTTTTTTTAATTTAATATAAATTAAAAATTATATATCTGATTTTTTTTAATTTAATATAAATTAAAAATTATATATTAATGGTTTTTTTTTAATTGTTAAATATTTGATTTACCTTTTTGTTTTAACTTATTTAAAATATTAGCTATTATTTTTATATTCTAATAATTTTAATAAACTTTTTTAATTTCAAATTAAATTTAAATATGTAAATTTAATTTTAATTTTTAGAACATAATATATATATTATTTAAATATTGTTTTTTGTATTTAGAAAAAAAATAAAAAAGCAAATTAAATGTTTATTGACTATATTAATATTATTTAAATATTGTTTTTTGTATTTAGAAAAAAAATCAAAAGACAAATTAAATGTTTATTGACTATATTAAGGTTCATTAGTTTGTAACTTCATTTACGCATCTTACTTAAAGGTTTTTAAAGTATTTCATAATATATTGGAGTATGGTAATAGAAAAATAAATATTTTTTCTATATATAATTAAAAATTAAATATAAATTTAAGTATAATGTTAATAATTAATAACATAGCTTTATGGCATGCCATATGGTGCGCTGGTAGTAGGGGAAGATAAAGCCCCTCGTTGCAAGCACCCTCCCTAATTTATTTGACATGCCCTGCATTTACGTAGAGCATAACAGAGAGTGTTGGGACATTCTAGTAGCTCTAATGGCGGTTCACATCTTTATTTCAGGAACTGGTATGATCACCTCCACCCTCTGCACTTCGGCATTCATGGCCTCCATTTCCATCACCTCGCTCACTATTACCCAAGGATATCCACGTTGCTCGTCTATCTTCTTCCCTCAGTCTCTCATTCTCCCTTGGCTAACCCGATTTGGCTCTCCCAAGACTCTCATCTTTTCATTCCTTCTTTCCCGAGCTTCTTCAGTTTCTCCATCATGCACTCTTCTATCCTCTGGCCTGGTTTAGATATGTCTCGTGAAATAGGCACTCCCAAGCATGGGACAACCTACTATAGCCAAGCAGGAAGGAACCGCCACACTGGATCGATGGCTCTCCATACCTCTAAGAAGCATCCTGGCCCTTTATCCCTACTCTGATAAGAACTGGGACATGGAAACCAAGGATGAGCCTTGATCGCCTATCCCAGAGCCCAATTACAGAGGTTACACAGTGGAGGATGAAATTCCTCCTCACTGGGTGAAGATTCCTCAACACTTGCAGGAAGCTGGCTGTGAATGAACGACGAAGGAAGCTGGTTGTGATTGGACGACATAGGAAGGCATCAAGGATCTGGTCACGATAGGATGTCTGGTAGAAGATGAGCTTCCTCCATGGTTGTTGGATTATTGCAATCATTCGGCCGACCCCAATGCGATAGACCCAAAAATCCACTCGGGTGAATTCTGGTATGAGAAAGAAGGAAATAACACACCCAAGGAACTAATGTAGAAGGTCCTCGATAGCCATGCCTCTCCCACAGTGTACAAGCTCACGACAGAGCACCTAGACCTTATTATCAAGATGAGGAGGGACCTCGCTGAACAAATGTATCACGAGAGCCTCCTGAGCAAATGCATGGATTTCCTGTTTAATTCTCTATCAAGCGAGCCGGCAAAGAGTTGCTTCCCGAGTTGTTTCCATCCTCATGCCTTCATGGCGAGACATGATAGACGCTCAGGTTTGCCTCATGTTTAAATTTCCTACCATCAATTTTCTAGTTTTAGTTGTTTTTCTTTCTTGATATCAAGAAACTCTAGTTCAGACTCCCTGTTCTCCTTTCCATTTTCATGGAAGAAGAAGTGGTAGGTATTTTATAGTTCTCAAATAGGCATTATTAATATGCACAGTGCCACTTGTTTTGGGTTCCACACCCATGGCAAAACAAGTGGAAAGTATGGTTGTAATCTTTTGAAAATGTTGCTTTTTGAAGGCATAAGGTAATATAGTCTCTCTTTTTATTTAAGAAAAAAAAATGATAATATGAGAATTTTAAAATTGATTTAATAATTACATAAATTTAAAAAAAATAATTTTATTATTATTGTAATTTTTTTATATTTATTATTTTTTCAATATGTTTTTAAACTTTAAAATGGTTATATTTTTCAAACTATGTATCTAAACAACCTAAAAAAATCTCAAAAAATTAGCTTATAGCAATGCATCTAATTATGGTCCATGAATGAGCATTATATTACCTATTAAATAAATGACAATAAAAAGGTCTTTGGTATCATGAGTATTCATTTTCAAAGGAAAAAAAACATGATTTCATTGGAGTGCCACAAGGTTTCAACATGTTGAGTTCATTTATGCATTCATAAATGCAATTTAAACAACAAAAAATAGTTATTTTGTTCAAATTTACATCCCCTCATTCCAGCCATAAAACCCAAAAGGTAGAATGTTTAGTCAACACCTTTTATAAGTGTTTTGGAATCTTTGTGATCATTTCCTCCAATGAAATTCAAGTTGAAATATGGTGGAGAGTTACAAAGGAAGAATTTTATGTATGACAAAATAAGATGCTCATGTTCCTCTCTATGTTGCTCATTCATAAGTATATGCATATGTCTAAATATAATGTGCTTGGAGGGTTGATGAGAAAATTTGTTGAACCACCCCCTTACACAGAGTAAAATAATTTGTTCAAATTATGTTTCCATTTGTTCATATTCAACAAGTAAAGGTTCTATGAATCTACTTTATCACAATCTTGGAGTCTCCATACACCTACAAATTAACTAATCTAGTCCTAATATAATTATAATTTATTTAAGTCATTTTTTAAATCTTTGTTTAGCAAATTTAGAGGTACATGTAGCTCTATCAAGTCAATTATTCTCTTAACTAAACCTAGTTTAAAGGTGATGTGAAATATTTCATTGTGATACAAAAAACCTCTTGTTCCACATGGGTGAGGGTTCCCATGATGAGCTCCATCAAAGAAGCCCCAACTTTTGGATTTGTCAATTATAGGGAGTTTAATTTTTTTTTCACCTTCTATTTTGGAGGTAAGTAAAATGATTCATTAATGTATTTCATTTTGTAAAAAAATTCAGAGGAAGTGAAATGGTTCTCTTGAAATAATACCTCAATTCTAGTGATCCATGTTCACCAAGAATAAATTTATGGAGGATCTTTCCCAATCACCAAACTTGGGTTTTTTATCCAACTTTTCAAAGGATCCACTAGGGAATTCCCTTCCCATTATCTACCCCATGTTATAGAAAACACCTCCTTCCATATCTTTTTTTTTTTTTCATGAAAAGAATCATATATTTGATATTTCAAGTAGAAATCAAAATATGTATATCAAATACACTTTATATAGAAATCAAAGTATACATTACTTTGAAAGCACCTCCTTCTATATTTCTTTTTTTTCCATAAAAATAATCATATATTTGATATTTCAAGTAGAAATCAAAATATGCATATCAAATACATTTTAAGTAGAAATCACAGTATACATATCTATGTAACTTTGAGACACTTCATAGATGTTAAGTCAATCAATTATTTCTCAAAAAATAAGAAAACTATACTATATTTATCGTCACAAATAAGAAAACTATACTATATTTATTGTCACTAAAATATTATAGTCTTCCAAAAGATATTATCCATCCATGTCAATTTTAAAGCACTTAGAAAGAGCTTTTAAGCTCCTACTACCAAAATAACAAACAAATTAAATTGTTGATTCTAATAGGAAATAGATGCAAGATACTTCTTCATAAAGAGCACCCTCACATGTTTCAACTATAATCATCATGCCTTATTGGCGTAATAAATCATCCTTAGAAATTTTGTCTACTTTCTCATTGAGTTCTAGAAATACACATTAAAAAAAAATATTTTCAAAATTACCTTTTATCTCTCTCATATTTTCCATAATGGGAAGAATATATAAATTCTCTAGTTTTAAAATACCATTTACCTAGTAGATATTATAATAGTTCATAATCCTTGAAATTCATTTATCAACTTTTTTTTAAGAAACACCCAAAAGGTATACAACTTATCTTTATTATTTGTGTGTTTTGACCAAAAGTTGCTTTAAAAGAGACTTGAATATTCAATCCAATTTTTTTTGAAAAAAGACAATTCACTAATAATTTTTCAATTGATTCATTGTCATCATTACAAAGATCATTACAAAGAGTATACCTACAATGGACCTCTCAAGGATCATTTCTTTCAATTATTCCAAGTAAGTACTTTGTGGTAAATATCAGCCATAAAAATATTATATCTCGTAATGTATTGATCAACTTCAATATTAACTTTCACTACCATTTATTGTCTCTCTCTTCCTCCTCTTTTATCTTTACCTCATTTTCCATTTAGTATTTTAATCTTTTTAATAGTATTTTCTTTTTTACATGTTATTATCATATTTCACAATCATTTTTAAATGAATATGAAAATGAAAAATAACATTGAAACTTTATTTTAAACCACTTGTAACATAAAATAATCTAGAATAAGACGCATTGTTCAATAGTGAAAATGAGGTTGAGGATAAAAAACCCATGATCCATTTCACAACATGAATGATCATTTCTATATGAATTAGTATTATACTAATATACATCCAATCCACTTTATCATATTCTTTTGGTCAAGTCAAGTCACCATTGTTGGAAGTAAACTAATGTACATCCAATTCACTTTATCATATGCCTGGCCCAACTCAAGATTAAATAGATTTTTCTTTTTTACATGTTATTATCATATTTCTTAGTAATTTTGAAATGAATATGAAAATGAAAGATGACATTGGAACTTTATTTTAAACCGATTGTAACATAAAATAATCCAGAATACGACGCATTGTTCAATAGTGAAAATGAGGTTGAACTTTATTTTAAACCGCTTGTAACATAAAATAATCTAGAATAAGACGCATTGTTCAATACGCATTGTTCAACATTGAATGAGGTTGAGGATAAAAAACCCATGATCCATTTCACAACATGAATGATCATTTCTATATATGAATTAGTATTATACTAATATACATCCAATTCACTTTATCATATTCTTTTGGCCAATTAAAGTTTAGTCACCATTGTTGGAAGTAAACTAATATACATCCAATTCACTTTAATCATATGGGCCAATTCAAGATTAATCATCATTGTTGGAAGCTTCTTGATTTTTATAGTGTGCATATATTTTGGGTATTTCCCATTGCATCATTAATTTGTCTATTATGTAAGAATCCAATATTCTCTTCCCATAAATGTGTAGAGGATGTTTTTATTTAATTTTTGCAGTATCTTTGTAATAATTTTATACTTTGATTTTTATATGGATATAGGCCCATAATCAACAAAGTTTTTAGGTTCATTAATTTTATCTTTAAAATCAAAATTACAAATCTAGAATTTAAAGAACCAAAATTTTTATTTTACAATAATGATTCTTTAATTATCTTCAACGATTCTTCCTCTCCAAATTCATAAAAGACCATGTAAAATTATGTTGTCCATCTATTTATTCATGGAATATTTGTTATTTTAAAGGAGTGTAAAACATATTTCAACTCATCCTTAGTTACGTTGACTTTCAATTCTTCATTTTGTTTTTTATTTATCAACCTAGTAAAAAAGAAATTTAACTTCAAAATATTGTTGGACACATCAACCACACTTAGAGGGGGGCAAATCAGTGTAGGGGTGTTTTCACAACTTATTTACAAAACACCTTTGTTATCAATCAACACTTACTCAATATTCATTACTTTCATTTATAATGTAATCACAAGAAAACATAATCAATAATCCATCACCATAAATAACACAAGGGACACAAGATATATGTATAAGTTTATTTTGTATTATGGATTACAATCCTTAGGTTTTATCAGCATCAACTAAAAACATAAACAACTCCACAAGAGCACCAAATCTTAATGCAAGACTTAACTTGCAAATCTCAGCGCCAACTGAGAAGAGGAATCGATCCTCAAGTACAAGACTCAGCTTGTAAATAGATACCAATCTGTCAATTGGTGAGCGACCTATTTATATTACAACCCGTGTTTGTACATTACCCACCTATACTGCAACACACATATGTACGTGTCCTGGTCTAGTGTTAGCTTGCGTACACCTTCAAAAACTAGGGTTTCTGAAACTTCACAACTTTTTCCCTTCAAACCCTTTTTTCCTCTGTCACATCCACTTGTGGTTTTTCACTACAATCTTCCTGTCACTACTCAATCTGTACCATAACCAATAAATAAAAAAATCTATACCATCCAACAACCTATGCATGCTCCTCATGCATACACAATTACAGATCATTAACATCTTTTAATCAAAACAAAAATGAACTACTCAACCAACCAACTACCATATTCAAACATCAATACAACCATACAAAGAATGCCTCAAGAATTCATCATAATATGAGTAAGTCTAACCATCAAGACAATATGTATCCATACTAGAACCTTTGTAGAAAATCTGAACCTGTAGAATGATGATCTAGAACTTGCTTCAGACTTTAGAAACTTGGAACCAATAAGCTTCCATGACTCTTTCCAACTATACGTGCCCTGATCTCCTTCAGACTGTGTGTGTATGCACCCTGGCCTCTTACATCCCGTGTATGTATGTGTCCTGGCTCATTGTAGCCCGCATACTACTTAAAAAAAGTAGGATTTTTTGAACCCCTAAAATTTTCACTATCAAAACTCAGACGTACGAAACTTCTGATACGTCCATGAGTACCTGGAATGAATATTTCATCAATAATGGATCTTCAATATGCTCAAGAGACTCACACCCATGAGATATCCTTGATCTCTTATTTATACTTCTCCGAGAAGCTTCCTCTAGGGTTTATCATCTAACCAACTTCAACCAACTTTCTTCTTTTCGGGCTAACCCACTTCTAACAACTTTTTCCACTTCTAACCCACTTTGTCCACTTCTAACCCACTTTGGTACAAATAGTAAATTCTCCACTTCTAGTTGCAACTATTTTATTTTTAATTTGTTTCTTGTTGCAACCACTTAAACCATGACTAACCACTTTGACTATTCAACTTTTTTCTAGGAGATTCTAGAATAATTTGACTTCTTTGACCTTCTAGGGGATTTTAGACAACACATGAGGGTTCTCCAACATCACATGGACATAACTCTCTAATCATGAGGAGTTATGTGACGTTCCACATATCACTGGAAATGGCATGACGAACATTATCCATCTACAATAGTCTCTCTTAAAAATTCACTAATATTCATTACATTATTCCATAATCAACCTTGGGTTCCTTAACCACACATCTAACATAACTCAAGCACTTAACCATTTGGAATTCAAAAAGCATCTTCTCGTGAGGGATTTCACCATAAGGGGACCACTTTGGAGTTCATCCATTTGGTAATTACTATCAACCATGATAAGAAAACATTGATTAACCTTGACATCAACCCATATATACATCAACCCATATGGAACATTAACCCATGACAACACATCACTATGACATTATCCCTCATACATCAATTACATCTATGACCACATGATCGAACAATCAATACATAAATGATACAATGAAAATGCTTGACATAAATTCTTTTACATCAATGACAACATAATGTAACAATCTCCCTCTTTGGCATTTATGGAAATACCAACATTGATGTCAACACCAATCATTGATGGAAACATGTATACATGGAAATTCCCTTCATCAATAGTCGTCTTAATTTCATCAATGTGACTATCTCTCCCCATTTGACATTAATGGAAAAGGGTAGCTCTCTCCTTGGAGCTTCTCCCCCTTCCTGAACTCTTTTTGGGGTTGCCTCCCATGTCTCGATGCCTTTGAGATTCCTCTGAATAGTCTCTCCCCTTTTGAACAAGGTATATCACTCTGATGCAATGTTGACTATATATCTCTCATGCTCCCCCCATGACCATCACTCCTCCTAGAAGCATGCTTCTGTGCTCTCTCTCCAAGCATCTAACTAACTCCCTATCCTACATCTGATGAATCTCTCCTTCTGGAATCATGTTGTTGCAACTAATCAAGGGAAGATGAATAACTCCCCATGTGGGTATGTCTCCCCCTATCTTCTCTGCAAGATGAACAATATGCTACGATTGCAACCTACTTCTTCTACAAATTTCATTGCTTAACATAGATCAATTGTTCTATGACGATCCTTGGACCTGTCTATGCATCAATAATCTAAAATTGTGTCATACCATACTTCAAGTGTGTGCCATATCATGCATCAGTCATGAAGCAAACAATATGTCAACAATGAATCAACCATGTACATCTTGTGCCATATGCATATCAACTATGTTCATCAACACCATACAACAATATCTCATCACTGAAGTATATATATATATATATATATATATATATATATATATTCTAAGAATATGTGCCAAAAGTGAACCAAACATATATCAGGATCATCAATAGGTGCCTCTATCAATGTAAGAACAATATGCCAACCATGTGTGAATATCATCAATGTTATCAACCAAATAGCATGCCAAGAATGTTCCTCAAACAAGTGTCATAACACTGATGATATGCCTCTACCATGAACCAAGTGCCACAAACCATGTGTCAAGA
This sequence comes from Picea engelmannii, assembly GCA_009831015.1. Taxonomy (NCBI): domain Eukaryota; kingdom Viridiplantae; phylum Streptophyta; class Pinopsida; order Pinales; family Pinaceae; genus Picea; species Picea engelmannii. Next base: position 152,051 of record ML805331.1, read on the forward strand.
AATGTATCTCAACCATTAAGCATCAATCAATGTACCAACCAAGCACCACAACAAGTGTATCAACTATCCCATACATCATGTATCAAAGTATATGCTAAACAAGTAATACCAATGATGTACTTTAATCAACTACTATCACCCACAATCATCTGCCATCTACAAGTGCATCAACCATGCACCAAACATGTATTACTACATGCACCATATCAAGTGCATCAGCCATGTATCAACTATAGATCAAGCTATGACTCATCAATGATGTACAGCATAATCACCTCATAAAATCATCAACTGCATGTCCCAATATGTAGCTCAACCACATGCCAAAAGCATGCACCAAGAAATCCAACAAATATGCCTCTAACAATACATCATAAGATATACCAATGGAGCTCACATATGTACCAACCATGTACCATGATATATCTACCTCAAAAACCATTCACTACAACAAGTACTAAGAAACCAATAGTATCTCTAGACATGTACCAAAAGTGTTCCTCAATAAATCAATGATATCTCTAGCTAGCATCACATCCTTGTGATATATCTTATAACAAAAGTTCCATAACTTCATTGTTATAACTAGCACTATTCCTCAACAGAAAATGGCTCAATCCATACTCTAGAGTTAGTATCATGAATCTAGGATAGGAATCAAGCATATGCTTCAACACTCAATCATATGTCATCACCATACATACATCAAACATACATGCAACCATATGATCATGAAAGCCTACAACAAACCATGTTAGACCATGCAAGACAAAGTTATATCATCAAATTTTTGGTTGTGGAGCCTGATTATCTTCCTGATTCAGAGGTCTTTGTTTTTAGCCATGTTTATACCCCATGAAGAATTTACACCCCAAAAGAATGTCCACTCTTCCATGCGGGGGAGTGCAGAGGGGGGTTACCCCTCTGTAGGGTCCGGGGGCAAGCGGGCCCCCAGCGGGGTGTTAGGGTCCTAACCCGCACATAGGTAGATCAATATATTTGGATGTAATAAAGTTCAATATTAATAATGCCTTTCAATAAAATAGAATAAGGCGGATGTAAGAAGATCTAATAGAAGTGGAAGCTTCTAGAAGGATCTTCCTCTAGATGTTTCTCTTGATAGACATATTTAGTATAAATAAGGGTCGAGGGTATGAAAACCCTAGCTTGGAGATTATTGTAATAGAGCGCTGCTCGATTGGAGGTTTCCCCCTCGAAGAGGCATGTGAACATTGCTTTTTGAATCAAAGTGTTATTTTTGTTGTTGTTCTTATATCATTTATGTGTTATTGTGGAGATTATGTTGGATATATTACTGTTATTCTTCCATTTCTAGCATTTTATTTCTGTTCTGCATATTTTTTATATCTGGTATCTTGCAAGTGGTATCAGAGCACTTTCCTTGGCAGAAATTGTGGGAATTTTTTTTCCAGGGTAGAAACGTATTCCAGCGTCTTTAAGCCATAGAGATCTGTCATTACGCGCATAAAGCCGCAGTTGAGGGATTCATACATGCAGGAAATACAAGTGGTTCTTAAGCGCACATCTGTTGGCCACCCTTGTAACCCCTGTTGGTACCCGTTCGAGTGGTAGCGCATCAGACAACACCTGTGTACGGATCGACCTAGATTTCCTGAAGCCCTCTTTCGATAAACTTATTAGCTGCCGGACTGCTAGTGTGTCACCGAGAACAACACTCGGGAAGATACTCTCTAGTACCTGGGTAGTCGGGTAGTATGGCTAAGGGTACGGTCTATCCTCCTTAGTTAGTGCCCTAAGATATTGGGTTGAGTACTACTATTGGACCCCTCACGTATTTCAAAGAGCTATAGCACAGGGCAAACCCTTATCTGTAGAACCCTTGAATACCTAACCCTTGGGGGACATAAAAATAAACAAATTAAAACAGACTAGATCTATTGCCGCGCAATTATGTTCGGGTTGCTATGTAAATACACATTTCTTTCTGGTTAATCATTTGGAGATTTCATCACCGCAATATTCTTCAGACTGTAGTATAACTCCGCAGGTGTTAAAA
>ML805332.1:26447-56541 GCA_009831015.1 Picea engelmannii
TGGTGAAGTCAATGTAGAGAGACTTGAAAATTGGGTTAGACAGATGGAGGTTTATTGTAGTGTGCAACAAATCAAATATGAGTCCACTCAAATCAAATTGGCATCGCTTAGACTTCCAGGCACAACACTCATCTGGTGGAAAATAAAGTTGCAAATGGCACGAAACAAGTGGGTAATGTATTTCCATCATGGAATTTTTTTTATTTCTGCACTTAGAAAGCAATTCTATCCTTTGGGTTATAAAGAGAAATAATTAATTGAATGGAAAGGTATTAAACTAAGAAAAGGACAGATAATGCAAGAGTACATAGATGGATTTCGTAAAATGGCATTGATGTTGGATATTCCTTTACATACCCAAGAAAATCTTATGAAGTATATAGGAGGTTTACCTGCACATATTCGTAACATTGTATTCATGTTTGGACCTACTAATCTTGATGAGGTTTATGTTCAAGAGACATACATTGAAGCAGAAAAATAGGGGTCGATGTATCAGGGGAATCGTCTTCAAGAAAAGAGGAAAAAAGGAAGTGGAATGGCAAGAAGGAAAATTCAGTGGCAAGAAAGGAAGAGAATCCCCCTTGCAAGAATTGCAAGAAAGAAGGGCATGATGAGGACCGTTGTTGGAAATTGCATCCCGAGAAGAGACGGAAGTGGTTCAAGGAACGAAAAGGGAGGTAAACAGTTGTAGCAGCAACATGACCAACAAACTTGGGATCGGATTCAGGTGATGAATATAAAGTCTCATTAGTTGGTTTGACAGGTAAAATTGGTGGTGCATTGGATTCTAGAAGTAAATTGTTTCATATAAGGGTCATAATGCGACATACTAAGTTCAACACATTGATAGATAGTGGATCTCAATATAACTTAATTTCAGAGGAATTGGTTAATCAGTTGGGATTAAACACAAAGATGCATCATAAGCCTTACACACATAAATGGATAATCAACAATCATCAATTTCACATAACAAAGCAGTGCACGTTAAAATTTGCAATTTCATCTAAGTTTTGGATGAGGTAACATGTGATGTGGTGCCACTCAATGAATGTGGAATGGTCTTAGGCAGTCCTTACTTATATGATCATAAATAAATCTTCTACAGGGAAAATAATCAATATCACTTAATCAAAGCAAGTCAAGAATATGTGGTACATGCTCATCATTTAAATGCAAATAAATCTCTTCAAACTATGGAACAATTAATAAAGGCAGCTCAAGCAAGCAACACACCTATAATTGTTTCAATTCAAGTAATTGATCTTAAGACATAACATGAGATGATTGTAGAATGGAAGATCAATCACACTTTTCTTCAATATAAGTTAATGTAGTGCAAGTATTACAAAAATATTATCTCATTTGTAGTTATATTTTTTATGCTTTCATTAGTAATGTTGTCAACATGGATGATAGTGCCTTCAGTAAGATGTGACAGGATACAAATGGATAACAATATGTTGTCAGTTATCATGATTGTTTTATAGTTGATATTGATGAGACAGGTTGATGCAGGAGCATCGCAACTACCCAAAGTAAGCATGGAGGCAACGCATGTGTTTTTTAAACACATGACATATTACTTGAAAACGTTTGAAATTGAAGCGCCAAACTTTCAATGATCCATTTATGAGGGAGCGCCTTTTGTATATTGTATCATACCTTGAGCCATGCGCTCTTGTCTGAAATAGATAAGAGGCATTTAATCTAGTTAATGCAGGTAGATAGAATTTATTTTCTAGACTAGACAGTTTTAGATGGAAGGAGGGAAAACAGATATAGACACCCTCATTGTATCATTTGTAACATAAGAGAGAAAGAGAGAGAGAGAGAGAGAAAAAAGCATTCAGAAGAGGAGAGAAAGCAGAGAATTGTATGAAGAACACCCATGTACAGGCAATTTGAATTAATAGAATGAGCTTTGATTTAGACCCTGGGTTGTGTTGTTTCTCTGTGTATTGTTGATGTGTTCATTATGTTGCTTTCTGGTTATGCATTTGCTTTGAATATGCTGTGCATGTGATTTCAGGGTTTAACTGAAGTCAGAAGAGGAGAGGAATGAGTTTCAATTGTTTCTCTATCTGATCCAGGAGATTCCTGCAAAGAGTGCAGTCGAATTCATCCGCAAGGAGTGCGTCGATGAGGCGCAGGAGTTAAACTTTTGTTCTCATTCGTTCCGAAGTCGATTTGGTTTGTTGAAGCCGTGCAAAGAGTGCGCAGGCAGAGGAAGAAGTCTCAGTTGAAAACTTGAGCAAAGGAAGCCAAGGACTGCTGCCGTAGGAGTTGCGCAGAGTCGAAGAAGGATGAACACTTGAAGTGTTTACAGGGTTGCTCCGAGGAGTGTGTGCAAGTTCCCTCTGAAAGAACCAGAGTGGAAAATCTCAGGAGGTTTAGCACCTTCGTAACATCGTTAAGGAAGTGCACAGGAGTGTGTTCCGGGAACGATTCAAGCAAAGAGTTGCAGGCGCAAGTGTCAGAAGACAAGTTCTGAGAAGAACACTTAGCCGTTCTCAAGGAATCCTCAAGGAGGAGAAATCGATGGTCAGGATTCACCGAGGGAACTAGTGAAATCCCATCAATCATTAGATCTCGGGGAGTTGCACAGGGTTTAAGCCCCAACGAGCAGAGGAGGAGCCATCGGGATATTGGCGACATCGGGGTTTCATAAGGTGAGAGAATCGAGACCTTGAAAGTCTCGAAATCCTGAGAAAGGAGCTCAACTGTTGATCTTCGGCAGGACACGTGTCAAGGAGCCAGGGAGCGTCGGGGTTTAGTCCATCGGGATATTGGGGTTTTCAAGGACATAGAAATATCGCACCAAGGAATCGCGATCCGTGATTTCTCGACGATCTCTTTGGACCGTTGATCGAAGGGACACGTGGTGAGAGATCCCGAGGAGTCGGGGTTCGACATTTCGAGATTTCCGGAGTCAAGCGCATTGCGTATGTTGAAATTGCGATCCGTGATTTCCTGATAGGGTTAAAAACGCCTAGTGGAGGACAGGTGTTGGAGGGTTAAGACTCACCCTGGGGTGACGGAAGGTGGCGTCGCATATCGGAGTTCTGGATCTGGAGAGGTCCGTGACACAGTGCATTAGGAATCGCGATTTCCCGAAATGCGATTCCCCGATCGCCAATAGAGTGTGGGCCATAAGCATCAGGGTATAAGACAGGTGGTAGGAGGTCAAGCCTTGCAGTGGGTCAATGCCAGGTGGCATCGAGGATCGGAGAATCAGGAATTTCGAGAGCGTGAGTTCTACGCATTTCAATTCTACGAATTCCAAAATTCTGATAAGGAAAAGGACGTGGTCTTGTAGACTGGCAGGTCACATGAGGAAGGAGTTAGCCGGAGGGAGCTAAAGGGTGCAGAGAGCACCATCGCAACTCAGGAATCGGGGATCCGTGAGGTGAGTAATTCACGACCTCGTGAGTGCTGATTTCCTGATGGGAAAATTCCCGATAAAAGAAAGGAACACGTGGGCAAATACTCATCGGGTTTCGGGGAATTGTGAGACCCGAAATCTACAAGTTCAAGACTCGCGATTACATGAAATCTGATTTCCTGATAGACCAAAGGGAGATCATAGGGAGAGTTCTGTGGGTGCTGGAAAGTCCCGTTAAGGAATTTGAAGAGCAGTTCAGTTCTTCGGGTCAAAGGAAGCGAAGGTCCTGGTGGGAGTGGACGTGCCCTGGGTGGCGCGTTTGCATCAAGTGGTATTAGAGAAAGAAAATCTCTTTGTTTTCTGTAGTAGAGAAGAAAGGAGAATTCACCATGCCACCAAGGAGAAGAGATAGACAATCACCCGATCCAGAGGGGGAAAGGGAATCGTCCAGAGAATGAGGTAGGCCAGGGAAGAATCTGGAAGTAGAAAGACAACTGCAAGAACTACGCTCTATGATTGTGGATATGGGAATAAAGCAAAGGCGCAAAGCTGATGCAGGAGATACCAGTGAATCTGAGGATGAAGGTGACGCTGGACAGGGAGCAGGAGAAATCCTAGCGGAAGATGCAACAAATGAGCGATTAATGAAAGCCATCGCCCGGATGAGTTCAAAGACAAAAATGGACATTTCGACTTATGAAGGAAATCTGGATGCAGAAGAGCTATTGGATTGGATTAGAGCTCTTGACACCTACTTTGATTATGAGGATATCGAAGAGGATAAAAAGGTCAGACATGCTGTCACCAAATTGAAGGGACACACAACATTATGGTGGGACGAGCTTCAAGCAGATAGATGCTGCAAAGGTAAGCAAAAGACTAAAAGTTGGGATCAAATGGTTGCGAAGATGAAAGAAAAGTTCATCCCAAGGGATTATCAAATCACACTATTCAGGAGGATGAAGAACCTGAGACAAAAATTGATGACGGTGAAGGAGTATACTGAGGAATTTTACAAGCTCAATATCAGAGTGGGTCATCGGGAGAGCGATGATGAAAAAGTAGCCAGGTATATGAATGGCTTAAGATATGATATCCAGGATGAGATGAGTATGGAAACCATCCGAACGGTTGAGGATGCATATCAAATGGCATTGAAGGCTGAGGAATAGCTAATCCATAAGTAAGGACAGTGAGGCCGAGGTAGGAGCCAACCAAAAGGTAATTCTGTTGTTCAAGAAAGGTTCCAGAAATCTAAGGATGACTGGAAAAATCCTCAAACGAGAACAGAAAGAGGCGGAAGTTCGCAGCGAGGCCAACACGCTGAACAATGAAGGAAGCAGACAGAACAAGGCGGAGGATATGCTGATGCGAACACATTTCCTCATACCAGAGGTAGAGGAAGAGGCAGAGGTGGAGTCATCACATGCTTCATATGTGCACAGAATGTACATAAAGCCGTTGATTGTCCATATAGGAAGAAGGACAGAGGAGAAGCTCACATCGCCCAAGCACAGAGGCGAGATGCTGAGGAAGAAGACGTAGAAGACGGAAGGTCGTTGATGATGTGTAAGGTTCTCTTAACACCCGAGAAGGAGGTGGAGGACGCAGTTCAAAGAAACAAGCTTTTTAGGACCACATGCAAGACCAAAGACAGGAAATGCCAGGTTATTGTGGATAGAGGAAGCACAGACAATCTCGTTTCGACCGAGATGGTGGAAAAGTTGGAATTGGAAACAACTGATCACCCAAGGCCATACAAGGTTTCATGGCTGCAGAAGGGACATCAGGTAAATGTCACTAAACAGTGCTTCGTTGACATCAAAATAGGAAGATACAATGATAGGATTTTATGCGATGTTATTCCTATGGATGTATGTCATGTATTGCTGGGTAGACCATGGCAATATGACAGAAACGTAATTCATGATGGGAAGATGAATACGTACACTTTGGAGAAGAATGGAAGAGCACATACACTGAATCCAATTAAGGATAAAGAAGTAAAACCAGAACCGAGAAATACTATACTTCTCATGAGTGGGAAGGAACTTCTGGCAGAAGTAAAGAAGAAGGAAGATCCACAATTCCTTGTGGTCAGAAAACTGAAAGTTGTTTTGACCAGCACAAGAGTGGACGATCTGCCAAAGGAAATTCAGGAACTACTGAAAGAGTTCGCTGATATAGTGGTGGACGAATTACATCATTAGTTGCCGCCGATGAGGAGCATAAGCCATCATATAGACCTCATACCAGGAGCAAGTTTTCCAAACAAAGCAGCGTACAGGTTGATGTCGCAGGAGAACGAAGAGGTTAAAAGGCAGGTGCAGGAACTATTGGATAAAGGACTGGTTAGGGGAAGTCTTAGTCCGTGTGCCGTTCCAACGGTACTAAGTCCAAAGAAGGATGGAGGATGGAGAATGTGAACTGATTCCAGATCCATTAACAAGATAACCATCAGGTACAGGTTTCCATTGCCACGGATGGATGACTTGATGGACTGTTTAAGTGGAGCCAATTTTTTTTCAAAGGTTGACTTGAAAAGCGGATACCATCAGATTCGCATGAGGGAAGGCGATGAATGGAAGATAGCCTTCAAGACTAACGAAGGGTTGTATGAGTGGCTAGTCATGCCATTTAGTTTGAAAAATGCACTGAGTACATTCATGAGGCTGATGAATGAAGTGCTAAAAGAGTTTATTGGTAAGTTTGTCATTGTTTATTTGGATGACATCTTAATTTTCAGCAAGTCAAAAGAAGAGCATCTAAAGCACTTAGCTGCAGTAATGAGGAAGCTACAAAAAGAGAAGCTGTTGATCAACATGAGGAAGTCTTCATTTATGAAGAGAGAACTCATTTACTTGGGGTTTGTCATATCGGAAAATGAATTAAAAATGGATCCAAGTAAAGTAGAGGTGATTAAGAATTGGCCATCACCGAGGAATGTTTTCGAGGTGAGAAGTTTCCACGGATTGGCAAGTTTCTATAGGAAATTCATTAGGAACTTCAGTGGAATTAGCGCAACAATGATGGACACAGTCAAGAAAAGACATAAATCTTTTCATTGGACTGAAGAGGCAGAGAAGAGGTTCAATTTGTTGAAGCGAAAGATCACCAAACAACCGACCTTGGTATTGCCGGATTTCACGAAGGTATTCCAGGTGAAGTGTGACGGAAGTGGCTTTGCCATAGGGGCGGTCTTGAGCCAGGAGGACAGACCAATCACATATTTCAGCGAGAAGCTGGATGAGGCCAAGGTGAAGTATTCAATGTGTGATAAAGAGTTTTATGCTATCATACATGCGTTGAAGAAGTGGAGGCATTATTTGATGCCAAAAGAGTTTGTTCTGTATAGTGATAATCATGCACTACAGTTTGTGACTCAACAGGAGAAGTTGAATCAGAAACATACTAAATGGGTAGAGTATATGCATAATTTTACATTTGTCATTAAACACATTTCAGGGACTGCTAACAAAGTGGTTGATGCTTTGATCAGGAAGTGTTTGTTGCTGCAGGACTTTCGAGTCAAGACCTTGGGTTTTGAAAACCTTAAGGACATGTATGTAGGTGATGCAGATTTTGCAGAGGCATATGAGGCAACTGAGAATCCATTTCTCAGAGATAGAAGCCCATGGATGGATTACATGATCCAGAATGGACTGTTATTCAGAGGCAATCAGTTATGCATTCCAAATTGCTCCATGAGGGAGAATCTGCTAAAAGAAAAGCAAAGTGGCAGATTAGCAGGACATTTTGGCCATGATAAGACATTTGTGAAACTGAGTGAAGCCTATTTATGGCCGAAGATGCGAACATATGTCAAGAAGTTTGTTGACAGGTGCAAAATTTGTCAGCATTCAAAGGGCCGAAAGCAGAATGCGGGATTCTATCAATCCTTACCCATACCAGAGAGGTCGTGGGATGAAATCAACATGGATTTCGTATTAGGATTGTTGAGGATGAAAAGAGGACATGATTATATCTTTGTGGTGGTCGGCAGGTTCTCAAAAATGGCACATTTTATTCCATGCCATAAGACTAGTGATGCGACTCATATCGCAAACTTGTTTTTCAAGGAGATTGTTAGACTTCATGGTTTACCCAGAAGCATAGTATCAGACAGGGATACAAAATGCATTGGACGTTTCTGGAGGACACTCTGGAAGAAGATGGGGACTAACTTGATGTTTAGTTCAGCCTACCATCCCCAGATGGATGGGCAAACAGAGGTGGTAAATAGAAGTTTGGGAGATTTACTCAGAAGCCTGGTGACAGAGCACCACAACAGTTGGGACAATGTGTTGCCACATACGGAGTTTGCGTACAATGATTCTGTGAACAGGAGCATAGGAAAAAGCCCATTTCAGATTGTATATGGCAGGTAACCGAGAGGAGTATCTGAACTCAGGGATTCAGAACAGATAATGACTAAAAGTGCAAGCGCTGAAGAATTCGCAGAAGCGATGGGAGAACTTCACAGCAAGGTGAAGAAGCGATTGCTGAAATCAAACCAGGAATATAAGCGCAGAGCGGATCAACATCGGAGACAACTTCAATTCCAAGTTGGCGATCTAGTTCTGGCACATATGAGGAAGGAAAGGTTCCTGAGAGGAACATACAACAAGCTGAAAATGAAGAAAATAGGGCCATGCAGAGTCCTAAAGAAATTGGGAGAAAATGCTTATGAGATTGAATTGCCGGATGACATCGAAATATCTCCGACATTCAATGTTTCAGACTTATATCCATATAAGGTTGAGGAAGAAAGAACTGGAAGTGATGAACAACCAGAGATCTAGTGGCAGAAGCAGATGCCGATTGCAGAAAGGCCACAGATGGAGCGTATACTTGACAAAAGAGTGAGCAAAAAGACTAGATGGAAGAAATACTTTGAGTATCTGGTGAAATGGAAAAATCATCCAGTGGAAGATGCCAGTTGGGAGACAGAAGCAGTTATCCAAAAGCATGGATAGACCATACAGGATCTCATGGATAGGATCCCATGAAAGTTTTCAAGCTGAGTAGGATGATGCAGGAGCATCGCAACTACCCAAAGTAAGCGTGGAGGCAGCGCATGTGTTTTTTAAACACATGACATATTACTTGAAAACGTTTGAAATTGAAGCGCCAAACTTTCAATGATCCATTTATGAGGGAGCGCCTTTTGTATATTGTATCAGACCTCGAGCCATACGCTCTTGTCTGAAATAGATAGGAGGCATTTAATCTAGTTAATGCAGGTAGATATAATTTATTTTCTAGACTAGACAGTTTTAGATGGAAGGAGGGAAAAATGATATAGACACCCTCATTGTATCATTTGTAACATAAGAGAGAAAGAGAGAGAGAGAGAGAAAAAAACATTCAGAATGGGAGAGCAAGCAGAGAATTGTATGAAGAACACCCATGTACAGGCAGTTTGAATTAATAGAATGATTCAGACCCTGGGTTGTGTTGATTCAGACCCTGGGTTGTGTTGTTTCTCTGTGTATTGTTGATGTGTTCATTATGTTGCTTTCTGGTTATGCATTTGCTTTGAATATGCTGTGCATGTGATTTCAGGGTTTAACTGAAGTCAGAAGAGGAGAGGAATGAGTTTCAATTGTTTCTCTATCTGAGCCAGGAGATTCCTGCAAAGAGTGCAGTCGAATTCATCCGCAAGGAGTGCGTCGATGAGGCCCAGGAGTTGAACTTTTGTTCTCATTCGTTCCGAAGTCGATTTGGTTTGTTGAAGCCATGAAAAGAGTGCACATGTAGAGGAAGAAGTCTCAGTTGAAAACCTGAGAAAAGGAAGCCAAGGACTGCTGCCGCAGGAGTTGCGCAGAGTCGAAGAAGGTTGAACACTTGAAGTGTTTACAGGGTTGCCGCGAGGAGTGCGTGCAAGTTCCCTCTGAAAGAACCAGAGTGGAAAATCTTAGGAGGTTTAGCACCTTCGTAACATCGTTAAGGAAGTGCACAGGAGTGTGTTCTTGGAACGATTCAAGCAAAGAGTTGCAGGTGCAAGTGTCAGAAGACAAGTTCTGAGAAGAACACTTAGCCATTCTCAAGGAATCCTCAAGGAGGAGAAATCGACGGTCAGGATTCATCGAGGGAACTAGCGAAATCCCGTCAGCCGTCAGATCTCTGGGATTTACGCAGGGTTTAACCCCCAGCGAGTAGAGGAGGAGCCATCGGGATATTGGCGACATTGGGGTTTCATAAGGTGAGAGAATCGAGACCTTGAAAGTCTCGAAATCCCAAGAAAGGAGCTCAGCCGTTGATCTCGGCAGGACACGTGTCAAGGAGCCAGGGAGCGTCGGGGTTTAGTCCATCGGGATATCGGGGTTTCCGAGGACGTAGAAATCTCTCACCAAGGAGTCATGATCCATGATTTCCCGACGAGCGTTTTGGACCGTTGATCGAAGGGACACGTGGCAAGAGATCCCGAGGAGTCGGGGTTCGACATTTCAGGATTTACGAAGTCAAGCGCATTGCGTATGTTGAAATCGCGATCTGTGATTTCTCGATAGAATTAAAAACGCCTAGTGGAGGACAGGTGTCGGAGGGTTAAGACTCACCCTGAGGTGAGGACAGGTGGCGTCGCATATCGGAGTTCGAGATCTGGAGAGGTCTGTGACACAGTGCATTAGGAATCACGATTTCCTGAAACGCGATTCCCCGATCGCCAATAGAGTGTGGGCCATAAGCATCAGGGTATAAGACAGGTGGCAGGAGGTCAAGCCTTGCAGTGTGTCAATTCCAGGTGGCGTTGGGGATCGGAGAATCGGGAATTCCGAGAGCGTGAGTTCTACGCATTTCAATTCCGCGAATTCTGAAATTCCGATAAGGAAAAGGACATGGTCTTGTAGACTGGCAGGTCACATGAGGAAAGAGTTAGCCGGAGGGAGATAAAGGGTGCAGAGAGCGCCATCGCAACTCGGGAATCAGGGATCCATGAGGTGAGTAATTCATGACCTCGTGAGTGCCGATTTCCCGACGGGAAAATTCCCGATAAAAGCAAGGAACACATGGGAAAATACTCATCGGGTTTCGGGGAATTGTGAGACCCAAAATCTGCAAGTTCAAGACTCGCGATTACGCGAAATCCGATTTCCCGATAGACCAAAGGGAGATCATAAGGAGAGTTCTGTGGGTGCTGGAAAGTCCCGTTAAGGAATTTGAAGAGCAGTTCAATTCTTCGAGCCGAAGGAAGAGAAGGTCCTGGTGGGAGTGGACGTGGCCTGGGTGGCGCGTTTGCATCACAGGTGCACAGGACAGAGTTTAAAGACAAAGAACAAGTCGGGTGTCCTATCCCAAACTTGATGACTGGTCAGTAAAATTTTGGGGACCAAAATGTCTTTATTGGGGAGGTGTGATCCAAAATTGGATCTAGGGACCAAATTGGGCCCAGGAAGGCCTAAAAATAAAACTTCTTAGAATGGATTCAAAACATATGTGTGTGTAGGTTTCGTCGATACAAACCCAACACAACTTGAATGGGCCCAAATGGATGTCGTATGCTCCAAATATCGTGGTCTGTTCATTTGGCCAAATAGGCAAAACAATGATGAATGTACAGTCCATACAGTGCCACATGGAAGCTGACTGTACAAGACGTATGGTCATACAGTTGACATGGCAAGGTACAGTGGCAGGTTCAGTGTGCTGATGGGGCATACAAACTGACATTTCGCATAGTGACTAGGAATACAGACTGATGACATGTTAGACAGGTGGACCAATCAGGGAGTGACATGTGTCACCACTGTAAGGGTGGCATGTGGCACAGTCGTATGACATGTGGCACATGTGGCAAGGTGCAACAAATAAATGTTGTCACAAAAAATAATGTTGTCCAATCATATGAACGTTGTCACAAGATATAAATGCTATCAATCGTTGTCAATATGCTATCATGTGGCGATGAGTAAATTTGTTGTCGACATAATTATCTATATGCTATTAATAAAATCTCCATTAATAAAATATTATATCGCTATGCTATCAACATGCTATAAATAAAATCATTGTCCTTTAAGCCATATGATTTGTTGTCCCTTAAACAACATATTGATTTTTAACAATCAATTGTAACATTGTCTTTTACACAGGCTTAACAAATATAAACGGATTTAGCAAGGCATAAATATATATCTTGTTGTCAACAATAATGGTAAATCGTTGTCCATTTTCTACGGGATATCGTCGTCATTCAATCATTAATACCAAAGGGAGATCGTTGTCATACACAAAATACCATGCAATAATTTCACCCAACCAAATACATAGTCAAAATGCAGTTGTTACACAGTCTCAAACACAACAATCAAGGTATAAATTTGCTKCCATTCAAAAGATAAAAACATAGYCAATAAAGGCATAAATTTKCTTCCATTCAAGGGATGAATTCSCAGTAAATCAAGGTATAAATTTGYTRCCATTCAAAGGATAAAAACRYAGTTAATCAAGGTTTAAATTTTCTTCCATTCAAAGGATAAATATGTAGTAAATCAAGGTATAAAATTGTTTCCAGTCAAAGGATAAAAACATAGTTAATCATGGTTTAAATTCATTTCCATTCAAAGAATAAATATGCATTAAATCAAGGTATAAACTTGCTTCCAGTCAAGGGATAAAAACGCAGTTAATTAGGGTTTAAATTCGCTTCCATTCAAAGGATAAATACATAGTAAATCAAGGTATAAACTTGTTGCCAGTCAAAGGATCAAACTCAGTTAATCAGGGTTTAAATTCACTTCCATTCAAAGGATAAATACGAAGTAAATCAAGGTATAAACTTGTTGCCAATAAAAGGATAAAAACGCAGTTAATCAAGGTTTAAATCCACTTCCATTCAAAGGGTAAATACATAGTAAATCAAGGTATAAACTTGTTTGCAGTCAAAGGATAAAAATGCATTTGATAAAGGTTTTAATTCATTGTCTATAAATGTAATAAATAAAAATACAATCTAAGGATAAGGCTCTTATAATTTCGCTATCATTAACTCTAAATCTGCTATGTAATACAAACGTAATGCCATCTATTACAATGTTGTTGCCAACAACATATTGTTGTGCAAATAACACAATTAATCTTATATATCGTTATCTAAATAATCAAGATTGTTGTCCATTAATTAATCTAAGTCAATGACAATATCTCTATCCAATAGTAATATTTATGTACATTTGTATTCATTGTCAACAACATTAAAGCGTAGGTGCATCATAATGAAATACGTTGGTAAATTGTGGTTCATCAAAAACGCAGGTGAAGGTTTAATTCAACAGTAAAATGAAATAAAAACTAGACGCAGTTAATGGTTATTCATCAATAAAACAAATCAATTAGGACGCAATAAAAATGTTTGATCAATAGTAAAACGGTTTCAACTGGACGCATGTAAAATTCCATATGTTTTATCATTAAAAAGAAAAGAATGCAACATAAAGATAAATTCACATATATCATAAATTCGCAACCATATCATTTAAATAAACACAGACATAGCATTGAAAGAAACACAGACATTTACCAAAGTTCAAGCAACTAAAAATGCAAAGAAAATCAGAGTTTTATCAATCAAGACGCAGAGTTTAATCACAGTTTACTCATAGGAGGAAAATACAGAGATAATTAAGGGATAGAAAAATGAGCAAAAACTTTATCCTTCACTCATCATCCATGCACAGGAAAGCACGACATTTAAATCTATAGGTATTTAAACACCGAATTGGCAACCATCGATTCGGCTCCTAGCTGACTGCTCAGGCATAGACTGATGACTAAAGGGATAAGGGAAAGAATATAAAACACAAAATTCTTTGTAATAATCAATAAAACAAACATAGAGAATTCAATGAAATCAAAAGTTGGGTTCGCCAAGGGAAATCCATTCAAAAATAAATGTGTGCGTACCGTAGCCAAATGCGACAGCTCCGAGTCATTGTCATGCAGGCATTCCATCCAGCTCCCGCTTGTTGACCGATGTGACCTCATCGGTACCTCCCAGCCAACGTTATGGGTACTCTTCTTCCCCCTGATCCCCTTGAGACACAAAGGGGCCACACACACAATACCATAGAACCGCTAGCACCCATCTCGCCTCGCAAGGTCAAGCTACCACTCGTTACCTGAGTTGGATATCCCAACTGCCACAAGATAAGTTCAGTCAAGACAAAAATTCAGCAGTGTAACGTTACGCATAAATATGATATCCATACTCCTCATCCTCCATCCTTTTTATAGAGTTTTTCAAGTAATTAGTTTCCCAAATTCTTATTAAATTCCCTTTTCATTTAATTAATTAGGAAAAACCTCCCCCGTACACATGTCACTCATCCCCTAGTTGCACCAAAAATTCAATTTTATTAACTAATTAATTATTCATATTTCCCTTATACACCTAAAAGCATTCCTAAAAATGCTCCTAGGTGTCCCAAAATTCTTATACACTTCTTAAATGACTTACGCCTTACAAAATTCCTAATTGAGTTAAAAAATAGCAAGTTCCCAAGGCAAGATTTCTTACTAATTTAGACATTCAGCTTTTTCTTTATGTTTCCCCCTTTTCTTTAGGTTTCCCCTTTTTCCTTTAGTTTCCTATTTCTTTTAAGTTTCTCTCTTTTCCCTTTTTAACCAAAAATCAATTTAGCAAGTCTAGAAAAACAACCATTTACCCCTTTTTCTTTTTAACTAAAAATCAAATAAGCATATGTAGATAAAACAATCATTTCCCTTTTTAAAATTTTAATCCCCCATTATAATTTGTTTTTAAAATTTAATTTGAATTTCTTACCCACCTTCATGTTACAAGTTTATTTACTATTATTATTTTTTTAACCACAAGTTCTACTTAGACCTAGGTTTTTAATTTCTCTAGGTTGGGCGACATTTTTGTTAGGGAATGTTTTTTAAAAATCTTACTTATCACATCATTCGTTTTAAGGCCGAATAGGTTTCTTCACTTTACCAGTTAAAATCACGATGTGCCCTTTAGGACACACTAGGTGCTCCAAGGGTGCCACTTGCCTATTTCCATTTTCCTTGTGCGACATGCCCTTCAGGATGCACTACGTGCTCCAAGGGTGCCACTCACCTCTTTCAATTTTCATTGCGCAACGTGCCCTTAAGGATGCACTACATGCTCCAAGGGTGCCACTTGCCTCTTGATTGACTTGGTAGACATAAAAATCCCTTGGAGTCAATACTCCACCAGGTGATCTTGTGGGAGACTAAGTGCCTCTAAGGAATAAGGCCCTTGCCTTATTGCGCGCCCTTTATAATCATCGTGAGTGACTGTCGTAGTTTTCCCTCATGACATCTTCTCGAAATAGGTAATCGTTAACCTACAGTTTGAGCCACAACGTGAGTGCTAGTAGGTTGTGACAGGGCTATTGTCCACACTTCTCCATCAAAGTCTCTGGTTGTCGTGTGTGACCCCTCTACTCCACATGTGAGTTTGGTCGGCAAGCTATCATCAACATGCATCATCAACGAATCATGTTAGCAATAATAATAAATCCTCATAACATCTAATCATATGTACATGTGTCACATCAGTAACATTCACACCCAACAGTCATCTCCCTGACTCAATCCGAAGTCCAAGGGGTTTCATTGATGCCTCTTCATCCTCAATGTCCAAAGTCTTGCACACTCAGGAGAACCCTGTGAATAACACCTGTCTATGAAAATACAACCAAAATAACATATCATCATATGTCATAATCATAATCAAATGACCAATCGTATAATAATCTGGATCACTTGTAAGCAAGTGTCCTTAAAGAATAAGTTCGCTCAGTGTATGCAAGAGAGGGATGTTACATACACCCCTTCTTGGTATAAATTTCATCCCAAAGTTTCACAGTATGTAAGTGTCGATAAAAAGTGTATCATAGTATCATAAGTCTATCTATCAAATAAAAATGGAAATTGTTGGTGCATATCATATGCATCCTCCTAGGTCGTCAAGTGCGGACTATAGTTGTCCCACTGGACCTTGACCTTATATACTTTTTGATGTCAAAGTTGTTGAATGCGATGGTCCAAGATGCGGATTGGCTCCGCTGTGAGTGCACCCTCATCACATACCTGCAAGGTACTCAAGTCAAACATGTGTAGGATCACTAACATAATGTCTCAAATAGAGACGTGAAAGACATCATGCATACACCTCAAGGATCAGGAAAGGCTAGTCAATAGGCCACGACCCTCTCTTTTCCATAGTCTCACAGGATCCCATGACCCTAGGAGATAGTTTATCACTCTTTCCAACTTGATCAAACTCTTTTGCGGTTTCACCCGCAAGAATACTCGATCGCCAATATCGTAATTATGGTCGACACGATGCACATTAGCATAACTCTTCTACCAATACTGCACTTCCTCGATCCTTTGTATTATTTTTTGCATTTGATATTCCATTTCTTTGATCGCTTCTGGTCCCACCAGGACCCTATCCTCAAGCCGATCCCAAATCAAAGGAATACGACATGGTCGCCCGTAAAGAAACTCGAAAGGTGCCATCTTAATGATGCTTTGATAATTAGGGTTATATGCGAATTCTACCAATGGAAAGAATTATTCCCAACGCTTATGTTGGTACATCATGTACATATGCAACATGTCCTCCAAGATTTGGTTTTTTCATTTGGTCTTCTCATATGTTTCCGGGTGAGATGTGGTGTTAGCTTCGGAAGTCATTCCCGTATTTCAGCAGGAGCGGAGCTCGACACCCATCAGTTTAATGTCACAATTTGTTTATAAGGGGATGATCAAATGGAATGAAACTCAGAACAATATCATCTCAACTCTGAAACGGCCAGGCATGCATGGGCAAGTGAGGTCTTAGATAAACTTCCAACAGTGAGTTGTAATAAGGGTGAGTAGGATGAAGACTTGTATGAGAAGAGTGCAAGGGTCGGTCATAAACATCAGGTTTCTAATAGACTAGAGAAGAAAGTGTCCAAATGCAAGATCCTCTTACATTCAAACACAGAAGACCAGAGAATACAGTAATGTAACAAACAATCTTTTATCATAACATAACTGCAACAATTCATGCGAATCATTCGATCATGAACTCTCTGGTATGAGATGAAAATATAGACGGAGTAAAAAAACTATTGGTCATAAAACAAGAAATCTCAGATGCAGATGCACAACCAGGAAACTAGAATGGTTGTTAAAAATTTACAGTCCGGAGCTTTGCTCTACCATCGATAGATACAAAAATGGCAAAAATCTCTACATATACTCGAAACAACAAAAACAACAAAATCGAGACGTTGTATTAAAACTTTGCGTCTGCATGGCTTCTGACAATTTGCAGCTGCAGTCTCTGAATGATCGTGCACCTACAATAGATGCAATCAAACTCCAGACAGTTCTGTAGGCGGATTGACATGCCTTTAATTCGTCGTCGGACTTTCCCATTATGGCGGAGGCGATGTCTAACCACCACCAACTACCTAAATAACTGCTTCATTGGGATTGAGGATGGCCCAGCCAACTCGGCACCTTTGGGATGTGGAAGACCCTTTGCGCTGCCACCTGGATTAGCTGAACGGCCTGATGGACAGGCGTGGAGGCCAGCGCGAAGGATGGGGCACATAACGGGAGTGGTGGTGCCAAAACTATGAGGGTGAGATATGAAGTGATGAGGTGTGAGAGAGGTTACAGGGGAAGACACATGGCGGAAGGAAATAAGCAGAGGGGGCAGGAGATGAGATATAATGGGCACATTTTAGTGGGAGGCTAATGTGGAGGGAAGCGGTACACATGGTAGGTGGTGAGTGGATGATGAGATGGGAAAGGGACCGCATGGACCAGAGGAGGGGAGATGGACAGATGTCAGAGGATAAGGAAGGGGCTAAAGGGAGCGAGCTTCATCGCACAGTCAGGTGGAGAAAAGATGGCAAGATGACACAACAAGAAAAGGGGGCCCCATGTTGATTAAACACAGAAAGACAGAGGATGTCCGGGTGTCTGCGCACCGTTGATCCGAGAGCTCCAATCACGGTCGTCGGAGAGATGCATCCTCAATTCTGGACCCCCCCCTCTACTTAAAGGTAGAAAGGAGGGGGGGGGGTCCAGAATCACCCTGCGCGCCATTGATCTGGGCGCTTCGATCGTAGCCGTTGAAGAGGTGCACCTTCGATTCCGGACCCCCCCCTTCCGCTTAAAGGTAGAAAGGTGGGAGGGCTCCGGAATCCTATGTGCGTCGTTGATCTGGGCGCGTGAATCTCTGCCATCCAAAATCGATTTCCATTTAAACACAAACACATTTGCATCCACACTTAGGGAAAGCGCATTTTTAACCCACTCCTTCACTTTTTTACCCCCCTTTACAAGAAATGTCGCTAACATTAGGCTCCATGGGGGATAGAGTCATCCCTGTGATGCTCTAAGGACTCTTTTTGCAGATTCAGTGCCTTGTTGTTGGGCTATGGAGTCATTTATTAAGCTAAAAACACAAGAAATATTTACAAAAAACTAAAAGAGCCGACTGTGGCTCACAAAAAACATTTTTTCAAGAAATGCCCATTTACTGGGCCATTAAAAACTTCTTTGCCTTCCAAATTCTGCAACCTGTAAGTGTTGTTTGAAAATACTTCAGAGATCTTGAAAGGCCCAAAACAAAGGGCATCAAACTTACTGTGCTTTCCCTTTTCCTACCTAGGTGCATCCCATTTGAGTACCAGATCACCCGACTCGAAATCTTTCTTTCTGCTCTTCTTGTCAAAAGCTTGCTTGATCTTCTGCTGGTGATCATAGGCCCTGTCCATGACCTGATCTCTGATCTGCTTCACTTTCACCATCAGATGAATCCTTCTAACCATATGGTTAGGCTCTCCTTCAAGGTCCTGGAGGAATTTTGCCACGGATAAGGCGAGCAAAGTAGGGAAAACGACCTCTGTTCCGTAAACAAGTTAGAAAGGTGAGATGCCTAGGGATTTTTTTGTCGTCACTTGGTCAACCCATAGAGAAAATTTGACTTTTGAGTCCCAAGCCCTTTTATTGTCTTCCAGCAGCTTCTTGATGAGCTTAATCAAACTTTTATTGGAGGACTCTGCCAGTCTGTTTCCTTGAGGATAATAGGGAGTAGAGTGAATCAATGAAATATCAAACTGTTCACAGAACTTGACCAGAGGCTCAGACCTGAAGGGGGCGATGCTTTTAGTGACAATTCTATTGGGACAACCAAATCTGGCTAAGATGTACTCCAGGAAGCTGATAATTACTTTGTGAGAAGTACTCCTGGTGGGAACAACCTCTATCCACTTGGTGAAATAATCTGTCTTAGTGAGGATCCATCTGTGTTGGCCACTTGAGGGAGGATGGATTTATCCAATGAAGTCCAATCCCCACTGCTGAAAGGGTGCTTAAACCACTACAGGCTTTAATGGCATAGATTTGAGTTGTTGACTTCTTGAGAACTTCTGGCATTTGATGCAAGCTCTGATTTCTCTGCAGACATCAGGGAATAAAGTGGGCTAGTAATACCCAGCTTGGAGGATCTTGTGAGCTGTGGACTTCCAGAAATGATGACCTTCACAAAGACCGCTATGGAAATTGAACATAACCTTCTGGGCTTCTTGCGGGTCCAGACACCTTAAAAATACCCCTAGAGGGTCTTTCCAGTACAATGCTTGGTCAATGAGGCAATATCTGACCGCTTTGAGCTTTAGAGATCTAACCTTACTTTTTCCCAATCCATCAGGAGGCTTTAATTATTGCAGAAAATACAAGATATCCTTGTACCAGGGGCATGTTGCTAGGGATAAGGAATTCTGAGAATTCTTACAGGATGATTCGACCTATGGATTTTCTGAACAGGCGTTGATGAAACTAATCCTTAAAGTTTTGCAATTGGATTCAGCTAGCAATTTGGCTAAACCCTTCCCCTTTATCAACTTGGTGGGCTTAATATCCAGATCAAACTCTAGGATCTTGGAAATCCATTTACATCTTCTTCCGTCTATGTCAGGCTATATCTAAATGTCCTTCATAGAGGCCGAAGGAACATATGCAGTGATCTTTGAGTGCAAGACATAGACTTTGAAAGCTTTAAGATATTTCACCAGGGCATAGGCCTACTTCTCCATGATATTGTACCGGAGTTTTGCGTATCTCAATGCCTTGCTGTAGAAAGCAATAGGTTGCTCTTGCCCTTGATCATTTTTATGCAACAAAACTACCACTACTGTATCATAGGAAGCAAAAGAAAAAAACAGAAAATCTTTGGAATAATCAGGACTGATTAGCACAGGTGCCTCAATCAAATCCCTCTTTATTTGGACAAAATATTCCCTGGGTTCAGTGGTCCATTTTACTTCATTTCCCTTCCTGAGCATGGTCGTGATGTGTTTCACCAGTTCGGCAAAATTTGAGACGAATCTCCTTAGAAAATTTATCTTCCCCAAAAAAGGCCTGAACTTCCTTCTTAGATATGGGAAGTGACAAGGTCTGAATTGCCTCTACCCTAATAGGATCAATTCTCACTCCCTCTGTTGATACTATATGGCCTAATAGCTTCCCCTCCTTCATAGCAAACAAATATTTCTTGGGGTTTAAGGATAGGCCAAACCTCCGACACTTCATGAAAACCTTCTTCAAGTGGCAGCAGTGCTCCCTCTCTGACCTGGAGAAGACTGTGATTTCATCCAAATAGATCACTACAAACTGATCTTTCTCCCCAATGAAGGCTATATCCATAGCTCGCTGAAATGTTTCCCCTGCATTCATCAATCCGAAAGGCATTTTGGCATACATGAATGTGCCCCAAGGAGTGGTGAAGGCCATTTTTTCTCTGTCCTCAGGCATGACTGATATCTGATTATAACCAGAAAAGACATCAATCATGGATATTCTAGATGCACCAGAGACCTTCTGCAATATGTGTTCCATGTTGGGCAGGGGGTAATTGTCTTTCCTTGAGCTCCTGTTTAGGTTCCTGAAATCAACACAGATTCTGATTTCCCCACTTTTCTTTCTCACCGGAACCAAATTGGCCACCCATTCAGAATATCTCAAGGGGACAATGATTTGGGCCTCTAACAACTTTTTTACTTCTTTCTCCATGACAGGCAGCAACAAGGGATTTATCTCTTTTAGCTTCTACCTAAATGGCTTAGCCTCTTCCTTTAGTGGGATCTTGTGTTCAATGACTGATCTGTCATATGTCTTGAGGTCTTTGTAGGTCCATACAAACACAATAGAAAACTCTCTCAGCAGCTCAGTATATTCAGTCCTTTGTTCCCTGGTCAAACTTCTTGACAACTTGACAAACTTGGGCTCCTCTGGTGTGCCAATGTTGCATTCAGTTGTGTCAGCATCATCACCTGAAACTCTACCCTTTACTGCCACATCATTCCCATTGAACAATATTTCTAACGGGACTAGTCCTCTCGGGATGTAATTGCTCGATAGTTGAATAATCTGATGATTAGTGATTTTATTTAAAAACACCCCGGGGTGAGGGTCCCCTTCCATGTTAGGATCTTCATCAATGTGCAATGCAGAAAAATCATCAACAGATTGGAGAAACTTTTCGATTTCCAAATCATCTTCAAATACCTTCCAATGCTTGACATTGTCCGGTACAGAGGGTTTATATTTTATTTGAACATCAGATCTGACAACAGGTAGCGTAGGGACTTCGAGCAAACTAGTTGTGACAACTAAAAAGTTGGTTGAAGCATTTTCCTCCCTCGGAATGAAAGAAATGTTAAAATCCAAGAAGAAATTATCAACTAGGTCCCATACCTTGTTCCTGTAATTCTTGAGCCGAGGATGCTTGGCCTGATAAATATTTTTGACCTTTTGGATGATCAATTCTGCATCTCCAAACATAGCCATCTCCTTTATTCCCATTTCTTTTGTAGCCCTCATACCCAAAACAAGAGCTTCATATTTTTCCACATTGTTGGTGATTTCGAATTCCATCTTATATGATAGAGATATGGTCTCTTGACAGGGCGATATGAATACCACTTCAACACCTGCACCTACACTGGAGGAATCTCCATCAAAGAACATCTTCCAAACAGAGGTGGTTGGAGGAGGCATCTCCCGATTAAGAATGGGTTGTTTTCTGATCTATAAAGGGGCCTCAGGAGTTTCAGTGATCTGTAACAAACTAGAACCTAAATCAATGTCAAGTGCAAAGATGGGGTGATTAGTGGGGTTCGCTTCATAACTGACAATATAGGCTAGCTGGGCTTCTCTGTACAACCTCCTGTGTTCCCCTCCAAAAACTGGAATGGTGGCATATGTGAGATCCATCTGTAACGTTCCTCCAAGTCTCTTAATCCAAGACCTTGACAACAGCATGCCAAACATGGGGGGAACATCAGCTACCACAATATCCATGACTACACTCTTCATGGGTAGTTGAAACAAAGAAACCACCAGGCCCTTGATGACTCCCAGACATTGCACCCTTCTCGAATCAAAAGAGTACAAATCATGATAGGCCTTGGTCACTTCTAGTCCCAGTTCTTCCATGACTATCTTGGGCATAAGGTTATGGGAAGCTCCTGAATCCATGAGGAAATTATGCAACACTTTATCGTGTATGTTTAGGGAGGTGTAGAAGGGAGGGGATGAATCATATCTGTCTTCTATCATGGGACCTAGGATAACTGCAGGCTTTTCATCTTGCAAATTGATGGAGTCTGTGGGAAGGCTTGTGATCTCATATTATAAAATCTCAGAGAAGCGTTTCTTGAACCCTTCATGTTTAATCAATTCGGTCAGGGGCATAGGGATTCTGATCTTTTGAATTTCATGCTCAAAATTAAAAGAAAATGCAAGCTTAGGGATTTCTCTCATTTCGGGAATATGACTCTGAATAATGGGAGAGGGAGGTTGGGTCTTCTTACCTCTGTGACTGTATGCTACTTCATTAGCATGCCTCACTGTTCCAGTGGAATGCTCAGGAATATTAGGTGTTGTTGTCTTTTTGTTGGACCTCAAGTTATACCTGCCTTGGATGCCACTAGCCTTGTCTCCCTTGCTCAATTCATTTAGCTGACTATCCATGAGAGACTCCTCGTAAGATGCTTGAGTGAGATGAAGAAAAGGAGGAGTGTCTCCTAAGCAGTGGATTTCAGGATCAATCTCGTCTGTCTCCCTTTCTTCCTCTTTGTTCATAAAATTGTTCTGAAAAGGAGTCTGAATTCTCTGGTCTTCTCTGTCTCTTCCCCTCTCCTTGTGCATAGTCGGGGGAGAGATATTGTTTGGCCTTCTGAAACCCCCTTTGATTTCGGTGCTCTGAGGGCCCTTGTTCATTTGCTTCCTTTCCACCTTCAGTCTTTCCATCTCTTCAGATAGAAACTTCATCATCTGGGTCAGTTCATCCACTTGAGTGTGGGGCAACGATGGGCCAGAAGTTGAGGCTTTGGAATTTCCCTTTCTTCTGTTTGCATCGGCCTTGTTCCTCAGTCTGTCAGCTGCTAATATGTTGGATTCCACTTCTATGGCCACATATTTCATTTGAGCTAAGGAGGTGGCTCTTCTTTCTCTTAATAGAAGACAAAAATCAGGGTCTAATGCACCAGCATAGGAAATTTGGGCAGATGCTTCTGAGGGCTTTATCTTAGCATGGATTTTGTTATACATTTTATTGAATCTTTTGGAGAAGTCAGAGATAGACTCTCCTTCCATTTTCTTCAGAGACCCAAACTCCGTCATGTCATACATGAAATCCTTCCTATCTCCCCACTGCCTCAAGAAAACACTATCCAGGGTTTCGATTCCAGCAATAGATCTGGGGGCCAGTCCCCTGAACCACTTCCTCACCTCGCCATCCAGTCTTTGGATCAAGAATCTCATCCAAAAATATTCATTTTCAATGTTTAGGTTGTCCGCATAAGTGTAGAAAGCGGCCAAGTGCTCCTCTGCAGTTATGTCCCCTTCTCCAGTGAACTTGGGCATGTATTTCAAGTAGTCTCTAGCAGGGAGAGGATTCATGGGATGGGGTAGGATTAAGGGGGCATATCTGGAAGTGACTATGGTGTCCATTCTATTCAGAGGGGGATTAGCACCAGCCATAGGAATATTAGGTAGTGGAGAGCCTGGAGGAGAAGGAGTGTGAACAAGAGATATCAGAAGAGAGCTTCTTGAAGGAGAGGGAGACAACGGGGAAAACAAAGAGAGAGAGAGATAAGGGACTTGAATGTGCAGATGTTTCTCTCTGTGCAGTAATAGTAACAACAGGAGGGGTGGTGAAACCTTCTGAGGCCTGAGGTCTGTGGTGAGGCACAACTTCTAGGGAGGGGGGAGTGACAAAGACCCCTCTTTCTGATGCCAGACCAGGAGGAGAAAACTTAGCAGGAACACTCCCAAAATTCAGAAAATGGGAAACCTCAGAGAAAGGATGGCTAGGAAGATGAGAACAAGAAAATGGATTTTTTATAGAAGGAGGTGGGGAAATACCTGGTTCGGAGGCGAAGATTTCTCCTGGAGAGGGCTTCCCTTTTCTGATAATCACCTCCGGATTTTCTTTAGGCGTGGTCAGAGGCAGTTGTGGATGGGACCGCATGTGTCTATCGCTGGAAGCCACAACTAACCCAACAAGTTCGCCGCAGTGGAGTCGTCACAATGGAGTCGCCAGGTGCACAGTAGCAATCTCAATAGTTCTGATATCTGATGCACCTTCAGAATCAACTGATCTTTGTCGTTTAATCCTGGGGAAAATATTTAACTTCGATCCCCAGAAATGGCGCCAGAAATGTTAGCGTCGGAAGTCACTCCCGGATTGTAGTAGGAGCAAAGCCCGACACCCATCAGTTTAATGTCACGATTTGTTTATAAGGGGATGATAAAATGGAAGGAAACTCAGAAGAATATCGTCTCAACTCTAAAACTAGGCCAGGCATGCATGGGCAAGTGAGGTCTTAGATAAAATTCCAACAGTGAGTTGTAATAAGGGTGAGCAGGAGGAAGACTTGTATGAGAAGGGTGCAAGGGTCCGTCATAAACATAAGGTTTCTAATAGACTGGAGAAGAAAGTATCCAAACGCAATATCCTCTTACATTCAAACACAGAATACCAGAGAATACAATAATGTAACAACAAATCCTTTATCATAACATAACTGCAACAATTCATGTGAATCATTCGACCATGAGCTCTCTGGTATGAGATGAAAATATAGATGGATTAAGGAAACTGTTGGTCATAAAACAAGAAATCTCAGATGCAAATGCACAACCAAGAAACTAGAATGGTTGTTAAAACTTTACAGTCGAGAGCTTTTCTCTACCATCGATAGATACAAAAATGGTGAAAATGCCTACATATACTCGAAACAACAACAACAACAAAATCGAGACGTTGTATTAAAACTTTGCGTCTGCATGGCTTCTGACAATTTGTAGCTGCAGTCTCTGAATGATCATTTACCTACGATAGACGCAATTGAACTCCAGACAGTTCCGTAGGCGGATTGACATGCCTTTAATTCGTCATCAGACTTTCCCATTATGGTGGAGGCGATGTCTAACCACCACCAACTACCTCAATAACTGCTTCATTGGGATTGAGGATGGCCCAGCCAAATCAGCACCTTTGGGATGTGGAAGACCCTTTGCGCTGCCACCTGGATTAGCTGAACGGCCTGATGGACAAGCGTGGAGGCCAGTGTGAAGGATAGGGCACATAACGGAAGTGGTGGTGCCAAAACTATGAGGGTGAGATATGAAGTGATGAGGTGTGAGAGAGGTTACAGGGGAAGACACATGGCAGAAGGAAATAAGCAGAGGGGGCATGAGATGAGATATAATGGGCACATTTTAGTGGGAGATTGATGTGGAGGGAAGTGGGACACATGGCAGGTGTCGAGTGGATGATGAGATGGGAAAGGGACCACACGGACTAGAGGAGGGGATATGGACAGATGTCGAAGGATAAGAAAGGGGATAAAGGGAGCGAGCTTCATCGCACGGTCAAGTGGAGAACAGATGGCAAGATGACACAACAAGAAAAGGGGGACCCACATTGATTAAACATAGAAAGATAGAGGATGTCTGGGTTGTCTGCGTGCCATTGATCTGAGAGCTCCAATCACGGCTGTCGGAGAGATGCGTCCTTGATTTCGGACCCCCCCCCCCTCCGCTTAAAGGTAGAAAGGTGGGGGCGGTCCGGAATCACCCTACGCGCCGTTGATCCAGGCGCTTCGATCATAGTTGTTGAAGAGGTGCGCCTTCAATTTCGGACCCCCCCCCTTCGGCTTAAAGGTAGAAAGGCGGGAGGGATCCAGAATCCTATGTGTGTCGTTGATCCGGGCACATGAATCTCTGCCATCCAAAATTGATTTCCATTTAAACACAGACGCATTTGCATTCGAACTTAGGGCAAGTGGGTTTTTAACCCACTCCTTTGCTTTTTTACCCCCCTTTACAAGAAATGTCGCTAACACGTGGTACTAAATTTAAGTTGGGTTCCCAAGGCCTTTTGGAAACTAGTCTAAAATTGTCCTGTAAACATCGATCTTCCATCAGATATAATCCTCTTAGGCATGCCATGCCCTCACAATCTCACTGAGTAAACTCTAGATATGTCCGGTGCCTGATACGTCGTACGCATATGAATAAATGAGCACTCTTAGTCAAAGTGTCGATTACCACAACAATTGAGTCATGTCTGCTTTCCGTTAGTGACAATCCATTAATGAAATCCATCGAAATGCCCTCCCATTTCGATTCAGGAATAGTGTGGCTGTAGTAATCCTATCAGATGTCTATGTTCAGCCTTCACCTGCTGACATTCTAGAAATATTTCCACAGAGTTGACTATGTCTGCCTTCATTAATCCCTTCCAGAAGAATAAGGGTTTAAGGTATGCCCTCATCTTCGTGACTACTGGGTAAGCCATGCACACTGCTCTGTGAGCCTTGTTTAGGATCAACTTCTCAACCTGTCGTTGGGTGGTATGTAAATTCAACCTTTAAATCTCAATGATTCATCGTTGTCCATAGTAAATCCTTCAATTTTTGGTACCATCATTGTGTTTTTTCCGATAAAATATTTGACCTCTTTGTACCAGTAATCGTCACGCTGTAAAGTTAGAATATTTTCACGTAGATTCATCTAAAGAGGCTGTCACCAAAAATATGTGTGTTCTCCAACTCAACACATCTGTCACTCTATTCATTGTCCCTATTATGTGAGAAATCTCGAAATCCTACTCGCTAAGAAATTCCGACCAACGTCGTTGTCGCGCATTCAAGTCTCTTTGCGTAAAGATGGGTTGTAGTCCACACTGGTCCATTTTTAGTTCAATATCCATCCAATAAGGTAGTGTCTCCAAACTCTCTAGGCATAAAAAATGGCTAACAACTCCAAATCGTGCATTGCATAGTTCTCCTCATGCCTTCTCAGCTTTCTCGAGATGTAAGTGATCACTCAATCGTCTTGCATCAAGACTCCGCCTAAGCCTTCTTTGGATGCGTCAGTGCATACCAAGAAGTTTGGGTCAATGTCAGGGACCTTTAGTATCGATGTTGTTTTCAACAATTCCTTGAGCCTCTGAAATGATTTTGCACATTTCTCAGTCCAAACAAACTTCTTGTTCTTCTTTTGCAATTTCTTAATCAGATTTTCCATATTTGAGAAACCCTCGACGAACTGTCGATAGTATCCCACTAAACCCATGAAGCTATGCACTTCCGGGACATTCATCGACATAGGCCATTCAATAATAGCCTTGACCGTTGTTGGATCCATGACGATACCTTCGTCGGTGATGACATGCCCTAAGTAGTGAATCTTTGAATGATAAAAATGAGCATTTAGACAATTTCTCATACAATTTGTTCTCTTGTAGACACTGTAGTACCAAGCCCAAGTGCTCGTCATGCTCCTCCATCATCCGAGAGTAAATCAAAATATCGTCAATGAATACTTAGACGAACTTGTCCAAGTATTCGCAGAACATCCCATTCATCAAACTCATAACTACCCCAGGGGCATTTGTCATTCCAAAAGGTAAAACAATAAACTCTTAATGTCCAAACCTCGTCTTAAAAGTGGTCTTAGGGACTTCATCCTCCTTAATCCTTAACTAGTGATACCCTGATCGCAAGTCGATCTTTGAAAACACCGTCGTGCCTTTCATCTCATCGAACATATCATCAATCCTTGGCAATGGGTATTGATTCTTGATCGTTTCCTTGTTCAATTGAAGGTAGTCAATGCAAAGTCTCCATGACCCATACTTATTCTGTATGAATATAACAGGGCACCCCACGGTGACACACTTGGACGTATAAGTCCCAGGTCCAGCAACACCTTCAATTGCATTCTCAACTCCTGTAACTCTAGGGTCGACATCCGATAAGTCATTCTTTCTATCGGTTCAATACCCGGTTTTAGGTCTATGGTAAATTCCAATTCCCTCTCTCGCGAATCCTAGGTAACTCCTCAGGGAAGATGTCTGTAAACTCTCTCACCATCGGAAGGTGTTCTAGACCTTTCGTTACTCCCTTCTTGTTTAACGCAAGGATCACATAAATCTTACATCCCTTGTGCATGCTCTTCCATACCTGTAAAGAAGAGATGAACGTCAGGTAAACTCCCTAGTTCTACCCTACAATCACGTGTCTCTTTCCCTCATCATTGACCATGCTCAACTATTTCGTATTACAATTGAGTATCGCCTCATGTGATTCCAACCAATCCATACAATTCATGACATCATAAGGTCCCAAGATTGTGACGTACAGGTTGGCCTTGGTGACAAACACTCCCAGGTTAAGGCTACAGCCCATAACCTTCCCTCCAACCTTTTTTTTGGCTCCCTAAGCCATTTCTACAAATCTAAACTCACCATGTTCGACTGAATTTACCTTAATTATTTTTAGCGTTGCACCAGAAATAAAACTTTCAGTAGCACCGAGATCTATCATAATACTAAGGTTCTAGTTAGTGATGGTAAGGAGACCACTACTGAGGCGTTGGTCATTGAGGTGTAGTGAAAGTGGATCCTCTCTGGAAGCCACGATATCCTAGTGAAAGTATAGCTAGTGTCTGATGTTGTTGCATACCAGATGACACTTTCCCCACAGGTCTCGATGGATTCCTGCTCTGAACCCTATTGATACACTCCTCCTATGCTATGAGGGCCTTTTGAATGGCCTCATGCAAGGTTTGAGGAATCATAATCCTAACCTTTGCACGAATGCTAACATTAATGCCAAACACGAACCTGTTGACTTACATTTCTTGGTATTCAAGTGCGGAGCATACCGAGGCAGCTCCAAAAATGGGCCTTGTACATGGGCACCATATAGTCGCCCTGTCTCAAGGCGTTGAAGTCATTGAGATGACACTCATTGAATTCCTCAGAAAGATACCTCTCCTGGAACCGTTCCTTAAACAGTTTCCATAACACGTCTTTGATGGCCATGTTCAAAATAGACAGGAGTGTCTTCCATCATAGAAGAACGCTCCACTTCCTTGGAAAGACCACCATGTGGACCTTTATGCTGGAAGTCATAACCAGGAGGCATGAAGCACAATGCCTTGCTCTCCAACGATGCCTTGAGGTCTCAGCTGTCTGCGACACTCATAGACTTGAGAACTCATCCCTCTCAAGTTTTCGATGAATGCTAACGGTATTGGTGGGGGCTCGCTGCAGACCCTCAGGGGTACAGGATCCCTGGCCTCATCTTAGTACAGATGGTGAATCAAGGCCTTTCAAAATAATTGGAAGGACCTTGTCATACCGTCATCATCCCTGACAACAATCGAATCCAGCCCAAGGGCTTGTTCTTCCCCCTTGCGGGTTAGACTCCGAGGGTGTGAGAATTTCTGGAGGCGTCACACCTCCTTCCATGACACCACACTGCGAACCTCTATGACGTCTTCTAATCAATATCACCGAATGGACACGTTAAATTTTTAATTAATGCTAGGTTTTTACTCAAGGTTTTACTACAATGGAAAGCACGGCGATCCACAGTCGTAGGATCGAACCCCCTTTGATACCATATGTAACAACCCCAACATTACGACTACAAGAGACACAAGCAAGTGGATTTTTTTTTTTGTTTTAAATAGGAAGGCAACAATGACAACAATTGAACAACACAAATTAACGACGAACACAATGCACACAGATAAGGCAATATACAGCAACGACTTAGCACACTAGCACATCATGAAACTGGATGAAACACGCGATAATCAATAGACAAAAAGAACGACTACCCACCCAACACAAGAAATACAAATCCTGCCAACTAAGGGACAACATCAACAACCTGACACAAATGCTTTGATGACCAAGAACTAGAAAACTCTATGTCACACAAACCCCAATGCCTTAAGGCATTACAAAAACAAGTACCAACAACCATTACAATGAACAACACCCACATCAGAAAGCACAGAGTCCAGCCGGGTTATCATTTGCCTCTATCCATCAGAGTGGGAAATGATCACCTCATCAGGAATCATGTCATCACAAGGTGATAGGCGTGATAGTAACCCTGACGCAACATAACACATCTAGACCAATGACCCAAGAATATTCAACGCGTTAGGATACCAAAATAATTGTCGAAAAGCAAGACAACTAACCCAAGCACCCAATCCACAAGTCAACAATATGCGAGGAATACAGACAACTATGACATTCATACAACACATTAAATTCTTTGCGTAACAATTCTATTGCAATATACATCACTCGGTGCACATTAAAATAAT
>ML805332.1:76500-87497 GCA_009831015.1 Picea engelmannii
TGTCACTAGTAGGAGTTGAAGCTATCTGAGAAGGTTTGGGACCCTTATGTTGTTTGTTGTTGTAGCAAGGATGTTGCTTCTTGGGATACTTGGGTTTATCTTTCTACTGTGAAACTAAGGCTTTGTTGGAGGGACCTGCAGTGTTGATCACTCCAAATTGTAAAAGTTTATCTTCCACTCAAATCAAAGAAGCACAAAAGGACTCAAGAGTGGGTTTTTCATAAGCTTCTTCCCCTAGAGCCTCTCTCATGGCATAAAAGGTAGATACAAACACATAATATGCACTACCTAGCTTAGAAAGAATAAGATAGATGCACCGCTCTTCCTCCATCTTTATCTTACATTCTTCACATAAAATTTTGAGTGTTTTAAACCTAGATAGATAGTCTCCAAGGAAAGAAAAATCATTTGGACTCAAGTTCATTCAAGACAAAAATTCAACAGCGTAACGTTACGCATAAAGTTGAAATCCCTCCTCCTCCTCCTCCATCATTTTTATAGAGTTTTTCAAGTAATTATTTTCCCAAATTCTCATTAAATTCTCTTTTCATTTAATTAACTAGGAAAAACCTCCCCTGTACACATGTCACCCATCCCCTAGTTTCACCGGAAATTTAATTTTATTAATTAATTAAGTATTCTTATTCCCCTCGCCCTCCTAAAACAATTCCTAAAAATGCTCCTAGGTGTCCCAAAATTCCCTTACACTTCTTAAATGACTTATGCCTTACTAAATTCCTAGTTGAGTTCAAAAATAGCAAGTTTGCAAGGCAAGATTCCTTACTAAGTCAGACATTCATCTTTTTCTTTATGTTTCCCCCTTTTCTTTAGGTTTCCCCTTTTTCCTTTAGTTWMYTRTTTCTTTTAAGTTTCCCTCTTTTCCCTTTTTATCCAAAAATCAATTTAGCAAGTCTAGAAAAACAACCATTTACCCCTTTTTCTTTTTAACTAAAAATTAAATTAGCATATGTAGATAAAACAATCATTTCACTTTCTAAAATTTTAATCTCCTATTATAATTTGATTTTAAAATTTAATTTGAATTTCTTACCCCCCTTCTTGTTACAAGTTTATTTATTATTATTATTATTATTATTATTATTACCACAAGTTCTACTTAGACCTAGGTTTTTAATCTCTCTAGACTGGGCGACATTTTTATTAAGGAAAATTGTTTTTAAATCTTACTTATCACATCATCCATTTTAAGGCCGACCAGGTTTATTTACTTTACCAGTTAAAATCGCGACATGGCCTTTAGGAAGCACTAGGTGCTCCAAGGGTGCCACTCGTCTCTTTTTGTTTTTCTTGTGCGACGTGCCCTTTAGGACGCATTACGTGCTCCAAGGGTGTCGCTTGTCTCTTTATGTTTTCCTTGCATGACATGCCCTTCAGGATGCACTACATGCTCCAAGGGTGCCACTCGCCTCTTGAATGACTTGGTAGACATAAAAAACCCTTGGAGCCAATACTCAACCAGGTGATCTTGTGGGAGACCGAGGGCCTCTAAGGAATAAGGCCCCTGCCTTATTACGTGCCCCTTAGAACCATCGTGAGTGATTGTCGCAATCTGCCCTCACGAAATCGTGGGTCTTCTTGAACTAGGTAATCGTTAACCTACAGTTAGAGCCAATGTGGGAGTGCTAGTAGACTGTGGTAGGGTTGTTGTCCACACCTCTCCCTCAAAGTCTCTAGTTGTCGTGTGTGACCCCTCTACTCCACATGTGACTATGGTCGGCAAGCTATCTTCAGCCTACATCATCAATGAATCATGTCAGCAACAAGAATCAATACTCATAACATCTAATCATATGTACATGTGTCATATCAATAACATTGAAACCCAACAGTCCTCTCCCTGATTCGATCCAGAGTCCAAGGGGTTTCATCGATGCCTCTGCATCCTTAATGTCCAAAGTCCTACACACTCAAGAGAACCCAGTCAATAATACCTGTCTATGAAAATACAACCAAAATAACATATCATCATATCTCATAATTCTAATCAAATGACCAATAGTATAATAATCTGGATCACTTGTAAGGAAGTGTCCTTAAAGAATAAGTTCACTCAGTGCGCACAAGAGCGGGATGTTACACTACCCGATAAGC
Source organism: Picea engelmannii (assembly GCA_009831015.1). Lineage (NCBI taxonomy): Eukaryota > Viridiplantae > Streptophyta > Pinopsida > Pinales > Pinaceae > Picea > Picea engelmannii. The sequence continues at coordinate 78,613 of ML805332.1, forward strand.
TCGAGGCCACATGGAGCGCACCAACACTATCAGGAGCCAAGAAAAAGGGGGTTGCACCCATAAGATGTGTAGAAAGTGGGTTTTAAACATTGTAATATAATTTTAATTGGATTTTCTCAACAGTTTTGGAGATTTTGGTCATTTTTTGGGGATATTGGGCCCTTATTTAGGCTAGATCTTGGGGGGAAGTTGGGAGATGGTTACCAACTTGAGATATATATAAACCAGGGGTTCTTTAAGCCAAGGGAGGAGGTTCAGAATAGGTTTATGCTGAATATTTTCCAAGCCCAAGCCATTTTTATGTAGGGAACCTCTTGAGGAGATCACCTTTGCGGGCCATTTCCGGGAGCTCCATTCATCTGATTTCAGTTTCGTCAGTTTTGTTGGGTTCTAGAAATCTTGTAGAATAAGACAAGATCAGTTTGTAACCTTTTTGGCACTGCTCGAATGCACGTTTAAATCTTTGAATGAAAATAGGAAAGCCTCACCCACTAAGACAAAGGCTCGGAGATGTAGGCGAGATTGCCGAACTCCGTTATCATTTTGGTTTTTTATGGTTTGTTGTTCTTCATGCTTTATGTTGAGATATGTATATGTTTATATGGATGTCATATTTCCTTTTTAACTCTTCTTCTTTCATTAGTATCCTAAATGGTAATTTAAGTCAAGCAAAATAGCTCAACCATTGTCGTTAAAAAGATCTTTTTGGATCAAGGAGTGCAGCTACAACAACTATAGTTGGGAGTTGGTCTTGGTTTACAGGTTTTGAACTTTCTTCTTGGTGCACTACCTTTGAAGAAAGGTGTGCTATCTCTTGGTTATCTGTTGGGTCTAGTACTGCTTCCAAAATTATTCTATTTGTCAAGGTTATGGTGTTTGAGGGTGGTTGCATGCCTATGGTTGGGTGAGAATATTGTAATATTTTATATGGTTAAACGAGCACATCTTAACACCCATGTATCTAGAACACTTGAAATTACTCATGGAGTTGTATGAGTATGTGTATTTTCATGTCCATGTGAAATAATTTCAATGGGACTTGAACCGCTGTGAAATGAAATTTTAATTTAAGAAACCCTATAATAAAGTGATCGAAAAAAAATACTACAAATCAAGAAAAACTGGAAATACATGAAAAAATGTTTAATTTGTATATTTCCAGTTTTTATGATTATAGCTTTGTAAAAAATATGTAGAGTCGGTACTCATTATTTAATTATGCATCCAACCAATGCCTACACTTGAAATTTGAATGAACATATAAAGAGATAAATCGACCTACAATGAAAAAAGTAGCTTTATTCCTTTCCCTCCAAAAATATTTGTTTGTCGATGCTATGAAAAAAMTTGAATCTATCACTTCAAACTTTCAACTATCCACATTTTTTGTTCATCAAGAATAAAATTGGCCATCACCCTTCCTAGTGAGAGGACTCATTCTAAATCTCCAGCTAGGTAGGAAAATTTCTATTTCCATAATCAATGGTATGATATTTCCTCATCTGATAGATTGAAAGTGAAGAGGCATAGATGGAAAAATCTTGAATTAGTGCTCACTATAAAGGTTTATCCTAGTTGGTGTTGGACCTTGACCAAGTTTTGAGGATCCTTGGTCATGTTTGACCTACTTTTGGGACTTTGACAGGTTGTTGAAAGCAGAGTGCAAGTCGAAGCAGAGATCACGGGATCTTGGCCCCTTTTTAGGTCTTTTTGGTTTTTGGGCTTATGTAATGAGTATGGATATGTCAGCCCATGGGTTTACCCATGTTTAGGCCCGATTTTTTAATATATAAATAGATGTCTAGGTGATGTAAGAGGGGACATCTATGTGATGTTAGGTGCTAAGTGTAAGTGGTAATTGTAATTGCTTTGTGCATACTGTGTAAGAATTGTAGAGCTAAGTGAAAGTGATCATAAGAGACTATGGAAGGCTTTTTTTTGTAACTCAGGGAAGGAGGATCTAGTGAAGTGCATAGATCTCCTGTCCTCGCGGAGTAAGATCCCAGGGAAGGGATGAACCATGTATATCCTGTGTTATGGTTTCTTTGTGTGTTTTGGGTGTTCTCTTGTTTATGTGATTAAATGATTAGTGCGTTGATGTATGTTAGATGAATCTGATACAATAGATTAGTGCTGAATAATGTAAATGGATTTTAGATCTAACCTATGTTGATGTGCTTAGTGCTTTATTATATTGTATCTGTGTGAATACTGCACTGTTTTGTTATTAGGGTTTATCTGTGTTGTAAGATAAAAGTGAATATTGATGAACTATAACTGCTAAGTGCTCTGTTAAAGTGTTACAATCACAGATCTGTGTCCCGATTAAGGTTGCAGACATCGGAGTCCTGCAAGCACTCCTGCCTCTACCTCGGGTGAGACTTCATCTGCTTCACAGGTGTTGCAGAAAGGGTTGATAGTTAGGGTTTGGTTGGTGCGTTGTTGTAGCATTGAACCTTGGGTCTACCCCTGTGCCAAATAATGGTTCTGTTGTCAGGACTGGAACTGTGCTTGTTGGGAACTAAAAAAAAGAGAAAGCTCTATGCGTAGATATGTTTCCCTAGTGCGCAGTATTCTACTTGACCTGTGAATCTCTATGCCAAGAAGAAGAGTCAGATCTAAAGAAAAGAGGTAAGACCTGAAATATTTGTGCTATGATAAAGGTATGAACAGTTAAAAGTTTTGATTGAAAACGTAAGATAAGTGGAAACTTTTGTTTCAAAGGTATGGATCTAAGTATGTTTGATAAAATTTTGTCCTAGCATGAAAAGTAGGGCACAACTAGATGAAAGAAGGTTTGATATGAGTAGATCTGAAAAAAATAGTGAAAGATATATTAATCCTATGCATAGAAAGAATGTTTGGACTAACAAATAGATGCAGGATCCTAGAAAGAATTTTTTGCAGATTAGCTACTATCCCAGTGTGCACTACAACAAAGGTTGGGGATCCTTTCAAAGAAAAAAAAGACTAGCTCTTTGTTACAATTGCATAAGACCGAGACATATTGCTAAGGAATGCCCTGGTAGAAGACCTAGTTGTCTTTATTGTAAAGATATGGATAATGAAGTTTTAGATTTCCCTGGAATGATTGCCAAGATTGACCTAATGAATATGAGACAAGAAAACCCCGAGGAAGGTTATGAAACTGAGACCATGGAAGAACCCCAGAAAGAATCAGAGAATGTATTACTACAAATGAAAGAAACCCTAAAGGATCATAGAAATATCAACTTATCAGAGATCTTCAAAGAAAAATAATGCATAGAAGCAAGAATAGGAGACTTCAACATTGACTATGTTCTGGATGAAGAAACACAGGTGAATATCATGACCGAAAGAACTTGGGAAAATTTAGGAAAGTATGATATGATTCCTTCATTGGGAGGAATATGATTATTTAGAGGAAAGCTAATAACCCTATGTGAAAGAATCACCTAGATATCTATGAGTGCTCAGGGAACTTTGACAGAGGAAGATTTTGAAATTGTTAAATTTATTGAGAACATCGCCCCATTTGCTATATTATTAGGAAAATTTTGGATTGAAAAGGATCAGGCCAAAATAAAAGAAGAGGAAGTCTTAGAGCAGAAGAAGAAAGAATTAAAAGATTTCATGACTAGGAGGATATCACACTTGATTGAAGAAAAAGAGAACATATCGAAGCTACTTAGAACCATAAACTTGGATGTCGAAGTTAAAAGAACACAAGAAGACTCATAGAAGACTAAAGTACCTACCCCAGAGAAAGAAGACGTATTACTCTTCAACCCTATGAAATAATCTCCACAGCACAAATTTACTATGCCAAAAGGAGATGAGAATCAAAATGGAAAGAGGAATAACGAGAGGAAGATCACCGGGAAGAAGGCTATAAAACTCAGTAAGAAGACAAAAAAGATAAAAAAGTTATAGAAGGTCCCAGAGGGGACTTCACAGAAGGTCCAAGAGGGATCTTCGCAAAAGGAAGGTCTCCAGAATTTGAACTTTGTCGGAGTATCAGAACAGTGCAACATGGCACTTTGCCATGGCAAAGCGATATAGTCGTTGAAAGCATTATAACTGTTATCCCGATGACCTGAACGGTTAGAACAATAGTAATGGATTGAAGACTCGCCATCAAACCATTGGAACTACATCACAATGAATAGAACCGCATTGATGAAGACCTCTCATTCGTTGGAGAGATTCGTTACATCGTGTCTACTTAATCCACCGACTGTTGTACCGAGAACACTTTTGAGAATTGTATCCAAGACAACTCATTGCTACCAGGTTGTGTTTATTGAGATTGACACATGTTTCATTGCATTTCCCATTCATTCATCCACCCAAGTTATCCAATATAAGTGTGCATGTCGGACGAGTTCAAGGTCATAGAGAAAGTTGTTCAAGAAGTTATCATCGATCTCATGGTCAAGCAAGTGATGTCTACAAGTATTCAAGAATCATCGACGAGAGGAGTGCAAGCCTCTTCGTCTACTGCTCATGGATTCAGACCATCCCGACCGACAACAGAGAAGAGAACCAAGCACAGAGATGACCTAGCCAATGCAAAGTTAATCCTGACCATCTTACCAAGCTACATCCTGCCTTTGGCCGGTGCGGTGAGTTGTGACAGCGTCCTGAGGGACTTTGATTACACCATGGTTACTGTGTACCTCCTGAAAGGGATACATGTAGTTAGAACGCAACAGGATAAGATCGCGATGTTGAAGTTCAATGACTTCAACCTAGGAGACCGCAAGAACCATAGTATGCTCGCTCCTTACAAACACTTGACCAAGACGAAGGGGAAGAACTCAAAAATAATCCCCCAGCCATGGACTATGAATCTCGCGCAGTCCACCCTCTTGAATGTAATGAAGATTCTACACTTTAGAAGGCACCAAGAGGTTAACGTGTGTGTTAAGCTCTTGCTCTCATGTTACCATGGCGGATACCTATAGCTACATTGATGCATCATAGTCGATCCAATGTTGATCCATAGGATCACCAGATTGAGCATGCAGGGACCTGACCTGCAGGAATTCTACCCGGGAAAGGCCATAGATCATGCATTAGCACAGAAGATCAAAGAAACATATGGAGATGTAGAAAAGGGGATGCGATGCTACAAGGTAGCTTCCATCCAGAATGGCACAATATGACTAGCGTGCCAGCTGATCATAGGAAAGTGCGTAAGAAATAACAAGCCTACATAGGTCACATGATTCGTTGTTGACCTTGCTAGGAAATGTGTAGAAGGAATCCAGATGAATTGAGTGAAGTACTTGGTCAACCAACTGGAATTAGACTACCGCAAAGCTCAGGATCAGGGCTATGAGTTCCACTTTAGTTGGCTCCTAATCGTCATCGCATTTACCACTTGGGAGATGCTGGAAGGTGCGACCTTCCTGGACAACGAGTCATTCGAGCCGCTCGCTACGAAGTTCACCACGCTCTGGTACTCGAGCAATATGGAAAACCAGTGGCAGTCAAATGCAATCTTCCACACATACTATCTCTAACTGAAGAAGGCCATCGAAGTTGTCCCTCACATGATGCCAAACACCCTATACTGGTTTAGACCTCTCATGAAGTTCCGCGTAGATCGACACTTCATCTATATCACTGCGTGAGAAAACAAGCATAAAGAGGAGCTTTAGTCATACTATAAGCTCACAGAGGAGGACTTCAAAGAGATAATCAATGATTGGTCTACAAAGCTCTTCATCCCCATTTACCCTGCAGAGGTGTCTGATCCTAAACATGACAGCTCGGAGGCCACTCACAAAGAACATGACACACCTGGAACCATGAGAATAAAGAAGACTGAATAATTCCAAGACTTGAGCAGCGCATCGGAAGAAACTGCTTCAGTATCACCTGTCTGAGGAGGTGATGATGAAGTAGAAGAGACAAATGGCAGAGAATATCAGCAGAATCAAGGCGAAGTAACACTGCCTAAGGATCCTTTTGATGAGGCTGATCCCTTGAAGAAAAGGAAGGTTTCCCCCATGAAACCCACTTCCCGAAATAAATCCAAAGCCACCTTGACTAAGATGTAGACCATGCTCACTGTAGATGACTTCGACTTCATCATCACAACTGTAGAAGATGCCTCACAAGAAATCTTCAGAAACATGAAGCTAGGCAGGAGGAGATGTACAATAGAATCAAGGTGGAACTCAGAGGGGTAGAATAGTCCCTTCAATCCAATCGCATAGTATCCACTATGCCCCCACCACCAGAAGAACCAAACTTGGGATATGAGTCTGTCGAACTTCGTAGAGTAGCTGATACGACCGAAGCTCACCTTCGTCGAGCACAAGCTGAGAAAGACCAGTCCACAACAACCCTAAAACAAGCCGAGGAAGAAATGGTAGAGAAACGTCAGGTTGCACAAAAGGAGGAGGAGTACCTTCAAGCCAAGTTTGAAGAAGAGAGGGTGTAGGCCAAGAAAGAAAAAGAAAACTTTCTCACATAACAACTTGGAGTCAAAGAAGAAGTCGACAAATAACTTCTCTCTATGATGGGCTTAGATCTAAAGGCAGAAGACCGAGTGGAGCATCAAGTAGTGCATCTCGCGGAAGCTATCTAGAAACTACAACAAAGAATATCAGACTTAGAACTACGAACAGTGCCCAACACTCCACCGAATGTATGAAATCAAAGAGAATCAACTGCTTGAAGCACAGTTGAAAGAATCAAGGCCCTCGCCATGGAATGTAAACAACTAAGTGATTGCAGTGCCTAGGCTTATGAGTGACTCACTGAGGATTCTGAATTAAAGGCATTGGAGTCACAGCTCCAGAAGGAATAGCAGCAAGCAGAAATAGTACATGCGCAGTTGAATCCCCTGTCAGTCATTGAGAGGATGAAGTGATCCCAAGAATAGCGCACTGCTCAATAGCAGGTCCACACCATTCAAAGCAAAGTCATGGAAGTGACTCAGAGGCTCCGACCAATACAAGATGAAGCTTGCCAACTATTCACAAAGATTGAAGGCTGAGGAGGAGAATTGGAGCAAGTTGTCACTACAACTGAACATCGCTTAGAGGGACCTATCAATGAAGTAGTAACCCAAGAGTTCATTGAACAGGAGGTGGTGGCACACCAACAGGTTGAAGAAGCTCGAGCCAAGCTCGAGGTTTTCAAAGCAGAGCTACCCAGACCAGAGTGACTCAGGACGAGTCATAGGTGAGTGTTGGGGGCCTATTGGCCCTTGACCAAGTTTTTAGGATCCTTGGTCATGTTTGACCTACTTTTGGGACTTCAACAGGTTGTCGAACGTGGAGCACAAGTCTAAGCAGAGATTGCAGGATCTTGGCCCCTTTTTAGGGATTTTTTGGTTTTGGGCTTATGTAACGGGTATGAGGATGTCGGCCCATGGGTTTACCCATGTTTAGGGCCAATTTTGTAATATATAAATAGATGTCTAGGTGATGTAAGAGCGCACATCTATGTGATGCTAGGTGCTAAGTGCAAATGGTAATTGTAATTGCTTTGTGCATACTGTGTAAGAATTGCAGAGCTAAGTGCAAGTGATCGTAATAGACCGTGGAAGTCTTTGTGTTGTAACTCAGGGAAGGAGGATCTAGCGAAGTGTGCAGATCTCTTGTCCTTGAGGAGTAAGATCTCAAGGATCTGTGCATGTAGAAGATTGACAAAAGACAATAAAGAGAAGAAGAATTGGTGGACATAGCCCCAGGGAGGGGGTGAACCACACATATCCTGTGTTGTGGTTACTTTTTGCATTTTGGGCGTTCTCTTGTTTATGTGATTAAATGCTTAGTGCGTTGATGTATGTTAGATGAATCTAATACAATAGATTAGTGCTGAATAATGTGAATGAATGCTAGATCTAACCTATGTTGATGTGCTTAGTGCTTGATTATATTGGATCTATGTGAATACTGCACCATTCTATTATTAGGGTTTATATTCACTGTAAGATAAAGGCGAATATTGATGAACTGTAACTGCTAAATGCTCTGTTAAATTGTTACAATAACATATCTTTTTCCCAACTAAGGTTACAGACATCGGAGTCCTGCAACCACCCCTGCCTCTACCTTAGGTGAGACTTCATCTTCTTTGCAGGTGTTGCTGAAAGCGCCGGTAGTTAGGGTTTTGTTGGTGGGATGTTGTAGGGTTAAACCATGGGTCTGCCCCTATGCCAACAATTGGGTTGATGATTGGTGATGGAGAAAATTGAACTCTTGTTTAAGGGCTTCATATCAACTTGTTTCACCGAAAATATAGGCGCCACACATTCCTCTTTGATCATTTTGTTTCATTCACTGCAACAATAGTCTTTGCATTTTAATAGCATCAATGGTGCCTTTATTATGTTCCTTCTTTACATGTTTGGGGGTGGAAGACATTTTATGATGGGAATACAATCTTGGTGTATGTTGAAACACATGTTGAGCCTTTTATCCCTCCTTCTCAACAAGTTCATTGCCAAGTTTCTTGATTCCTTTTTCAATGCATTCTTGTTGATCTTTGATACTCCATCATATCTTTGTCAGATCACTCAACCTTCACAAGACTCTTTGCCATATTTTCTATCATTTATTTTGGAGATGGTCCTTTTCCTTTTCCTATGAAGATTTTGAATTTCATGGAGGCTATGGACCCAAAAAAGGAAGCTCCATTGCAACCTTTTTAGCACCTATTGATGTTTAATATGTTGTAAGCACAAATCCTCATTACTTACCCTACCAAATTAAATATTAGGTGAGGATTTTGATGCAGATTTTCTTGTTCAAATAGGTAAAAATCATCAGGAGATGTTAGCATTAATATTTACTTGGAGCAACTTTATTACTTTTAAAAAAGAAACTTTTTTATTTACAAGCTAATTATGTAAAACATGCTTTTCCTTTTCCAATGTTAGC
>ML805332.1:136754-154868 GCA_009831015.1 Picea engelmannii
ATATATATATATATATATATATATATATATAATTGTTTTAACCATGCATGAATGCAAGAAAAACCTTTAGAATTTAACTATTCATGTCAATTTCAGAAAGTAAATATATAGTAAAATCAATTTCACCCGACAAGGATACCACTACTGCCATGCTTAGAAACAACAGAGCATAAAATCAAGGAAACCACCACTTGGCCAAATACTTTTTACACGCACAAATACAATGTACCATGCTCTGCATGCACCAGGTAGGTACGATGGTTGAGAACTGTTATAGATAATTACAACTTCCACACGTCGTTCTCATGCCCTGGACATAAGACTCTAATAAAAATGAAATAAAACAGGGATAGGCGATTCGGTTTCCTAGATTACAGTCACTGCCAATAACTACAACCCTTACACAACCATGACATTAATATGATTTCTGCCAAAAGGTTTGACAAAGAGAGAAGATAATCACCAGATCTGCACTCGCAATATCTCCCCTCACAGTAAAATAAAAAAAAAATGCAATAATCACGCACTAACAAAAAAAACACAGTAATAAAAACGCAGTACTCATGCATAAATGAAAATGCAGTAGTCACAAAAAAATTGATTTTGGGGATGACTTTGATGGAAACATATACTTCAATTGGAGAAAAATCCAGCTTATCACACACAACAATCTTACATTGGGGGTATTCTTTGACCATCCTATTCACGACATAAATAAAATCTCGACGAGATTAATAGGATCTTTGTTTCTTATAATAAAATACATTTGTAATTAAAAAAATGATATTAAAATCTTGGCTTAGATAAACTCAGGAATCTTAGAAAAATGCAGAAACATTTAAGGATAAAACACAGAGACAATTAAGAATAAAAGCAGAGATAAATCTTTCCAAGAGGAAGAAGGGAGACACATCACGTCTTTGTTTACCAAAAATACAGAGGAACTTGAGTAACAGACAATGTGTTTTCCCCAACCCACGCAGGGCGTCTTTGTTACAAAAAACACATAATAACTCAGGTAAAGTGCAAAGGTTTGGGGTTTGGTCATTAGGACTTTTCCAGAAGTCAACCACGACATGCCACCATACACCACAGTCACCGAGGAGTAGTTGACAATTAATATACACAAAGCAAATGATTACACAAGCAAATTATTTTAATAATTACTCATTACACAAATACGCAAAGCAAATGATTTTAACAATTACTCATTACAAAATACACAATCAATATTGAATCCCTATTATTGATCTATGTGCTAAGGTTCAATTGATTTGGGAGTTGCTCAATCAACAACAGATCCCAAGAATATTTAAAACCCCAATTGCTAATACAGTAAAACATTCCTTAACACTCAACATAATCAAATATACAACACTTAATGCATCCAATACTAGCGATCCAAGAAGGCGCAAAAACATAACTTAACTACCTTTCAACCAAATTACACATGCGTATATTCGCCAGAACAAAAAATTAACTAAATTTTAACACAATTACACTCGCCTGCTTTTTACATTAGAGAGATGAATATACAGGAAAATTTAACTACTATTGAATACAAATATACACATGCGTACCATAGCCAATTGTGAATGCTCTGAAGTCACTATCCCGCACGCGCTCCATCCAGCTCCCGCTTTCCAATCGATGTGAACTCACCGGTACCTCCCAGCCAACGCTAGGGGTACTCTTCTTCCCCCTGAGCCCCCGAGCTGCAAAGGGGCCATGCACACAATACCAGAGAATGCTAGCTTCCCAGTTCACCTCGCAAGGTCGAACTACCACTTGTTGTCTAAGCTGGGTATCCCCAACTCCCACAAGAAAGTTCAGTCAAGATAAGATTTCGGCAGCGTAACCTTATGCAAGCTAGATATGCTCTATACTCCTCCTCTTCAATCCTTTTTATAGAGTTTTCAAGTGATTAGTTTCCCAAACCCTCATTAGATTCCTTATTTATTTATTTAATTAGGAAAAACCTCCCCCGTACACATGTCGTCTGATCCCCTAGTTGCACCAGAAAAATCAATTTTATTAATTAATTAAATTTTCCTATTTACCTCACCCACCTAAAAGTGTTCATAAAAATGCTCCTCGGTGTCCCTTTATTCCCTTACATTTCTTAAATGACTTATGCCTTTCTTAAATCCTAGTTGAGTTCATAAATAGAAAGTTCCAAAGGCTAGATTCCTTACTGAGTTAGACATCCCCCTTTTTCTTTAAGTTTCCCTTTTTCTTTTAACTAAAATCAGAATTAGCAAGTTTAGACAAAAACAACCATTCACCCTTTTAATAAATTTAACCCTCCATTTTAATTTTTACTTTAATAATTAAAGTTTGAATTTCTTACCCCTCATTCTTGTTACATGTCTACTTAGTTTTTCTTTGTTCACATGTTCTTCTTAGACCTAGCTTTTAATTTCATTAGAATGGGTGACAATTTTTAAGGGAACAATTAGTTTTTAAACTTTACTAATACCATCATCTATTTAAGGCCGACTAGGTCTTAAGGAGGATTAGTTTTCTAGGTACTAGGTTTATTAACTTACCCGAGTTAAAACCGCAACGTTCCCTTCAGGACGCACTATGTGCTCCAAGGGTGTCACTCGCCTCTTTTTGTTTTATTGTGCGACATGCCCTTCAAGATGCACTACATGATCCAAGGGTGACACTCGCCTCTTAAATGAATTTGGTAGATGTTAAGCCCCTGGAGTCAATACTCCATCAGGTGATCTTGTGGGAGACTAAGGGCCTCTAAGGAATAAGGACCCTGCCTTATTACGTGCCCCTTAGAATCATCGTGAGAGACTATCACATTCTTCTCTTATGGTATCGTGGGTCTTCCCGAACTAGGTAATCGTTATCCTACAGTTTGAGCCACGCGGGAGTGTTAATAGGCTGTGGCAGGGCTGCTTCCACACCTCTCCCTCAATGTCTCTGGTTGTCGAACATGACCCCTTTACTCCAAATGTGAGTCTGTTCGACAAGCTATCGTCAACTTGCATCCATCAACAAAACATGTCAGTGATAAAAATCAACATCACAATATCTAATCATATGTACATATGTCACATCAACAACATTCAAACCGTAACAGTCCACTCCCTGACTTGATCCAGAGTCCAAGGAGTTTCATCGATGCCTCAGCATCCTCTAACGTCCAAAGTCTTGCACACTCAGGAGAACCCATTCAATAGCACCTGTCGATGTAAATACAACAAAAATAACATATCATCAAATCCACAATATCTCATAGTCATAATCAATACAACCAATAGTATAATGACCCAGATCACTTGCACGCAAGTGTCCTCAAAGAATAAGTCTTCTTAGTGCATGTAAGAGAGGGATGTTACATACACCCCCTCTTGTTTTAAACTTCATCCTGAAGTTTCACAATATGTAAGTGTCGAAATAAAGTGTATCACAGTATCATATGTCTATCTATCAAACAAAAATGGAAACTATTGACGATATCATATGCGTCCTCCCAGGTCGCTGAGTGTGGACTATAGTTGTCCCACTGGACCTTGACCTAATATAATGTTCGACACCGTATCTATCAAATGTGATGGCCCAGGATGTGGATTGTCTCCGCCATGAGCACACCCTCGTCTGATACTTGCAACGAACTCATTTCAATAACATGTGTAGGATCACTAACATAATGTCTCAAAACAAATACGTGAAAAAAATCATGCATATGACTCAAAGAATCAGGCAAGGCCAGTTGATAGGCCACGGGCCCCTTCTTTTCCATAATATCTAAGGGTCCCATGAACCTAGGAGAGATTTTAGCACCCTTTCTGAACTTGATCGAACTCTTATGCGGTTTCACCTGTAAGAAGACTCGATCACCAACTTCATAAATACGGTCAACACGATGTGCATCAACATAACTCTTATGCCAATCTTTCACTTCCTTGATCCTTTGTCTTATTGTGTGAATTTGATCTTCCATTTCTTGAATCTCTTCTGGTCCCACGAAGACTCTATCCTCAATTTGATCCCAACTCAAAGGCGTCTGACATGGTAGCCCATAAAGAAACTCGAATGGGACCATCTTAATGGTGCTTTGATAACTGTTGTTGTATGCAAACTCTACCAGTGTCAAGAACTCTTCCCAACGCTTTTGTTGTCCATCACGTACATACACAACATATCCTCCAATATTTAGGTTTTTTTCTTAGTCTGCCCTTTTGTCTCTAGGTGATATGCGGTACTAAAGTTAAGTTGGGTTCCCAAGGCCTCTTAGAAACTAGCCCAAAATCATCTTGTAAACACCAACCCTCTATCGGATATAATCGTCTTAGGCACACCATGCAGCCTCACAATCTCATTGATGAAAACTCTAGCTATTTCAGGTTCCTGATACATCATATGCACAGGGATAAAATGTGCACTCTTTGTCAGAGTGTCGACTACTACAAAAATAGAGTCGTGTCTCCTCATCGTCAATGCAAATCCAACAATGAAATCCATTGAAATGAACTCCCATTTCGATTCTGGAATAGCATGTGGCTATAGTAATCCTGTCAGATGTCTATGTTCATCCTTCACCTACTAACATTCTAGACATCTTGCCACGTATTTGACTATGTCCTCCTTCATTCCTTTCTAGAAGAATATGGATTTAAGGTCTTCCCTCATCTTCGTGACTACGGGATGAGCCATGTAAAATTCTCTATGGGCCTCGTTAAGGATCAAACTCCTCAACTTGTCATTGGGTAGTACGTAACTTCAACTTTAAATCTCAATAATTTGTCGTTGTCCACAGTAAATCCCTCAAATTTTGGTACCATCATTGTGTTTTGTCCGATAAAATCCTTGGCTTCTTTGTACTAGTCATTGTTGCACTATAAAGTTAGAATATTTTCATGTAGATTTGTCTGAAGAGGCATCACTGAAAATATGTGTGGTCTCCAATTCATTACATCGGCCACTCTGTTTATTGTTCCTTTTATGTAAGTAATCTTGAAATCGTACTCGCTAAGCAATTCTGACCAATGTCATTGTCGTGCATTCAAGTAACTTTGAGTATAGATGTGTTGTATACCACAGTGGTTCATTTTTAGTTCAAATTTTCATCTGATAAGGTAGTGTCTCCAAACTCTCAAGGAATAAACAATGGATAACAACTCCAAATCATGCGTCACATAGTTATCCTCATGCCTTCTCAACTTTCTCAAGATGTAAGAAATCACTCGACCGTCTTGCATCAAGACTCAACCTAAGCCTTCCTTGGATGCGTCAGTGCATACCAAGAAGTCCTCGTCAATGTCAGGGACCTTTAGTATTGGTTTTGTCATCAACAACTCCTTGAGCCTCCGAAATGCCTCCACACATTTCTCGGTCCAAACAAAATTCTTGTTCTTCTTCTGCAATTTCATGATTAGATTTTCTATCTTCGAAAAACCCTTGATGAACCATCGATAGTATCCCGCTAAACCCATGAAGATACGCACTTCGAGGACATTCGTCGATGCAAGCCATTCCATAATAGCCTTGACCTTTGTTGGATCCACAACGATACCTTCGGCAGAGATGACGTGCCCTAAGTAGTGAATATTCGATTGATAAAATGAGCAACAACTTCCCATACAATTTGTTCTCTTGTAGACACTATAGTACCATGCGCAAGTGCCCATCATTCTCCTCCATCGTCTGAGAGTAAATCAAAATATCATCAATGAATACTTGGAAAAACTTGTCTAAGTATTCACGGAACACCCCGTTCATCAAACTCATAAATAGCCATAGGGCATTCGTCAGTCCAAATGGTAAAAAAATAAACTTGTAATGTCCAAACATCATCTTAAAGGCAGTCTTAGGGATGTCTTCCTCTTTGATCTATAACTGGTGATACCATGATCTCAAGTTGATCTATGAAAACACCATCGCACCTTTCATTTGATCAAACAGATAATCAATCCTTGGCAACCGATACTAATTATTGATCGTTTCCTTGTTCAATTGACAGTAGTCAATGCAGAGTCTCCACGACCCATCCTTCTTTTGTATGAAGATAACAGGCACATCCTATGGTGACACACTTGGACGTATAAGACCTAGGAATAGAAACTCCTTCAGTTGCATTTTCAACTCCTGTAACTCCAGGGTCGACATCCAATAAGGCGTTCTTGCTATCGGTTCAGTTCCTGGTTTTAGGTCTATGGTAAAATCCGATTCCCTCTTAGGCGACAACCCTAGTAACTCCTTTGGGAAGACATCCGCAAACTCTTGTACTACCAGAAGGTTTTCTAGTCCTTCTACCACACCTTTTTCGTTTAATGCAAGGATCGCATATAACTGGCATCCCTTGCACATGCTCTTCCATAGTTGCAAGGAAGAGATGAACCTCAGGGAAACTCCATGGTTCCGACATAATATCATGCGTATCTATCCCTCATCATCAACCAAATTCAACTGTTTTGTCTTACAGTTGAGTATCGCATCATGCGATTCCAACCAGTCCATACCGATCATGACGTCATACAACCCTAATATCGTGGCGTACAGGTTGGCCCATGAGAAAAACTCTCCCAGGTTAAGGCTACAACCCGTAACCTTCCCTCCAACCTTATGTTTGGCTCTCGAAGCCATTTCTACAAATCTAAACTCGTCCTGTTTGATTGCCTTTACCTTAATTCTTTTTAGCGCAACACCAGAAATAAAACTCTATGTAGCACCTGGATATATAAAAATACTAAGGGTTTGGTTAGATATGGTACCTGGCTTCTCGAGCATAATCGATTGGTGCTCTACCTAGCGGTTATTCACCGCTGCATGAATCCAATGGGCCTTGTACAAATATCCCACGGTAGTGGGTCTAACTGATCCATATGCTCTGGTCCTCTCCATTGGGTAGTCACATTGGTAATGTGGCTCTCCACATGTTCAACACCCTTTCTTTGGTCTAGTACTCCTGGTACCTGAAGTAGAGGTTGATGACCCACCGGCCTAGAACCATGGTCTGTTCTTTTGAACAAGCCTAAACTACTGTTGTTGCGGTCGACATTTTTGTTAGTGTTGTGGTCCTCTGTAAGGAGTCCCTTGCTGAGATGCTGGTCGTCGAGGTGTAGAGAAAGTGGATCCTCTCTGGATGCCATGATATCCTAGATAATGTCTAGCTAGTGTATGATGTTGTTGCACACTAGATGACGCTTGTCCCACTAGTCTCGCTGGAGTCTTGCTTTGACCCCCGTTGATAAGATTCTCCTCTGCTATGAGGGCCTTCTGCACAACATCATGCAAGGCTTGAGGCATCAGAATCCTAACCTTTACATGAATGCTGACAATAAGGCCAAACACGAACATGTTGAGCTTAATTTTCTAGGTATTTAGGTGTAGAGCATACCGAAGAACCTCCATAAAATAAGCCTCACACTCGGGCACCATATGGCCTCCCTGTCGTAAGGTGTTGAACTCATTGATATTACGCTCAATGAATTCCTTGGATAGATACCTCTCCCGAAACCGTTCCTTGAACAATTCATATGAAAATTATTCGACGACCATGTTAAATTGTGGCAGGAGCATCTTCCACCATAGAAGAGAGCTCCCATTCAATTGAAATATCGCCATATAGAACTTCATGTTGGAGGTATAGTCGTGAAGTGAAAATCACATCGCCATATTCTCCAACCATGCCTCAGCGGTTGAGTTGCCCGGGGCACCAAATAACTCAGGAAACTTGACCTTCTTGAGTTCGTGGTGAATGCTACCAGTACTGACCGAAGCACGCAGTAGACCCTCAAGAGGTGTCGACACCCTGGCCTCATCTCTATCCAAATGGTTGACAAGTGCCTCAGACATCCTTTGAAAGGACCTCATCATCCCAACCACATCACCCACAGATATTTGTTCCTACCCAAAAAATTGTTCATCTACCTAAGGGTTAGACCCCTCAGGCATGGATGCTACAGGGGGTGTCACACCTCCTCCCCTAGCACTCCATCGCCTGCCTCTGCAGTGTCCTCTAACCACGATTACCTGCACAAATACACATCAATTTAATTAGCAACATTATAATAAAATATCTAATCAGGGAATCCATAGTGATCCCAAGTTGCGGGTCAAAATGGCTATGATACCATATGTAATGACCTCGATCATTACGAACACATGTGACACATAACAAGTGCATTTTTAAAATTTTTTTTTTAAGCAGGAAAGCAACAATGACCAACAGTTAATAAACACAACTTGACGATGAACAAAATGCATGCAATTTAGGCAACATAAAACATAACGACCTAGCATACTAGCACATCATGCAACTGGATGCAACATACTACAATCAATCAAACAAAGAAATAAAATGACTACCCACCCATCCTACCTTGCAAGGTTAGGACCTCTAGGACACATAAGAAACACTCAAGCCCAAGTTCCCATCTATTTTGACCATTTAAGGTCTCAAGTCTGGCGATTGTTCTGAGGAACAAGGAGGTGTCTGCATGTCGCCCGACACAAGCAAGACAATGCCTACAATCTAAAAGACAACATCAAATCAACCAAATGCAACAACACCAACCAACACACATAACATGAACCTTCAATGCGTGCGAGAATTAGAAATCAATGAATCAACATTTGCATGGCACCCAAATAAATAAACAACAATCAATCATTAGTGGCCCTTCATCGCGCACCACCAGATAATCTAATATTTAGACAATACTTTAATTAACCTTAAATTTACGAGCTCACAAAAGATATCTAACATACACAATCTATCTAGCAATAACCAACTTGAGGCCCAATTATATTTACAATAGGATTCTTCCACCTATTAACTTATAACGATGTTGATAAGATAAAAATATGATGGAATTATTCCTTCGAAAACATTAATGGATTCGCTAAGCAAGATGGAGTGACACCTCAAATTAATGGTGAAACATCGTTAACTTCCATTTAAACAAATTTAACGATTTAATTTAAATGGGATCCATTCATAGGAAATAAGGCTTAGTGATAACCATATCCTAAAATAGGTTTCACTAAGGGTCAATCATGCTCAATGAAGGAAAATGTTGTTGTGATCAACATTCCCATTTCATAAAAATCCTTATGTACAGTTTTACATTCACTCTTATTGATTTTTCCAGATAAAAATACTACCAAAATAATGCCCAACTAACATTTCTACCATATAGACTTTAAATAACCATATAATTGCAATTAAATAATGATAAAAATTTCCAACATAACCGATATATATAGAATTTTTTTAACCATGCATGAATGCAAGAAAAACCTTTAGAATTTAACTATTCATATCAATTTTAGAAAGAAAATATATAGTAAAATCAATTTCACCCCACAAGGATACCACTACTGCCATGCTCAGAAACGACAGAGCATAAAATCAAGGAAACTGCCACTTGGCCAAATACGTTTTACACGCACAAATACAATGCACCATGCTTTGTGTGCACCAAGTAGGCACGATGGATGAGAACTATTATAGACAATTAAAACCGCCACATGTCGTTCTCACACCCTGGATGTAAGACTCTAATAAAAACTAAATAAAACAGGGATAGGCTATTCGTTTGCCTAGATTACAGTCCCTGCCAATAACTACAACCCTTACACAACCATGCCATTAATACGATTTATGACAGAAGGTTTGACAGAGAGAGAAGATAATCACCAGATCTGCACTCGCAATATCTCCCCTGACAGTAAAATAAAAAAATGCAATAATCACGCAGTAACAAAAAAAACACAGTAATAAAAATGTAGTACTCACGCAGAAATGAAAACGCAGTAGTCACAAAAAATTTAATTTTGGGGATGACTTGGATGGCAACATATACTTCAATTGGAGAGAAATTCATCTTATCATGCACAACAATCTTACATTGGGGGTATTCTTTGACCAACCTATTCACGACATAAATAAAATCTCAATGAGATAAATGGGATTTTTGTTTCTTATAATAAAATACAATTGTAATTAAAAAAGGATATTAAAATCTTGGTTTAGATAAACCTAGGAATCTCAGAAAAATGGGGGAAAATTTAAGGATAAAACACAGAGACAATTAATAATAAAAGCAGAGATAAATATGCCCAAGAGGAAGAAGGGATACGTAGGGTGTGTTTGTTTACCAAAAACGCAGAGGAACTCGGGTAACATGCAATGTGTTTTCCCCAACCCACGCAAGGCGTCTTTGTTACAAAAAACATAGAGTAACTCGGGTAAAGGGAAAATGTTTGGGGTTTGTTCATCAGGCCTTCTCCAGAAGTCAACCACAACGTGACACCATACACCACAGTCACCGAGGAGCAGTTGACAATGCATGTCCACAAATCAAATGATTACATGAAGCAAATGATTACACAAGCAAATGATTTTAATAATTACTCATTACACAAATACACAAAGAAAATGATTTTGACAATTACTCATTACACAATACACAGACAAGATTGAATCCCTATTATTGATCTATGTGCTAAGGTTCAATTGATTTGGGGGTTTCTCAATCAACAACAGATCCAAAGATGATTTAAAACCCCAATTGCTAATACAGTAAAATATTCCTTAAAACTCAACATAATCAAATATACAACACTTAATGCATCCAATATTGGCAAACCAAGAAGGCGCAAAAACAGAATTTAACTACCTTTTAACCAAATTACACATGCGTATATTCACCAGGACAGAAAATTAACTAAATTTTTAACACAATGACGCTCGCATGCTTTAGACGTTAAAGAGATGAATATACAGAGAAATTTAACTACTATTCAAAACAAATATACACATGTGTACTGTATCCAAATGCGAATTCTCCAAAGTCATTGTCTCGTGCACGCTCCATCCAACTCTTGCTTGCCAACCGATGTGACCTCATCGGTACCTCCCAACCAATGCTAGGGGTACTCTTCTTCCCCCTGAGCCCCAAAAGCCACAAAGGGGCCATGCACACAACACCATAGAATGTTATCTTCCCATCTCGGCTCACAAGGCTAAGCTACCACTCATTGTCCAAGCTGGGTATCCCCAACCCCCACAAGAAATTTCAGTCAAAAATTTCGGCAACGTAACCTTACGTGAGCTAGATGTGCTCTATACTCCTCCTTTGCCATCCTTTTTATAGATTTTTCAAGTGATTATTTTCTGAAACCCTCTTTAGATTCATTATTTATTTATTTAATTAGGAAAAACCTCCTCCATACACATGTCACTAGATCCCCTAGTTGCACCAGAAAAATCAATTTTATTAATTAATTAAATTTTCCTATTTCCCTCACCCACCTAAAAGCGTTCCTAAAAACGCTTCTTGGTGTCCCTTTATTCCCTTATATTTCTTAAATGAATTGCACCTTTCTTAAATCCTAGTTGAGTTCATAAATAGAAAGTTCCAAAGGCTAGATTCCTTACTAAGTTAGACATTCCCCCTTTTTTTTAAGTTTCCCCCTTTTTCTTTTAACTACAATTAGAATTAGCAAGTTTAGACAAAAACAACCATTTACCCTTTTAATAAATTTAATCCTCCATTTTAATTATTACTTTAATAATTAAAGTTTGAATTTTTACCCCCCCTTCTTGTTACATGTCTACTTAGTTTTTCTTTGTTCACATGTTCTACTTAGACCTAGGTTTTAATTTCACTAGTTTGGGCGACAATTTTTAAGGGAACAATTAGTCTTTAAACTTTACTAATACCATCATCTATTTAAGGTCGACCAGGTCCTAAGGAGACATATTTTTCTAGGTATTAGGTTTATTAATTTACCCAAGTTAAAACCATGACATGCCCTTCAGGACGCACTACGTGCTCCAAGGGTGCCACTAGTCTCTTTCTGTTTTATTGCGCGATGTGCCCTTCAAGACATACTACGTGTTCCAAGGGTGTCACTCACCTCTTGACTTAATTTGGTAGATGTTAAACCCCTCGAGTCAATACTCCATTAGGTGATCTTGTGGGAGACTAAGGGCCTCTAAGGAATAAGGACCTTGCCTTAATGCACACCCTTTAGAATCATCATGAATGACTATCACAGTCTTCCCTCATAGCATTGTGGGTCTTCCCGAACTAGGAAATATTTAACTTACATTTTGATCCACGGTGGGAGTGCTAGTAGGTTGTGGTAGGGTCGTTGTCACACCTCTCCCTCAATGTCTCTGGTTGTCGTGTGTGACCCCTTTACTCCAAATGTGAGTCTGGTCGGCAAGTTATCGTCATCCTGGATCCATCAACGAAACATGTCAGCGATAACAATCAACATCACAATATATAATCATATGTACATATTGTTATCTCCCAAAATAGCACTGCTAGATTTCCAAATTTTTTAAGGTATGTTAGAGGGTCTTCTTGTATGTCATATCCCATGCAACTCTCAACTATTCAGAGCTCCGTAGCTCTGCCTTGTCATATACATATCCAGAAAGTAGTTCTGAGTAGTATGGTTCAATGGGTCCAAATGAATATTACTATGATCCTTCTGGTTATTACGTTCCTTACATACCTGAACATTCTATTTCATCTTCTCATGAAAATACTTCTGACTACAGTGACGATTGATATCATAATCCTCTTTCATCTCATAGTCAATAGTGGTACCCTGCGAGTGAAGCTCCTTCAAGCTCATATTACCCGCCTGTCACTAGTGATTTTGGTCATTATTATTCATCACCATATGTGCATGAGGAGGTTTTCTTCAAAATTCCAGAAGGTCCACTTGAACGCGTTTCAGCTTGGCTACATATGTCTTGTCAGGTTCACTTTCTGTTTTTAGTAAATCAGATCCATTCTTTCAGGATTTGGAAACTGTTTGTAAAGGCTATAAAGCCTGGGAATTCAGTCTGAGTAAGGGTTCGATTTTGAGTTCTACATGCTACTGTTTTGTAACAAGACACTTTCTTTAATATATCAGCCAACAAGCTTCTTTCTTTTGTTACTGTCAGACCTTCTTTTATCTATGTCTATGCTTATGAGTGGAATTAGTTATTTTGTCTCCGTTTAATGATCCTAGTAACTGTCATCTTACTTTTGATTATTACGCAAGAATCACAAGCATCCTTGACTAGTTTGTTGACCCATTATACATATGGTTTTATGTATGCTCTGGTTGATTGATTAGTTTTCTCATCCACCTGTTATTCAAACCTATCCGACAATATCTCTTGAAGGCCTTGTGCTACATGATTATAGTTAAGACTGTCTTGAGAATATAAATCAGAGTTTTAGATATTCATCTTGATCCAAAACCCCAACCCATTATTGAGAAAATAGTTCCCAAAAAGATTGAGTTACCAGGCATCTCTGACTTACAGCCTAGGAGAGTTTCTTGGAGTGATAACAAATTGGCACCATTGCTGGGGAGAGGAGATTGAAGCTCAGCTTCCTTGGGACACGACACAGATCCAACTTTGATGATAGACAAAGCCTGGACACTTACTTGGTTGTAATCTTCTATCTGGCGACTCCACGATTAAAGACTCCACTGGGGAGGATCTAGTTGACAAAAGATGAAGGAGTTAAATTTCAAATCCAGGTACCAGTTCATTAGTCTGCTTCGTGAACTATTGTATTTATTTATCAACTCTTTCATGCTTTTCCCTTCGCGTGTAAGGAGAATTATTTTCTTCTTTGTATATTCAGAAAATCATCATCCTTCTTGTATATATCCATCTTTAGAAGAGGAAACCCAGTAGCCCTGCATTGTAGATGTAGATTCTATATCTTTACCTCAGCCTATTCCTAAAGACGAGATCTGCATTCAGATTCCATCTGAATCTGAGCATTCATACAACCTTGAGGAGATTGAACTTGTTTCAAAACCTGTCCAAATCTCAGCCCCTCTGGCCATAATTTCTGAACCTGATCAACAACTTACCATCTCTCATGATTAGCCCACAAATTTTCAAGTTAAGATTCGGATGAAGATGTTCAAACCTTTACAGCTACCCCATATTCTTCATCCTTATCCTGATGACTGTTATGAATATCTCCCTTTGTTTTCTGGAGATAATCAAGCTTCAGCCGAGGGACACGAATAATCCTTTTTGGATTTTGTTGATCGTTTTTCAATTGTGCATGAAGATGTGATCATGAGAATGTTTTCGAAATATTTGATCAAAGATGCTGCTACATGGTTCAAGGGTCTGAGAGCTGATTCAATTGGCTCTTGGATTGAGTTCTCTAATTCTTTCCTGAAGTATTGGGGAGAATACAAATCTTTAGATTCTTACCTCGCTAATTTCTATGCTTTGAAATGAGAACAGGATGAAGCCTTGCCTGTTTTCAATAGAAGGTTTTACCGTGTTTATTATGGCATCCCATTGGAGATTCGGCCTACTGAGATTGCTGCCATGGTATACTATCTTATGGCTCATCATAATGAACTTGTCCTTCTCTTGCTAGAAAGGAAGTCTTCATCATTAGGGAAATTGTTTGAAGACGCTCAAGAGGTGGAGAAGAATATCCGTGCTTCCAGGAGGATCCGACAGTGGGTTGACTTTGACAATCTTCTTGCACATGAGAAAAAATAATGTCAGTATGGTTCAGATTTTGAGTAGGGAGGTAATGAGTGTGAAGCAGATTTAGAACAACAGAAAGCATACGAGCTTATTTCAGATTCGGATCTGAATTCATGAACATTGGCAGAATATTCTAGAGACAGGTATGCTTGTGAATCTTATGATCAATTTGTAAATCAAGTAGAGCTTATGATGACTGATGATTGCATAATAAATTATATGTTCTCAGCTGATCCTAATCCATGTGATGGAAATCCTGTTTTGTTATCCTCTTGTGAGCATTATTCTGATAAGGAAATTGTAGTTTTTGATGATCACGAGTTGATATCAAGAGGACAAGAAGATGATCAGTCTTCTTGCAGAGGAACAGTCATGGCTGAGCAAGAGGCTGCCATAGATGTGCAACTATTTCCCGAGAAGCTGCAAGTTTCTTATCTTATTTTCAAGGATCCAGTGGCAGCCTTCATGGAGTTATACTTTTCAGAGGGCTTGAAAGTTTTAGATTTCTTCAACTCGCCCATGTTTTCAGGTAAGTATGGTTTCCTGAAAATCTCCTTGTCACTACGGTTGCATGTTCAACATCATTTGTTGATCAGTGATAAAGACAAGATTTCTTCAGTATTAAAATTGCTTGGTTGGATGCTATGGAAATCAGCATTCACTTAACAAATGGTAGAGCTGGTTAGTGTAGGAGTAGGAAATAAGCTCGCTGCCCGAGCATTTCTTTTTGCCAGTTTGCAACAGAAATAATAGTTAACTTGGTTGAATAAAGGCGGGTTTTGAAGGTATTCAAAGACCAGTTGCACAGAGCTTGAGAGTTTTCAGAGATTGGTTTCACAGGCTAATTGACTCCATGCCCAATGTAAAGTCTACTGGAACTACAAGGTTCTTGGAAACCTCGTAGGGAGGTCTCCATCCCAGTTGGAGCCAGATGTTATCTCCCAAAATAACACTGCTAGATTTCCAAATTTTTTAAGGTATGTTAGAAGGTCTTCTTGTATGTCATATCCCATGCAACTCTCAACTATTCAGAGCTCCGTAGCTCTGCCTTGTCATATACATATCGAGCAGTATGGTTCAATGGGTCCAAATGAATATTACTATGATCCTTCTGGTTATTACGTTCCTTACATACCTGAACATTCTGTTTCATCTTCTCATGAAAATACTTCTGACTATAGTGACGATTGATATCATAATCCTCTTTCATCTCATAGTCAACAGTGGTACCCTGCGAGTGAAGCTCCTTCAAGCTCATATTACCCGCCTGTCACTAGTGATTTTGGTCATTATTATTCATCACCATATGTGCATGAGGAGGTTTTCTTCAAAATTCCAGAAGGTCCGCTTGAACGCGTTTTAGCTTGGCTACATATGTCTTGTCTGATACAGGCAGAAAACAAGCAAGTGCAATTTATTGGAATCCACCTCCTGAAAATGTTTATTAGTGGAAAAATAAGTGTCCAAAAGTACCATCAGGTCTACGCATTTATGAGTGCCATGTTGGATTAAGTGGTTCAGAACCCAAAATCTGTTCATTTATCGAATTTTCACAAAAAGTGCTTCCCATATCAAACGTTTTGGATACAATGCAATACAGTTTATTGGAGTGCAAGAGCATCTTGATTATGCAAGTGTTGGTTATAAGGTTACAAGTATGTTTGTAGTCAACAGTCGATTTAGTAGCCCTGAGGATTTTAAACACTTAGTTGACACTGCACATGGCTTAGAGTTGCTAGTCTTTCTGGATATTGTAAATTCATATGCTGCCCAGGAGGAGATGGTTGGTTTGGCATCATTTGATAGTGTAAATGACTACTATTTTCATCGCAGGAAGAGAGGGCATCATAAATATTGGGGTACGAGGATCTTCAAATATGGGGATTATGAAGTCATAAGATTTCTACTTTCTAATTTGATGTGGTGATTCAGAAGAATATTGCAACCAATATGTCAACAAAGATGCCCTTATATACCTGATTTTGGAAAAAAAGATGTTGCGTCAACTTAATCCATCGATAATAACAATTGCTGGAGATGCAACAAGTTATCCTGGACTATGTGAACCCATTAGCCAAGGAGTATTGGGTTTTGATTTCTTTTTTAATATGTCACTCTCTGAAATGTTGTTGTGGCTTCTTGAAAATGTTCTAGCCGATTAATGGAATATGAATATGAGTGTGGATACACTGATGAAAAATGTCCAGAAGAGTGAGAGAATGCCAGTTTATGCAGAAAATCATGTCCAGTCTATTACTGGAGCAAGGTCTTTTGAGGAGGTTCTTTTTGGAGCTTACCAAACTACTTTTCCAGAGGAATCATTGGTAAGGGGAGTATATTTATACAAGATGATCCGGTTAATATCTTTCAGTATGCGTGGGCAATGAATCTGGCCACCCCACAAAAGTTGAGTTTCCTAGCCGCAAGAATAATTTCTCTTTTGCCTATGCTCATCGTCAATGGGATCTTCTCAATGACAGCGATAATTTATACAATTGGCTACTTTCATTAGATCAAGAAATGATGAAAATGGATGAGAAAGAGAGAATTCTAGAAAGACGTCCTGCGAGGATACATATCAACGACATTGCTTGCCAGCAGTTCAGTATATTCAGATAATTTAGGGAATCCTGATATTCAAGCTCTTCAATCTGTAATCTACAATCTGTCAGAATATCATGTAAAGAAGATGGAGCCTCCTATATCAAATGTTGGATATACATCAAAGCCTGAGATGTCCTCTGTTTCTGCAATTTACGAAGTCACCGTTTTGTCATGATCCCGTGATTTCCTCATGAAATCGCATATTCATAAACCATAATCCCATGATTTCTAAAGATTGCCAAGTGTAATTCCAGTTCAATTACTAATTATTGTGCCATTTGTCATCCAATTTGAAGCAAAATCCAAGACATCACGATTTTCATACAAATTTATTTGCCGCAGACCCGTTTTTGAAAGTTACAGCTTTCGGTGGTTAAGAGGCCGAAATTTCACCCCTCTTAACCACCGAAAGGCTGTAATGACCAGAACACTTGAATTTTTGCCCAAATCAGGATTTTTTGAATCCGAATGGTTCGAAACTGCTTGTAATGGATAAATGATGAATTATCAAGTCAGATTTGAATGTTATTTGTAAGGAATAAGATCAGAATCAGGTTATTCAAATACATTTGGCATTTTTTCAAAAGCAAAAATATAGGGATTTTTGCTCAGCTCAGCAAATTCGAATTCTATCTTTTAGAAGAGTCATCAAACAGCCTTGGGAGGCTAATCTGCACTGCATCAGGATTCTACTACCTCTGAAGACCATCATATGTGGGATTGAACTCATTTTGAGGATCTTTCCTTATTTCTTGTAAATATAGTTTGACTTTCTGTTTTTAGTAAATCAGATCCATTCTTTCAGGATCTGGAAACTGTTTGTAAAGGATATAAAGCCTAGGAATTCAGTCTGAGTAAGGGTTCGATTTTGAGTTCTACATGCTACTGTTTTGTAACAAGACACTTTCTTTAATATATCAGCCAGCAAGCTTCTTTCTTTTGTTACTGTCAGACCTTCTTTTATCTATGTCTATGCTTATGAGTGGAATTAGTTCTTTTGT
>ML805332.1:167129-185685 GCA_009831015.1 Picea engelmannii
ATTAATTAACTATATGTACCATTAAATAAGATAGGATATGTGGTTATTTTCAAAAAATTTAAAAGAAATTGTTTTATTTTATATTTTTGTGGTTAATTGTCACCTTCTATCAAGGGAAATTAGTCATTTCATAGTCCTTTTACGGTGTGTTTATTAATAAATAATTCCCCATGTGGGTTATATACCAGACACATCGGTTCCCACAAAACTAACACACCATAGTAGGATTATTTAAAAAAAATTATACTCCAATGCGCTACGAAAATAACGATGCACCGATGCGCAAAATTACTCTAAAACATTGTGCGTTGTTGTAGGGGTATTTTGAAAATTTTATATACAATAGTGCACTACTTAATAAACTGCACCAGTGCAACCATTTTATCCCAAACAATAGCGCACCATAGTAATTTTTTCAAAAAAAATTGCAATCCGGTGCGCTAATTAAATGAAGACGCATCGATCAAGTGTTAAATTAAAAAAATTACCAGCAATAATATTAATCATGAAGAGATGTCAGCAGAGAGAGAAACAATAGAGGGTTGACCTGTACAATGTTTTATGGAATTGGGAAGCGAGGGAGAGGGAGAGGGGTTTGGGAGGAGAGGGAGCGGGATTTGTTTCTTGGGTTTTTCTGTAAATTTTTTTGTCTACATTTCAGCTGTAAATACTTGAGTCTAAAGTATAGGCATTTCAACTATAAAGACTTGATTCTAAAGTATGGTGATCTCGTTGATGATCATAACCTTGATTTTGTCACCAATGATCATAGCCTTGATTTCACCGATGATCATAACCTTGATCTCGTCATTAATTATCATAACCTTGATCTTTTGTTAATGATCATAACCATCTCTCAAAATCCTAATCTATAATCATTGTCTTTTTATAACATAGTTGTCAGTTCACCAAATCCCTGAGTCTACAACATACTCAGTATAGCAAAATTGTAATCTATATTACTAACAATTTATAATCTATATTAATTGTTAATTCACAATTGTCTGTGATTATGATGACTATACTATTTTAAGATAATATAAGATTAATATATTATTTTATGTGTAAATAAATACTCCAATAAATTTTAAAGCTTAAATAAATATCGGTGTGTCACATCAATAACTGCACCATAAAAGCGTTCTTTAAATATTCTCTGGTGCACAACTTAACACTGGAAGCACTGGTGCGCTATTAGTAGAGTGCATCGTTATATGGTTAAATAAAAAACATTTACACACCAATGTAGGATAGTGTCAAAAAACATATTTCGATGCACTCCATTGTAGCATGCACACCAGTGCTCCAATATGGAGCACTGTGTTAGGTTTAATTTCCAAATTTATGTCGCTATGTAAAATTGGTCGCACTGTGGTGTCTATTATTATACTGCACCATGTCATGCTTAAATAAAAATTTCACACCATTGTAGTTTTTCAAAAAATGTATGGCAGTGTGCTATGTAGTAGTAAACGCACCAGTGCACACGCATTCCCAAAAACACGTGCACCATGCTAGGAAATTTAAAAATATATATATAACCAACGCGCTCAGTAAACATGTATGCCCCGGTGTGGTTGGTCATCGGGCGCACCGAAATAAGGTTTTATAAAAAAAAAAAAAAAAAACCAATGGTAAAAATCATTTTTATGATTTTCAGTGTTGTAGAGCTTGAAAGCATCGATGCAACCTTTTCCTATATGAAGTTCCCTGTCATCGGTGCTTTCCTTGCTTTCCTGCCTTTCTTCTGTTTCTTGGTGCGTGAATTTTGAATTTTTCCAAATGGTGGGAAAATTTGGTTTTTTTTAGTACATCGCAACCACGCCTCCTAGATGACAAAATGTCCAGGTAATGTCCTTATTTCTTCATAACTTAAGTTTTCACCGTATTAAAATTTAAAATTGAGTGAAATTTTAAGTATAAAAAAAACTATGCGGTGCGTTCGAAGCACTCGACTCACACCTCCTAGGGTGTGACCTGTAAATTTACAGGGGGCACCGCATACCTTGTTACCTTTCTTGGCAGTGCGTTGGTAAACATAAACACACTGACACATCCCTTTAACAACGCACTGAAGAAAAGTATATAACTGGTAGGGAGGTGCTTTAAAGTACAAATAATGCACTAGGTTGTTAAAGCACATGCCACACCACCCTTATCAAATATATTTTTACGCAGTGCATTGGTAAACCTGTGCACTGGGGCGTTCATGTTTACCAAATGCACCGCTAAGAAAGGTAGCATTGTGTTGTGGTGCACCCCGTAAAAATTTTGGTGACACCCAACGTGGTGCGATAGTAACGACCAAAACACACCACAAAAATTTTTGTACTCGAAAAATTGGAAAATTTTATGTGATGGTGTGTGGATGTAAAATCCCACTCTTGTGAGAAAATGTTATTGACTTATTCTTTGAGGACACTTGTGTGAAAATGATTCAGTTTTAGTATATGGTTGTTTGTTCACTTATGGATTCTTATGATGATGTTGGTAGATTATAATGTTATGTTATTTGATATCTATGTATTGACAAATGATATTGATGAGTTTCCCCTGAGTGTGTAGTACACTTGATAGATTGAGGATTCCACTAGCATCAATGGACCTCCTTGGACTCTGAATTGAGTCAGGAAGTGGACTGTATTGGTTTGGGTATTTTACTTATGCATTTGTGACTTGTGATCGGGTATATTATGATGTTGTTTATGGATCAATGACATTGTTTCGTTGATGGATGCAGGTTGATTCTTTCTTGCTAACTAGACTCACATAAGGAGTAAAGGGGCCATGAACAACAACCATATATTGAGGGAGAGGTGTGGAAACATCCCTGTCAGATCTGACTAGCACTCTTGTCATGGCTTATACTGTAGAAAAACAATTACCTATTTTGAGAGATCCATGATATCGTGAGGGAATATAGAGACAATCACTCATGAAGATTCTAAAGTGTGCACAATAAGGCATGGTCCTTATTCCTTAGAGGCCCTTAGTCTCTCACGAGGTCGCCTGAATGGAGTATTGACTCCAAGGGTTGGAAAACTACCAAAACGATTCAAAGGTGACTAACACCCTTGGAGCATGTAGTGTGTCTTGAAGGGCACGTCACATAATTAAAATTTGAATCAAAGGCGAGTGGAACCCTTGGAGCACGTAATGCATCTTGAAGGGCATGTCGCTGTATAAAAAAAAAAATGAGTTAATGAATCTAGGTGGCCTAGAAAACTTGAGTGAATGTTAAACCTTAAAATATTGAGCACCTGTTGAATTAAATAATTGATTAATTAATTAGCTAAAGAATGAATTTATTAAGCATAATCCCTAAGGGTCTAGGCATTTGCAAATAAATATTTAACTAAGCCTAAGTCTAAGTGAGTGAGAAGACTAAAAACTAAATTTTTTATATAAATGATGAGGGGATGAAATAAATCAAATTAAGAATCAATGAAAATAAAAATAAATCCTAAGGAGTGATCAATACACTTGTGCAAGTTAATACTAAATTAGAATTTAAATTGATAAAGGAATAAAGCATAAATATGTGTAAGCATAGAAAGGTATCTAGTCTAGCCTAACTAAAGAACTTTCTTAATTTAAACAAAGCTCAGTTTTAGAAAGGCGACAGTCATTAAAGGGGAAATAAAGGGACAACTAGGAGTGATTTTAGGAGCGCTTTTAGAATGGGTGAGAGAAATTGACATTTAATTTAATTAAATTGTGGATTTTTTGGTGCAACTAGGGGAACCAGTGACAAGTGTATGGGGGGAGTAATTCCTAATTAATTTAAAAAAAAAGAATTAAATGTGAAAATGCAAGTGGTCACTAAGAAAAAATCTATAAAAGAAATGGATGAGAGGAGGAATGGGGGATGACTGGTATGAGTACGGTTATGCTGCAAAAATTCTAATTGGTTTTACTTGTGAGAGTTGGGATATCCATCTCGAGAGAGAGAGTGGTAGTTCTACCTTACTAGAAAGGCTGGGAGCTATAGTATTTTGGTTGTGGTTGTGCATGGCCCCTTTGCGACTTGGGGGATGAGGGGGAAGAAGAGTACCCCTAGCATTGGTTGGGAGGTATCAGTGAGGTTTCAACGATTAGCAAGCAGAAGTGAGGATAAGCACAAGTTTCAATTGAAGAACGCCAACAACAAGCTACCTCCTCATCGACATCCTTGTTGGTTATGGTATTTGCTTAGTCGATTCTTTATTTTGTGAAATATTAAACTGTATGAATTTATTTTGTTCATCTCCTAGGGTCATTTCTTTATCTAATTCATTTTTCTCCTTAGCGAAACCCAAGCTCTAAATTTAAGTGGAATTGATTTGCAATTTGTCTTGGACTATCACCCAACATTCCTTGTTATTCTTCTCTGCATTTTTGTTAGATTACCCAGTGATTTACTTGCCCTTGATCTGTGATTTGGCTTGGACTATCACCCAACATTTCCTTGTTATTATTCTCTGTTTTTTTTCTAGATTACCCAACGATTTAATTGCCCTTGGATCTGCGAATTAGCATGGACTATCACCCTTATGGTTTTATCGACTGTTAGCTTTTATCTCTGGATTTTGAAAATGTTTTTAAACTACCATCACCACCATGGATTTTTTTTTCTCTGTCAGTGAAAACCCCTGGACTCCTGCCAAACGTTTTAATATTCTTCACCATCACGAATGGGTTAATAGATACACAGTAATGTATTACCTTTGTATTTTTATGGTACCTTCACACATTAATTTATTACCTCTGCATTTTTATGTAACCTTCAGACAATAATTTATTACCACTAAGTTTTTATGGCACCTTCAGAAAGTAATTTATTACCTCTGGGTTTTTATGGCACATTCACATAGTAATTTATTACCTCTGTGAATTTATGGCACCTTCAAGAACTGTGAACAATTCATTTCCCAACAAATTGTATTTTATTCCCTACTTTTTTGTGGAGAGCCTCAGCTCTGTGCCATCCTTCTTTGCTCATATAATTTATAAAGTAAATATTTGTGTTTATTTACTTCATTGCCCAATGAATTACCATCAATTATCTCTGTATTTATTTACTTCACATGCCCAACGAATATTTTCCTCAATTTCTCTACGTTTTACAAAGATTTCACTACGATTTTGAAGGATTTATCACCCCTGCAACTATACATAAAGAACCCTGCGTTTTACAATGCATTCTTTGTGATTTTGAAGGATTTATCACCTCTGCGCCTTCACATTTGTGCCTAGTGACTAGCTTCATTTTTCTCTGCATTTGATGTGTTAAATATCTGGCCCATCATCCACTCAGCGAGTTAATTCTTGTTCTTTGTGTTTGATTGGATTGGTACCCTGCATTTCATTCCTAGCTCAGCGAAAACCTTTTAATCCGTGCAATATTTTCCTTACCTTTGATACCTCTTTACTCATGGGCATCAATGGCATTGCCAAACAATCCACTCCCTTACCATTTTTGAGTGTGTATTTGTGCACTACACATTGGAGTAATCAGTTCTGATTTTTTCATTATACATTACTTCTTTTTCCAGCTCTCTTGTAAAGCATTGCTTAATCCTCTTTTAACTTGTGCATATTGTGTTATATATTCCTAGACAAACCTTTCAGTGATTCATTTTAAAGTTCGATACTTTTAGAATGGTGCAATAATGTAGTTAGCTTCAATTTGGGGAGCCGTCTGATTATGTTTTACTTATGACCAATAGGAATGAGATTCGCCCAACTGGTACTACCCACTACTTGTGGAAGTCCGACATGAATGCTAGTAGAGAAACTAAGGGATTGTTGATGATCACCTTGGGAACATAAATTGAGCCTTGGGATCCCCTAAAAAGAGACAAGTGGGATAACTAAATAGTCAATCCTGTGGACTCATTGGCATACTATTTTGAAGTTATTAACTTTCATGTTTAAGGAATTGGCAACCCAATTCGAATTATATTCCCTTGCGCCTTGAAATGATGGTGAGGCTTGGTCAATTTAGTAATTAAATGTACTTACACACCTTTAATAAAGTTGACGTGTGATTTCTTTGTAATTAACCTCATGCGCCCTGAAATTAATAGATTAGATTATTTGATTTGCGCCTTAAAATTAATGGATGATTATTTGAGCCATTATATAAAAGTGATGTATGAA
The DNA here is from genome assembly GCA_009831015.1 of Picea engelmannii. Classification (NCBI taxonomy): domain Eukaryota; kingdom Viridiplantae; phylum Streptophyta; class Pinopsida; order Pinales; family Pinaceae; genus Picea; species Picea engelmannii. The sequence goes on from ML805332.1 coordinate 173,271, forward strand.
TGGTCATGTGTGTAGTTTACTTCTTGTGCCACTAAAATGTTAATGTATAAATGAATGAGCGTCTGATTTATCTTGCGCCATGGATGATGCTCATGATTAAGTAATTAGATTGCTATGCGTTATGGACTAATGTTGTTGTATGATTTCCAGTGCTTAGATAAATTGCATGCATTGTAATGATGTTGACTTTTGTTTAATTCAGTATTTAGATCGCGCACACACCTTGGAATAATGTTGGTTATGGTTGAATTCAGTAATTGATTAATCGTGTGCCTTAGAGTAAAGTAGATGTTTTCTTTTTCACCTTGAAAATGAATAAAGTTGACTACTTGCACCTTAACTTATGTCGTTGTATGATTGATTAGTAATTAGATCCTCCTGCGCCTTGGAATTTAACTAGTGTGTGATTGGTTATTAGAACACTATTGTGCCATGATTATCGTTGATGTTGTTGATTTAGCATAGTTAGTTTTGGACTTGATTGTGTTAGCGGGATGTAGAAATCTCATTTTTCCTCAGAACAGTCGCCATCCCTGAGACCTTAAATGGTCAAAATCAATCGGATGAATCCTGGGCTTGAGTGTTGCTTATGTGTCTTAGAGGTCCTAACCTTACAGGGCAGGTTGGGAGGGTAGTATCTTTATGTCATCTTGATGTTATCTTGATGTTATATTTATGTTATCTCATGATTATCCCTGTGTTATCTGATGATTATCTTGATGTGATGAGTTGAGAGATTAAAGTATTGATGATTCCAGTTGACCGTGATGAGTTGATCTTGTGTCACCATTCATGATGCTTGTTGATTATGTGTCATTATTTAAATGTGATGATGTTTTGATTATTTTTCATTACTAATTATATCGATGCGTCAATTGCGATGTTATTTGATTACGACGATGAGACACTTGTAATTATTTTATTAATGATGTCGTTTGATTTTGTGTTGTGATTTATGTGTTGATGTTAATTCCCTAATGAAAAAAATAATAATTATCGTTATGCTTTGCTTCCTAGTCATAATGGAGGGGTCATTACATATGGTATCAGAGTGAGTTCAACCCTGTGACTTGGGATCATTACACCTTCCACTGTATCAAACACTTGATTAATAACTTTATCACTAACTAAGTTGAATTGTGTCCCTGCAGGTAATCATGGTTAGAGGACATCACGGAGGAAGATGAAGTTGTGTTAGGGGAGGTGGCATGATGTCTCTAGTAGCATCCATGCCAGAGGGGTCTAACCCCCAAGGAGAAGAACATGTAATTGGACAGGAAAATATTGTTGTGGGGGATGTGGTTGCGTTGATGAGGTCCTTTCATAGGATTTTAGAGGCCTTGATTAACCGTATGGATATATATGAGGCCGGGGCACCTATACCCCCTGAGGGTCCACAACATGCTCCAGCCGGTACTGATAGTGTTCACAAAGAACTCAGGAAGGTCAAGTTTCCTGAGTTCTTGGGTGCCACAGACGGCGCAGCTACTGAGGCATGGTTGGAGAACATGGCTATATGCACCTCACTTCGTGACTACACCTCCAACATGAAATTCTACATGGCGGTCTTTCAGCTGAAGGGGAGCACTCTTCTATGGTTGAAGAAGCTCCTACCACAACTGAACATGGTCGTCAAAGACATGTCATGGGAATTGTTCAAGGAGCAATTCTGAGAGAGGTATTTGTTAGAGGAATTCATTGAGCGCCAACTCAATGAGTTCAATGCCTTGCGACAGGGTGGTCGTACGGTGCCTGAGTATGAGGGCCAATTCATGGAGCTGCTTAGGTATGCTCCACATCTGAACACCGAGAAGCTCAAAGTCAAAAAAATTATGTTCGGCCTTAACATCAACACTCATGTGAAGGTGAGGATATTAATTCCTTAGATTTTGTAAGATGAAATCCAGAATGCCCTCATAGCTGAGGAACAACTGATCGGCGAGGGTCAGAGAAGAACTCCTACGAGACCGACGGGACAAACGACATCGGGTGTGCAATAGTATCAGACACCAACTAGACATTCTTCATGGTTTCTAGGTTCTCCAAGAGGATCCACATTCACAAAAACACGATGATCGATGCCTCAACAATAGACTCCCTACAGACCATAGCACCAACAACAATGATGTACGTAGAAGCAGTAGTTTAGGCCTGTTCAACAAAACAAACCAAGGTTTCAGGCTGGTGGGCCATCAACTTCTATTTCAGGGACCATGAGTATTGGACCGAAGATCGAATGTTGGACATGTGGAGAGCCACATTACCAGTGTGACTTTCCGGTTGAGAGGGCCAGAGCAGTCCGATCAGTTGAACAAACTACAATAGAATATTTGGGAAAGGCCTATCAAATTCATGCAATGGTGAATAACCACCAGGATGAGCACCATTCTACTGTGCTCGAGATGTCAAGTAACATTGTTGACCAAACCTTTAGTATTTTGATAGATCCCGGTGCTACAGAGAAATTTATTTTTGGTGCAGCACTAAAAAGAATTAAGGTAAAGGCAGTCAAATAAGACGAGTCTAGCTACATGGAAATGGATTTGAGAGCCAAGTAGAAGGTTGGAGGAAAGGTTATGGATTGTAGCCTCAACCTTGGATATTTTGTAATGAAATCCAACCTATATATCATGATATTAGGATCTTATGACATCGTGATCGATATGGATTGGTTGGAATCACATGATGCGATACTCAACTGTAAGATGAAATGGTTGAGTTTGACCAATGATGAGGGACAGAGAAGAGTAATTGTAGGAAGAAACCAGGGAGTTTCCCTAAGGTTCATTTCTTCCCTACAACTACGGAAGAGCATGCACAAGGGATGCAAGTTATATCCAATCCTAGCACTGAACGACAAGGGCATGGCGGAAGGATTAGAAAACCTTATGGTAGTACGAGAGTTTGTGGACGTGTTCCCAGAAGAGTCACCAAGTTTTCCACCTGAAAGAGAGATGGAATTTACCATCGAATTAAAACTTGGAATCGAACTGATAGCAAGAATGCCTTATCGGATGTCAACACCTAAGTTATAGGAGTTGAAAATGAAACTAAAGGAGTTGTTGGACCTAGGACTTATACGTCCAAGTGTGTCACCTTGGGGTGCACCTGTTATTTTCATACAGAAGAAGGATGGGTCATGGAGAATTTGTATTGACTATCATCAATTGAACAAGGCAACGATCAAGAACCAATATATGTTTCCAAGAATAGATGATTTGTTTGACCAAATGAAAGGCACGACAGTGTTTTCGAAGATCGACTTCAAATTAGGATATAACTATTTATGGATCAAAGAGGAAAACATTAATAAGACCACATTCAAGACAAGGTTAAGGAATTATGATTTTACCGAGATAATACCGACGGTTCGTCGAAGGTTTTTCAAAGATAGCAAATCTGATCATGAAATTGCAGAAGAAAAACAAGAATTTTGTATGTACCGAGAAATGGGCAGAAGAATTTTGAAGGATCAAGGAGATGTTGATGACAACAATGATACTAAAGGTCCCTGACATGGACAATCTTTGTATGCACAGACACATCCAAGGAAGGCTTAGGTGGAGTCTTGATGCAAGACGGTCGAGAGATTGCTTACATCTCAAGGAAATTAAGAAAGCATGAAGAGAACTACGTGACGCATGATTTGGAGTTATTAGCCATTGTGTCTGCCATAAGAGTGTGGAGACACTACCTAATTGGAAATAAATTCAAACTGAAAACAGACCACTGTGGTTTGCAACACATTTTTATGCAAAGTGACTTGAATGCGCAACAAAGGCGTTGGTCAGAACCGCTTAGCGGGTATGATTTTGAGATTACCTACATAAAAGGAACAATGAATAGAGTGGAAGATGCATTGAGTCAGAGACCACACATATTTTGGGTGATACCTCTTCAAACAAATCTTCATGAAAATATTATAACTATACAGCGCGACGATGACTAGTATAAGGAGGTTAAGGAAAATATCGGACAAGACACCATGTTGGTTCCTAGGTTTGAAGGATATATTTTGGACAACGAAGGAGTGATGAGGTATAATAACAAGATTTCTGTACTTCCTAATGATGATTTGAGAAGTTTGATCTTAAACGAATCTCATAGAGTAGTGTACATGGCTCATCCAGGAGTCACAAAGATGAGGGTAGACCTGAAGCCCTTATTCTACTGGAAAGGAATGAAGGCAGACATAGTCAACTACGTGGTGAGATGTCTAGAATGTCAGAAAGTGAAGGATGAACATAGACACATGACATGATTACTATAGCCGTACACTATTCTGAAATTGAAATGGGAGGTCATTTTGATGGAATTTATTGTGGGATTGTCACTGACGGCAAGGAGGCACAACTCGATTTTCATGGTAGTTGACACTCTAACAAAAAGTGCACATTTTATTCATGTGCATATGACATATCAGGTGCCATACATAGATAGAGTTTTTATCAATGATATTGTGAGATTGCATGGTGTTCCTAAATGGATCATATCCAATCGAGGATCGATGTTTACAGGATGATTTTGGACTAGTTTCCAAGAGGCCTTGGGAGCCCAACTTAACTTTAGTACAACATATCACACGGAGAAAGATAGGCAGACAGAAAGAATGAACCAAATTTTGGAAGATATGTTGCGTATGTATGTGATGGACCAACAAAAGAATTGGGAATATTTCTTTCCACTGGTAGAGTTTGTGAACAAAAAATCTAACAAAGAACCATTAATATGGAACCTTTTGAGTTTCTTTACGGGCGATAGTGTCGAATGCCTTTGAGCTGGGATCGACTTGAGGATAGGATCTTGGTAGGACCAGAAGCGACCCAAGAAATGGAAGAAAAAATGCAAAAGATTAAAGAAGCGCAAGATCGGCATAAGAGTTATGTTGATGTGCATCGCGTTGACCGTAGTTATGAAGTTGGTGATAAGAGTCTTCTTGCGGGTGAAACCGCACAAGAGTTCGATCAAGTTTGGAAAGGGTTCTAAACTTTCTCCTAGGTTTGTGGGACTTTTTTAAGTTGTTGAAAAGAAAGGGCACGTCGTGTATCAACTAGCCTTGACTGATTCTTTGAGGCATATGGACAATGTTTTTCATGTATCTGTTTTGAGACATTATGTTAGTGATCCTACACATGTGATCGACATGAATTCCTTGCAAGTATCGGATGAGGATGCACTCATGGTGGAGCTAATCCACATTTTGGACCATCGCATTCAACAACTACGACGTTGAAAATTCGATCAAGTCAAGTTCTAGTGGGACAATTATAGTCTGCACTCGGCTACCTGGGAGGATGTATATGATATGCGCCAACAGTTTCCATATTTGTTTGATAGTTAAACTTTTAGATCTTTTCAGATGCTTTATTTACTGCATGTATGTACTTTGAAACTTCGAGATGAAGTTTAAAATAGGAGGGGGTGTATGTAACATCCCTCTCTTGCAAGCACATGTTATTGACTTATTCTTTGAGGACACTTGCGTACAAGTGATCCGGTTTTAGTATATGGTTGTCTTTTCTCTTATGGATTATTATGGTGATGATGGTGGATTATGATGTTATGTTACTTGATATACATGTATCGACATATGTTGTTGACGAGTTTCCCCTAAGTGTGAAGGACACTTGAAAGATTGAGGATGCCACTAGCATCAATGGACCTCCTTGGACTCTAGATTGAGTAAGGGAATGGAATTTATTGGTTTGGGTATTTTATTTATGCATGTGTGACATATGAACGGGTATATTATGATGTTTCTTAAGGATCAATGATAGTGTTTTGTTGATGGATGCAGGCTGGCAATTGATTTCTAACCAGACTCACATAAGGAGTAAATGGGCCATGCATAATAATGATATATTGAGGGAGAGGTGTGGAAGTATCCCTGCCACAACCTACTAGCACTCCCACCATGGCTCAGACTATAGGCTAACAATTACCTAGTTCGAGAGATCCACGATGTCGTGAGGGAAGACTAAGACAGTCGCTCACAAAGATTCTAAGAGGCATGCAATAAGGCAAGTTCCTTATTCCTTAGAATCCCTTAGTCTCTCACAAGGTCACCTAAATGGACTATTGACTCCAACGGTTGAACAACTACACAAACCAGTCAAAGGTGAGTGTCACCCTTGGAGCACATAGTGTGTCTTGAAGGGAACATTGCGGTATAAAACAAAAATGAGTCAATGAATCTAGGTGTCCTAGAAAACTTGAGTGAATGTTAAACCTTAAAATATTAATCACCTGCCGAATTAATTAATTGATTAATTAATTAACTAAATAATGAATTTATTAAGCATAATCCCTAAGGGTGTAGGCGTTTGCAAATAAATATTTAACTAAGCCTAAGTCTAAGTGATTGAGAAGACTAAAAACTAAAATTTTAAATTAAATGATGAGGGGATGAAATAAATCAAATTAAGAATCAATGAAAATAAAAATAAATCCTAAGGAGTGATTAATACACTTGTGAAAGTAAATACTAAATTAGAATTTAAATTGAGAAAGGAATAAAGCATAAAGATGTGTAAGCATAGGAATGTGTCTAGTCTAGTCTAATGTCTAATTAAAGAACTTTCCTAATTTAAACACAACACAGTTTTAGAAAGGCGCCATTCATTAAAGGGGAAATAAAGGGAATAAAGGGAAAACTAGGAGTGATTTTAGGAGCGCTTTTAGGATGGGTGAGGGAAATTGAAATTTAATTTAATTAAATTGTGGATTTATTGGTGCAACTAGGGGAACGAGTGACAAGTGTATGGGGGGAGTAATTCCTAATTAATTTAAAAAAAAATGAATTAAATGTGCAAATGGAAAGTGGTCACTAAGAAAAATTCTATAAAAGAAATGGCTGAGAAGAGGAATGGGTGATGACTGGTATGAGTAAGGTTATGCTGCATAAATTCTGATTGGTTTTACTTGTGAGAGTTGGGATACCCAGCTTAAGAGAGAGAGTGGTAGCTCTAGCTTGTGAGGTGAGCTGGGAGCTAGAGTATTATGGTTGTGGTTGTGTGTTTTCTCTTTGTGGCTTGGGGGGCTAAGGGGGAAGAAGAGCACCCCTAGCATTGGCTGGGAGGAACCAATGAGGTCTCAAGGATTAGCAAGCAGAAGCGAGGATAAGCTCAAGTTTCAGTCGGAGAACGTCGACAACAACCTACCTTGGCATCGACATCCTTATTGGTTACAGTATTTGATTGGTCAATTCTTTATTTTGTTGAATATTAAACTGTATGAATTTATTTCGCTCATCTCCTGGGATCATTTCTTTATCTAATTCATTTTTCTCCCTGGCGAAACCTAAGATCTGAATTTAAATGGAATTGATCTATGATTTGGCTTGGACTGTCACCCAACATTCCTTGTTATTCTTCTCTGCATTTTTGCCAGATTGCCCAGCGATTTTCTTTCCCTTGATCTGTGATTTGGCTTGGACTATCACCCAACATTTCCTTGTTATTCTTCTTTGCATTTTTTGCCAGATTACCTCGAGATTTAATTTCCCTTGGATCTTCAAATTGGCATGGAATATAACCCTTATGGTTTTATTGAGTGTTAGCTTTTATCTCTGTAATTTTAAAACGCTTTTAAACTGCCATCACCAACATGAATTTGTTTTTGGTCTGTCAATGAAAACCCCTGGGCTCCTGCCAAACGTTTTAATCTTCTCACCATCACGAATGGGTTAATAGATACACAATAATTTATTACCTCTGCATTTTTATGGCACCTTCACATGGTAATTTATTACCTCTATGTCTTTATGGAACCTTCACATAGTAATTTATTACCTCTGCATTTTTATGGCACCTTCACATAGTGATTTATTACCTCTACGTTTTTATGGCACCTTCACAGAGTAATTTATTACCTCTGCATTTTTATCGCACCTTCACACGGTAATTTATTACCTCTACGTTTGTATGGCACCTTCACATAGTAATTTATTACCTCTACGATTTTATGGCACCTTCACACAACGTTTTTCTTGTACCCTCTGTGTTTTCGGTTGGGAGGATTAGAAGCATTGTGAACAATTCATTGCCCAATGAATTGTCTTTTATTCCCTGCTTTTTTGTGGAGAGCCTCATCTCTATGCCATCCTTCTTTGTTCAACTAATTTATACAGTAAATATCTGAGTTTATTTACTTCATTTCCTAGCGAATTATGATCAATAATATCTGTGTTTATTTACTTCACATGCCCAATGAATTTTTGCCTCAATTTCTTTGCGTTTTACAAATCTTTCACTACAATTTTGAACGATTTATTACCCTTGAAACTATACATAAAGACCCCTTCATTTTAAAATGCATTCTCTGCGATTTTGAAGGATTTATCACCTCTACGCCTTCACATTTGTTCCTAGTGACTAGCTTCATTTTCTCTATGTTTGATGTCTTAAATATCTGGCCCATTGTCCACTCAATGAGTTAATTCTTGTTCTCTGCATTTGATTGGATTGGTACCCTCCATTTCCTTCCTAGCTCAGCAAAAACCTTTTAATCCTTATGATCTTGTCCTTACCTTTGATACCTATTTACTCATGGGCCTCGATGACATTGCTAAAGGGTCCACTTCCTTACCATTTTTTAGTGTGCATTTGTGCACTACACATTGGAGTAATCAGTTCTGATATTTTCATTATACATTACTTCTTATTCTAGTTCTCTTGTAAAGCATTACTTAATCCTCTTTTAACTTTTGTAGATTCTGTTATATATTCCTAGACACACCTTTTAGTGATTCGTTTTAAAGTTCGCTACTTTTAGAATGGTGCAATATTATAGTTAGATTCAATTTGGGGAGCCATCTGATTATGTTTGACTTATGACCAATAGGAATGAGATTCTCCCAACCGGTACTACCCACTACACGTGGAATTCCAACATGAATGGTAGTAGAGAAAATATTGGATTGTTCATGATCACCTTGGGAACATAAACTGAGCCTCAGGATCCCCTAAAAAGAGACAACTGGGATAACTAAATAGTCAATCATGTGGACTCATTGACATGTTATTTTGAAGTTATTAACTTTCATGTTTAAGGAATTGGCAACCCAATTTGAATTAGATTCCCTTGCACCTTGAAATGATGGTGAGGCTTGCTCAATTTAGTAATTAAATGTACTTGTGCACCTTTAATAAAGTTGACGTGCGATTTCTTTTTAATTAACCTCATGCGCCTTAAAATTAATATATTAGATTACTTCATTTGCTCCTTAAAATTAATGGATGATTATTTACGCCATGATATAAAACAATGTATGAATGGTAATGTTTGTAGTTTACTTCTTGCGCCACTAAAATGCTAATGTATAAATGATTGAGCGCCTGATTTCCCTTGCGCCATGGATGATGTTGATGATTAAGTAATTAAATTGTTATGCGCTATGGACTAATGTTATTGTATAATTTCTAGTGCTTAGATAAATTGTGCGCATTGTAATGATGTTGACTTATGTTTAATTCAGTATTTAGATCATGCACACACCTTGGAATAATGTTGGTTATGGTTGAATTCAATAATTAATTAATTGCATGCCTTGGAGTAAAGTAGACGTTTTATTTTGTGCCTTGAAAATAAATAAAGTTAACTACTTGCGCCTTAACTTATGTCGTTGTATGATTGATTAGTAATTAGATCCTCTTGCACCTTGGAATTTAGGTGATGTGTGATTGGTTATTAGAACACTATTGCATCATGACTATCGTTGATGTTGTTGATTTAGCATAGTTATTTTTGGACTTGACTGTGTTATTGGGATGCAGACACCTCCTTGTTCCTCAGAATAGTCGCCAGCCTTGAGACCTTAAATAGTCAAAATCAATCGGATGAATCATGGGCTTGAGTGTTGCTTATGTGTCTTGGAGGTCCTAACCTTGCAAGGTAGGTTGGGCGGGTAGTATCTTTATGTTATCTCATGATTATCCCTATGTTATCTGATGATTATCTTGATATGATGAGTTGAGAGATTAAAAGTATTGATGATTCCAGTTAACCGTGATGAGTTGATCTTGCGTCACCATTCATGATGCTTGTTGATTATGTGTCGTTATTTAAATGTGATGATGTGTTGATTATGTGTCATTACTAATTATGTTGATGCGTCGGTTGTGACGTTATTTTATTACGATGATGAGATGCTCATAATTGTTTTATTAATGATGTTGTTTGATATGTGTTGTGATTTATGTGTTGATGTTAATTCCCTAATGAAAAAACAAAACAAAAAATTACTTATGTGCTTTGCTTCCTATTCGTAACGAAGGGGCTGCTATAGTGGACATTCGTTACATGCACCAATGTGGGTAGTGAACGTATACACACTATTTTTTTACTAATTTCTAAAAAAATGTTTATGTGCGTTAAGATTTTATTTTATTTTTTGGTTTAAGCAGTGCATAGGATAAATTTAACACACCGGTGTGTATGTGTTGGAGTGTAGAGCCCCGATGCAGTATTCTTTTACAATGCACCGCACAAAATAGTAGAACATATTTTGTTCGGTGTGTTACTTTACACTGACGCATCATGGATGGTGCTCACAATATATACATACCGCCTATGGTGCGTGACTATTTTGTGGGCACACCTGTAATGAAATTAACTTATATTATGATGGAATTTATTTTTCCGTATTTATAGATAAATTTACCATTCAGTAGATTTTTTTTATGTTTTATGTATGAGTGAGACTGATCTATTTCATATGTTAAGCATGCAAAGACATGAGTGGAGAGAGTAGCAACAACAACAACATGAGTAGAGGGTGGACCTATACAATGTTGTACGGGAATATGAGGTGAGGGAGAGGGAGAGGGATTTGTACCCTTTCCCTATTACTGCAACAAATTATGTTCTCTTGAAGAGTGTAGGAATCCTTAAGTACTATGAGGAGGCTACATCCCTGAAGAGGCACTCTGGCTTGTTGATGCACCTGATTTTTCGATGGAATGTTCATCAACAATATTTTTGTGTAGATCCTAATCAGTGGTACCATCCCACTGAGGAGAATATTTATTTTATCACTGGGCTATCCAAGAGAGGGGAGGATTTTCCCCAATTCCCAGATGTCCCAGTAGGTGTCGCTGCAGAGAGTCATATCATGTACTCTTAGCGATATATTGGGGTTGATGTACATTCCCCAGTTGATTTTTAGGTGTCTGGTTCACAACTACGGATCACTTCTTTCGGTGCAGAGGAGGTTAGGTGCCTCTCATTGTTAATGACGACTATAGCACATGTTACGAGTAATGGAAAATGCATTAGTTGCCCTCTTTTGTATTATGTTGATTCTTTGGTACAGAGCCACAATGCCTTGGATGGTTTGCCATTTTTTTTGTTGTAGTTTTGTATAGCTCCAGATAGATGCCCTTCTATGATATGTGGGAGGTCGAACTTCCCTTTTGCTTCAGAGTTGTTTTGTTTATTTTTTGAGAGGTTTCTAGAGACAAGGCCTACTTGTTTCTGTCATCCTACTAGGGCAAGGACTGAGGTGTCGTATGAGTTAACCCATTCTTCTTAATGAATTTTTTTATGTTTTAATCAGAAAATCAAAGAGATTTTGATTATATAAAAAAATAAGATTTTTTTTTAAGTTAAATCGTGACTGGGTCAAGAGGCACTCTCAAGTCCAATATGGGGGAGATGTTCATGTAACATAAAACATTAAACTAATATAGAAAATAAAAAATTAATAATAATTTTTTTTATATATATAAAGATTAAAAAATATTTTAATATATAGCATAGATCCATCTTAAATCTTTAGAGGTGCAAACCTTTAAAATTTTTGTAAGTTTTTCCCTCTAAAAAGGGTTTTAACCTCTCCCTCTCAGGGCTTGATAAAGCTAGAGTTAAAATGGATCTATGAAAATTGAATACATTAATATTAAAGTATTAATATATTTTTTAATATATTACCCTAACCACTACATTATTTATCGAAGCTAAGGAAAATGGAAACAAAACAAATTCAATCCAATATATATTTTTAATATATTGAAATACTTTATAATATATTGATATTATAAAATATATTAATATATATACATAATTTATCGAAGCTAGGGAAAATGGAAACAAAACAAATTCAAACCAATACAGATTTTTAATATATATATATGATGATGATGATGATGATGGTGGTGGTGGTGGTGATTTTCTCATCCTATGGTGTTTTTGGAGTTGTCCAATGCCCAAATTCACTATGTAGCTCATGAGAGTTTGTTCTTATTTTAGCAATATTGATTTTCTTCTTTGAACTTTTCAAAATAGAGACGTAATTTTGATATTCTAAATTAGGGTTGACCACCTCCTTGAAGTGACTTAGTTTCATTTTATCCACTACATTCTTTATCACACCACATATTCTCCTTAAATTTAAAAGTGATAATATTTGTAATATTAT
>ML805332.1:189765-200196 GCA_009831015.1 Picea engelmannii
TTTAATGTATCTTATATGGAAAGTACATTGTAATCTTAACTGAATTGCATAAGAAAAAATAAATAAAAGTTATCAATGAGAACATTTTTATTAATTAAATTGTTATTTCTAAACGTTTAATAAATAACAAACAACATTTTTACAGTTTGAAATTAAATAATCCACACAATTGTTGTAAGAATTAATGTAAAAATCAAATTTTTTTTAAAGGGTAAATGTTTTTTCATTTAATTTAAATATTAATCCTTTCATATTATATGATAAAACAAAATCAAATTTAAAAAAAATTGGTCTTTTTTCTACTTAATAAATTTGGATATAAATTAGATTGGTTTAATTTTTTAAATGTCTTTGCATATGTAAGTTATTTATTTATTTTGACAACATCTTCTCATATTAACCGATATAGCTACAAAACAAGTTACACCATACCTTTGAATCATTCAAGGTTGTGGAGGATCGGTTGTTTTATGTTCCCTAGTCATAATAATAAATTTCAATGGGCAAGTGGAATTGTTTGAACTCCTATGACCATTACTAGCCTTTGCATTTCCAATGAGTACAATTCAAACCTGCATCACTACACAATCTATATCTTCAGAAATAAGAATACATGTAAATGTATTTGTGATCAAGTTAGATATAAATAAATGGATCAATCTAAAGGTCAATGAAAATTTTAATAAAGTATATTTCCTTGGTCAATATAAACCAAATCTTACTATTGTCCCACATAAACTAACCATGAACGAGATGAGAAATATTAGTTTGAAGCTCTAAACCAAAGCTTAAATCAGAACAACTATATCTCAATCAGTTTCAAACTACGAAGTTGTTCTGTACATGCTTTAATACTTTACTAGAGCCAATAAAATTAGCAATAAACAGAATTGGCCCGAAAGTAAGTGTGCTTCTCTTATGGCAATGTAACTTGTCGTCTAACAAGGTGACAAGATAATAGTTCATATATAGAGGTGACAATTTCTCATACATCAATTAGAAACCATAAAACACCATCCTTTGCAACATCTCTATATTTGAACTCTCAATTTATGTAATGGTTTCTCAACAAAATCTATTAAATGAAATAATGATTACTCCTTCAATAACAATGAAAATCTCCTCACAAGCATTTACAAAAATAAGCTCACAATATTAAATCTTACAATCATCAATCAGTCAAAAGAAGAAGAAACATATTCTTTATTTTTAATCAGCAATTGTCATAGAAGGGAATGTGCATTTTTGGAAATCATGGGTCTACAACCACTACCTCACACGAAGCATGTATGTAAACAAGTGAAAGAATGACCTTAAAATCTTCCAATCTGTAATGTTTTCCCTTTCCTCAAAATACAGTAAATGTGCCACTTGATTTATCATTATTACCAACGTATATCCATCTTTAATATAGATCTATCATGTGGAGAGACAGATCAAATCCCTTGAGGTGAAAACCTCCTTTTAGGGGGAAAATCTTGAAGAAAGATTTGCACCTCGAGGGATTTGATCCCTCTCGACGCAAATATTTATATGATGCATCGTGCTAGTACAATTTAGATATGATGCATTGGCATCATGCTAGTACGGCTTAGAGATGATGCTTATGTATTAGTCACATCATGCTAGATATGATCATGCTAGTACATCATAAATATGATGCAGAGAACATGCTAGTACAACTTAGATATGATCATACAACTTAGAGATGATGCAAATGACTCTCATTGTGCTAGATATGATCATGCTAGTAAAACTCAGATATGATGCATAGCATCATGCTAGTACAGCTTAGATATGATCATACATCTTAGAGAAGATGCAGAGGCATTGATATACATCATGCGAGTACAACTTAGAGATGATGCATTGATACTATGCTAGTACGGCTTAGAGATTGTGTATATAGTACTCCACATCATTCCAATATAGCTTAGATATTATGCATTTGCATCGTGCTAGTACGAATTAGAGATGATACAGTGCAGAGGATGGTTCTTGTAGCCATTGAGAACATTCAACATATGTTGGGATAGTTGGTGCAGACCTGTAGCGCTTGGGCCGAGATCCACTCACATGATCATTTCAAATCTTCCCTGAGCCAAAGCAGCTCTTTCGCATTCCTATCAGAACCTTAATATTCGATCCACAGGTCCTTCCCCGAAAACCCCACCTACTAAATATGCACAAGGTGTAAGTTCTCACCTGCTCACGACCTCCAACATGACCGCGACCTTTTCTTGAAAAAGGAATTTCAGATTTCGGGACTCCATGAGCCCTACTGTAGAGAGTCTCTGCCTCCTCGATCCCCCGATCACCTAAATGCCGAAATGCCCAAATGGCACTCAACAGTGATTAGCCCCTTGGGCCATATCTTGGTCCATGTGACCGCTCTTCCCCGTGACCGTAGCCTACTTTGGGGTTTTCAACACCAAGAGCCCCGACTTTTAGTCATCGGGATAGCCAAAGTTTCGATGCTCGAAATGCCGAATCCCTGACCACTTTCTCCTCTAAAGGATGTGTCACGTTTCGCGACTTCGGGACTTATGATGCGAAGTTGCTCGGTTCTTTGTCTGTGGGATCCCCGGTATGCCGAAACCCGAAATCCCCGCCTTCACGGTTCCACTCCAAGGATTTTTCATGCTTTCGTGACTTCAGGATTTTCTAACCCAAGAGCATGGACTCCTTGCCTTCAGGAATTTCGAAATCCTGAATCCCGATATGTCGAAATGCCGACTTCCTCCATGTCTCTTCAACGCCTTCGGGATTTTGCGTTTCGCGACCCCGCAATGCAATGTTTCCAACCCTTTCTCCTTGGACTTCTCGGTACCCAAAATATTGAAATACCAAATCGAAGGGAGATCAACGGCTATGATCCTCCCACATCCAACGGGTCAGATCCTTTCAGGATCTCGTGGGTCAAGAAACCTGAATTCTTGCCCTTTGCATTCCCCAATACCCGAAATGTCGAAATGGCCTTTTTGGGACTCTCCCGATGCCACGATCGCTACCACGTGTCCTCCTGTTGGATAGTCTCAATGTTCTCGGTGTTTCGGGACTTTGCAACCCCAACTACACTAATCCCTGGTCCTTCGAACTTCTGGTATTTGAACTCCCGGTAGCTCTCCGATCACTTCGGGACTCCACAAGTTGTGAAGTTGAAAGACTCCTCCATTTCTCTCTTCGATGCCCGAATCCTTGAGATACGAGGACCGCATGACACACATCCTCCACAAATGGACAGTCCTGATGCTTTCACCATTTTAGGACTTTGACGGGTCTTCTCCTCTGCACATACGAGAGTTAAATCTCATGCAACACTTCACAGATCCAATGGCTATCGACTATCTGTGTGAGATCTGATGGCCCAAATATCTTCCTCCTGTGCTATGCTTTCCTCCCTTCACCTGGACGTGAAACTCCAACGGTCCATATCTTTTTCCAGCGCCTGAATCGACAACAACTGTAGCTCCTCCCTTGAGCTTATGCTTCTTCCTTCACTTTGGAATATTTCAAACACTTCAAAATGCCTCGATCTTTTCTTTCTCTACGAAATCTGTATCTGTGGCTCCCATCTACGTTCTTAAATATGTTGTCCCTCCTGAGCTTTCGGGACTTGTGAAACCTTAAAAGGTTTCCCCGACTTCCTGCACTCCTTGCAGATGTCGCTCTTGTACACAAAAGCACTTTTCCTCTTGAGCTTCTCTTCTCTGAAACCTTAAAAGGTTTTCACAACCTCTGTGATTCTTACCAGGTCCCTGCACACACACGAAGGTATTGTCTATCCTAAACTTCTCTATTGCTCAGACATCTAAGGGACTTAACCCTTTTCTCTCCCCCAGATGGAAAATCTAATGCCCTCTTGGCACTCTCTTGCTCAAGCAACTCCTTGTTGAGTCTGTAGGGTATTCAACAACCCTATGAAGGTCCTCTTTTGACACTTTTTCTGTCTGAACTCAAAAGAGTTCTTCTGTGCACTATTGCACTCACTCAATGCCCTCCTGGCAGAGCTCTACAGAACGTTCAACAATTTTGTCTTCTTTCTGAACTCAAGATAGAGTTCTCCTCCTCAATGCAACCCGTGCATCTGCTCAATTCCCTCCTGGAAGAGATCTACAAAACTCCTCAGAGATTCTATCTTCTTCTGTGCTTTCCACTACACAGTCCTACCTCCAAGGTATTCAACAACCTTGAGGCTTCCTTCTTGAGCCTAAAACTTCAGTTGGTGCACCCTCCTGGCACGTCCTTGTCTGAAATTCCACAAAATTCAGAAGTGCACTCCTTGCACTGGCTTACAGAACCCACAATGTTATTTCATGCAACCTCTTGCATGAATCCATAAAGAACCCAGACCCGGAATCAAAGAACTACGAATAGATAGGGAAATCTATCTATCTCCTGCAGATGGAACTTAACATACATCTACAACATATATGAGTACATACACATAATATTCATGAAATGTATAAACAGACAAAGACTCAAATGCAGGAAAAACTTCTCTTTGTATTAATATGAATGCCTATTTACAATGTGACCTCGAACTACAACAAAGTCTCGTCTCTCCTCTCCTCTCTATTCAACTCAAAAACTTGTCTCATGCAAATCTCTCCTAACTACCAACTCAAAATAAGATCCAAGATCTTTTACATGAGGGGGCTCTTTGAGCTCTTCCCTCCAAGCTACCTACCCTATTCAATTACATTTACTTTACATTGAATGGGCTGTCTAGTCCAAATCGGAGCTAGATCCATCCTTACAACCATTAAAGGCCTTATTTAACTACAACCTACTCAAAGGAATGGCTCTATGGCTCCACGGCCTTACATACATTAATACATCAATTTCAAATTCAAAATTTGAAACAAGAGGGTTGTGCCTCTCCTTCTCATTGAATGCGCGCTAAGTTGGTTGGTTGGATGGAGCGATGAACCTGCATCATACTCCTCTGCTGTGAAAAATTCATGAGCTCCTGCTCATGAGCTCCCCAGTGCCACTGTTGAAATCCACCTAGATCCCAAACAGTCCTCTGGAGCTATTTATCTGCTCTGTTCTGCTGCTACTACTGCTTCCCTTGCAGTCCCTCTACTATTCAGCTTCCCTTTGCTAACTTCTTCTGCTGATCTGATCATCAACCTTCTGATCTCCTCGATCACCTCGTCTAGCTGCTCCAATGGCTGGCTATGTCCTTGTAGTCTCCTTGACTGCACTTCCTCTCTACAAATGGGTAGATCAACTAGATCTCCCATGCCATCTTTTTCCCCTCCTGTGGAACTAGCTTGCCACTCTGTTGCAGACTCCAATTCTACAATTTCATCACTGAGTCTCTGCTCAGCTTCCTCTTCTGACAGGTTTGCTTCTGCCAGTTCTCCTGTTGGTATATTTCCATCTTATTCCAATCGCTTCTTGGGATGGTATTCTCCTTCACCTATCTCCAACTTAACCTGTTGGATGTGCATGCCTTGCACTATCACCCTTCTCTCTATGGCTTCAATATCCTCACATAGATCAACAAAACTCATGTTATCTGTCTCTTCTTCGGTTTCTTCTATTGCAAGCTCCAATGCTGCAGTCATCTCCTTTTTAGCTTCCTGGCTGAAAATTTTGAGCCATTCCTTGGAATGCTCATTTCCTTCTTTTGCTTGGGCAGCTTTTGATATCTTCTCCAACTCTTCCTCTTCTTTGACAATCTTTGCTAGTTGTCTTTCTGCTATTACTACATTGACAATGCACACTCTCACCTCGACTGGGCTAAGTGGCAGGGATATTTCAATTCCTCCAATGATCAGAAGATTCCTTTGATCCTCCTTCTCCATCATCTCTTCTTGCTGATATGAACTCACCTCTAAGCTCATCTACTCTCCCTTGCCCACCTGGAAATATGGGATTTCTCTGCTGCCCCATTGGTAGTATATGAGATCCTCAGATCTCATCTTATTTCCCACCTAGAAATTTGAATTTCCAGTCCTGCCCTTTTGGCAGTCTATGAGACCCCACAGTGATCTCACCTTATTTCCCTCTTGGCAACATGAAATTTCCCTACTATCCTCCTGATAGTCTATGAGATCCTGCAACGATCTCATCTCATTACCCTCCTAGCAATTGGAAATTTATGTTCTGCCATCTTGGCAATCTCTGAGATCTTCCATTGATCTCAATTCATCCTTTGCATCACTGAGATTCCTCCCAGTATTTGGTTCACATACCAGAACCACCTCCTCCTCATTATTCCTGAGGCTTTCAGCATGCCTCAACCATCCTCTTATTAGCCTTCGCTATCTTTTGGCCACCAATTCCCCGACTAGCCATTTTACCTTCGTCCTCATGGGCCATTCATACACCCAATGTGGTCTTGCATCCTGTTTCATCTGCAGTGAAAGTTCCTCCATCCTCACTCTAATCTCGGTGAGCTCTTTATCCATCTCAGATTTGCTTGGCTTCTGATGGATCTTCTTTCCATCGTGTCTATGGCCTTCAATAGCCATTTTCCTGCCTTCTGTCTACCCTCCTAGAAAACCTGTTGCTATCACTCTACAACCTTGAGTGCTTCCAGCATCTCCTTAGTCTTCCTGACTGTCTTCTTGACTTCCGTGTACCTGCGAGAAATCACCACAGAGTCTCAATACTATGCCTTCCTCTGATACCAAATTGATGTGTATCAGAGTACTCTTTCTCCCATCACTTCCTCTGCCTGCAATATACAAACAGAGTTAAGCTCTGATACCACTTTAGTGCAGACCTACATCCCTCAGGCCGAGATCTGCTCACAGGATCGTTTCAAATCTTCCCTGAGCCAAAGCGGATCTTTTGGATTCCTATCAGAATCTCAATATTCGATCCACAGGTCCTTCCCCGAAAACCCCACCTGCTGAATATGCACAAGGTGTAAGTTCTCACCTCCTCACGGCCTCCAACACGATCACGACCTTTTCCTGAAAAAGGAATTTCAGATTTCGGGACTCCGTGAGCCCTACTGTCGAGAGTCTCTGCCTCCTCAATCCCCTAATCACTGAAATGTCGAAATTCCCAAATGGCACTCAATGGTGATTAGCCCCCTAGGCCATATCTCAGTCCATGTGACTGCTCTTCCCCGTGACCGCAACCTACTTCAGGGTCATCGGGACAGCTGAAGTGTCGATGCCTGAAATGTTGAATCCCTGGCCACTTTCTCCTCCAAAGGATGTGTCGCATTTCGCGACTTCGGGACTTCCGATGCAAAGTTGACTGGTTCTCTGTCTGTGGGATCCCCGATATGCCGAAACCCAAAATCCCTGCCTTCACTGTTCCACTCCAAGGATCTGTCGCGCTTTCGTGACTTCGGGCTTTTCTAACCCAAGAGCACAAACTCCTTGCCTTCAGGAATTTTGAAATCTCGAATCCCAGTATGACGAAATGCCGAATTCCTCCGTGTCTCTTCAACGCCTTCGGGATTTCGCGTTTCACAACCCCGCGATGCAAGGTTGCCGGCCCTTGCTCCTTGGACTTCCCGGTACCCAGAATACCAAAATATCAAATCAAAGGGAGATCAATGGCTATGATCCTCCTGCATCCAATGACTCAGATCCTTTCGGGATCTCACGGGTCAAGAATCCTGAATTCTTTCCCTTTGCATTTCCCAATACCCGAAATGCCAAAATGGCCTTTTTGGGACTCTCTCGATGCCACGATCGTTGCCACGTGTCCTGTTGGATGGTCCCGATGTTCTCAGTGTTTCAGGACTTCACGACCCCAGCTACACTTATCCCTAGTCCCTCGAACTCCCGGTAGCTTCCCGATGACTTCCGAACTCCGCAAGTCGCGAAGTCGAAAGACTCCTCCATTTTTCTCTTCGATGCTCGAATCCCTGAGATATGAGGATCTCGTGACACACATCCTCCACAGATGGATGGTCCCGATGCTTTCACCATTTCAGGACTTTGATGGGTCTTTTCCTCTGCGCATACGAGAGTTAAATCTCGTGCAACACTTCACAGATCCGATGGATATCGGCTATCTGCGAGAGATATGATGGCCCAGATATATTCCTCCTCCACTATGCTTTCTTGCCTGTTCATGGACGTGAAACTCCAATTGTCTAGATCTTTTTCCAGTGCCTGAATCAATGACAACTGTAGCTCCTCCCTTGAGCTTACGCTTCTTCCTTCACTTTGGAAGATTTCAAATGCTTCAAAAGGCCTCGACCTTTTCTTTCTCTGTGAAATCTATATCTTTGGCTCCCTTCCGCGTTCTTAAAGACGATTTCCCTCCTGAGCTTTCAGGACTTGTGAAACCTTGAAAGGTTTCCCCGACTTCCTGCACTCCTTGCAGTTGTTGCTCTTGTACACAAAAGCACTTTTTCTCTTGAGTTTCGCTTCTTTGAAACCTTAAATGGTTTTCATGACCTCTGTGATTCCTATAGGGTCCCTGCACACACACGAAGGTGTTGTCTGTCCTGAGATTCTCTATTGCTCAGACCTCTAAGGGACTTAACCCGTTTCTCTCCCTCAGATGGAGAATCTGATGCCCTCTTGGCACTCTCTTTCTCAAGCAACTCCTTGCTGAGTCTGCAGGGTATTCAACAACCCTGTGAAGGTCCTCTTTTGACACTTCTTCTGTCTGAACTCAAAAGAGTTCTTCTGTGCACTATTGCACTCACTTAATGCCCTCCTGGCAGATCTCTACAAAATGTTCAACAGTTTTGTCTTCTTTATGAAATCAAGATAGAGTTCTCCTCCTCAATGCAACCCGTGCATCTGCTCAATGCCCTCCTGGTAGAGCTCTACAAAAATCCTCAGAGATTCTATCTTCTTCTGTGCTTTCCTCTACACAGTTCTACCTCCAAGGTATTCAACAACCTTGAGGCTTCCTTCCTGAGCCTAAAAATTCAGCTGGAGCACCCTCTTGGCACGTCCTTGTATGAAATTCCATAGAATTCAGAAGTGCACTCCTTGCACTGGCTTACAGAACCCACAGTGTTCTATCATGCAACCTCTTGCATGAAGCCACAAAGAACCCAGACCCAGAATCAAAGAACTCCAAACAGATAGGGAAATCTATCTATCTCCTGCAGATAGAACTTAACATACATCTACAACATATATGAGTACATACACATAATATTCATGAAATTTATAAACACACAAAGACTCAAATGCAAGAAAAACTGCTCTTTGTATTAATATGAATGCCTGTTTACAATGTGAGCTCGGACTACTACAGAGTCTCTCCTATCCTCTCCTCTCTATTCAACTCAACAACTCGTCTCACGCAGAGCTCTCCTAACTACCAACTCAAAATAAGATCTAAGATATTTTACATGAGGGGGCTCTTTGAGCTCTTCCCTCCAAGCTACCTACCCTATTCAATTACATTTACTTTACATTGAATGGGTTGTCTAGTTTGGATCGGAGCTAGATCCATCCTTACAACCATTAAAGGCATTTTTTAACTACAGCCTGCTCAAAGGCATGGCTCTATGGCTCCATGGCCTTACATACATTAATACATCAATTTCAAATTCAAAATTTGAAACAAGAGGGTTGCGCCTCTCCTCCTCATTGAATGCACATTGATTTGGTTGGCTGGCTAGAGCGATGCTCCTGCATCAATAGTCATTCTTCTAGGACATATGTACGAATTATAAGAATGATCCTTGTGATGGTCTATTGAGTGTGTTGAGTTCAACATGAATTATTCAAAATCATTCCCAATTACTCAGATGGAGTATGGCCTCGAGAGATGATGCAGTTGATGATATACGTTTGATACCAGGAAGTTATGAGATGATATTGATACTGGTGATGTTTCTCGTGACTTGATCTACGTGATCATGGGATAGCTTGTGTGGCTATGACTATGCTACTTGTTAATACCTCCCTAAATAGGAGGAAGTGTTGATATTATGGTAGCTATGGGAGGTATCAACCTCCATGTGTAACCTTTGACTAGATTAGAATATTTTGGAAGCTAGATAAACCCTAAATAGATGTGTAGAAACCCTAGAAGACAAATCAACTCAATAAAAGAATTAATATTGAAGTATTAGCCTCTAAAATAAGAAGTTGGCCTGGACATGTGACAAAGAGCACTATAAATAGAGGGCGCTTTAGCTCATTTGGTGACACACTCTCACACTCAAGATAAGTAGTGCGCAAGTCTAGAGGAGGAGTGCAACTACAATGGTTGTAGTTGGGAGCTGGTCTTGGTTTACGGTTTTTGGACTTTCCACTTGGTGCGCTACCTTGGGAGAAAGGTGCACTATCTATTGGTTGTCTGTTGGGTCTAGTAATGCTTCCAGAATCATTCTATCTGTCAAGGTTATGGTGTTTGACGGTGGCTTCATGCCTATGGTTGGGTGACAATATTGTGATATTGTCTATGGTTAAATGAGCACATCTTAACACCCATGTCTCTAGAACGTTTGCAATTACTCATGGAGTTGTACATGAGTAT
>ML805333.1:0-32553 GCA_009831015.1 Picea engelmannii
TTATTTATTGTTGACTGATTCTGGTGAACCAAAATGTTATGAAGAGGCAATGCAGGTAGACACCAAAAAGAAGTGGGAGCAAGGCATGAAAGAGGAAGTGGATTCCTTGGAAAATAACCAGACTTGGGACTTGGTTCAGTTGCCTGCGGGGAAAAGAGCATTGCATAAAAATGGGTTTACAAGTTGAAGGAAGAAGATGGAGGAGAAAAGCAGTACAAGGCTAGACTTGTTGTAAAGGGGTTTACACAAAAAAAAGGTATAGATTTTGATGAAATATTTTCTCCTGTTGTTAAAATGACTTCAAATAGGACTATTTTAAGTCTTATGGTAGTAGAAGATTTTCATCTTGAACAGTTAGATGTAAAAACAACTTTTCTCCATGGGGATTTGGAGGAAGAGATTTATATGCAACAACCATAGGGGTATGACGTCAAAGAGAAGGAGAATTTGGTATGCAGGTTGAAGAAGAGCTTGTATGGCCTAAAGCAAGCTCCAAGGCAGTGGTATTTGAAGTTTGACAGGTTTATGACAGAATAGGGTTATAGTAGATGTCATTCTGATCACTATGTTTATTTTAAAAAGCTAGAAAATGGAAGCTTTATTATCTTGCTATTCTATGTAGATGACATGCTTGTTGCAGGGTCTAATATGCAGGATATAAATGTGCTCAAGAGGAAATTATCCAATTCATTTGCGATGAAGGATTTGGGTGTTGCAAAGAAAATCCTTAGCATGAGAATAACAAGAGACAGAAAAAATCGCAAATTGACATTATCTCAGGGTGAGTACACAGAGAAGGTGTTGGAGAGGTTTAGAATGAAGAATGCAAAACCAGTTAGTACACCTTTGGCCAGCCATTTCAAATTAACTAAGGAAATGTGTCCCAAGACACAGGAGGAGATAAAATACATGTCCAGGGTCCCTTATTCATCAGCAGTTGGTAGCTTGATGTATGCAATGGTTTGCACAAGACCAGATATTACACATGTAGTGGGAGTTGTGAGCATGTATATGAACAATCTAGGTAAAGAACATTGGGAGGCAATAAAGTGGATTCTCATGTATTTGAGAGGTACTACTACTCATGCATTATGTTTTGGAGGTTCAGACACTTTTCTACAGGGATATGTTGATTCAGATATGCCAGGTGATAAAGATAGTAGGAGGAGCACCACAGGGTATGTTTTTACTATAGGTGGAACAACAGTAAGTTGGATTTCGAAACTGCAAAAGGTTGTTGCACTTTCAACAACAGAGGCAGAGTATGTTGCTGCTACAGAGGCTAGTAAAGAGATGATTTGGTTACAGAGGTTTATGGAGGAATTAGGAAAGAAGCAGGAGAACAATAGGTTGTACTATGACAATCAGAGTGCCATTCACCTTGCAAAAAACTTAGCCTTCCATTCTAAGACTAAGCATATACAGTTGAGGTACCACTTCATACGATCCATCTTGGAAGATGGACATTTGAAGCTGGAAAAGATACACACTAGCCAGAATTCTGTAGACATGTTAACAAAGGGAGTAACCAGGGAGAAACTGAGTTCCTGCTCAGTTTCAGTTGGTCTTCAAGAATGAAGATGAAGATGAGAAATTTGCCAGGTCCAAGAAGGTTTAGAGTCCATCATATACAATAGTGGTGGAGTTGTTGAGATCAGTCTCCAAGTGGGAGATTGTTGGTTGTGGAGCCTGATTGTCTTCCTGATTCAGAGGTCTTTTACTTTTATTCGTGTTTATACCCCATGAAGTATTTTCACCCCAGAAGTATGTACACTCTTCCACGTGGGGGAGTGTAGAGGGGGGGTACCCCCTCTGCGGGGTCCGGGGGGGCTATCCCTTCGGCTGGGGGGTCTGGGGGCAAAGCCCCCGAATGAAAAATTTCCTTGTAAATGTATATTGTAATTTCATTGTAAATCTGGACCGTTCATTATAAGGTCACAGATCTAACGGTAGAGATTATGTTAGGGTTTTTTCCCTAGAAGGTAACCCTCTTTTATGAGGGAAATGTATTGCAGCTATGATTGATGGTGAATATTGTATTCTGAGAGAGGAGACTGTGAGAGAAAGAAGAGGAAGTTACAACGAGTTTTTCTATAGGTTGTATCCCTTCATTTGCTGGATAATAATAAAGGAAGGACCTGGCAATTTCTCTGGTGGATGTAGCCCATAGTGGGTGAACCACGTAAATCCATGTCTCTCTTGTACTGTGTATCTTCTATGTTTTGTTTCCACATTTGTTTTATTTTATTGCTCCATGGTCTTGTTTTTATAACATTTTCCCCATAGAAAAAACCATGGAATTATAAACCCCTTTCTATCTAGGATCACTGGGTTGGTCCTAGGGAGATTTTTTTGTGTATTCAGTAGGATCCCTATGAGATTTTGTCCCATAACATAATTGGAGACCATACTGGGTAGATAATTCTTCTCTAGTTTGAGTCTCTTTGTCAATCCTTTCATCTTCATGATGGAGATTTTCTTTTTAATTTCTTCCATTTATTACTCCAAAGCCCAAATCAATCATATCTTATAGATTTGGAATAGTTCCATCATCTCCTAGAAATCAAAATTTCTTCGTTGAGTAGCCCGTGTCCCACGATGACCTGTGAAATTTGTAGAATTGCAGAGAAAAACCCAAGTCTTTGAGATTAGTTTTGTCCTCTGACAAAAAATGTTTTTTAGTGATTTGTTCTAATTTGGTATTGCCTCTGTTTAAATTATTTTGTCACATATTTTGTTTTCAAGTGGTTTGTTGAGTGTATTTGTGTAGATTTCTTCCATTTCTTGGATAGGTTGTCTTTCTATCTGATATTTTCAGTAAAGTTGGGAAAAATAGCCAATAGATCTAAAGAGATATAGTGGTTTTTTTCATTTGTTGTATTAGTTGTCTGTGTGTGACTATTGCTCATTACTAGATCTAAACTTCTAGGTGAGTTTTTGGTGAGATCTTGGTACAAACATTACAGTGAGGTGATATAACATCATTTCCAATTTCCTACAACCCCTTTTCTTGCTAATTGTTGCTGGTTTATTTATTTTGCATTTGTATTCTTGCTTAGATGAGGAATTTTTTGCATTATAATTGGAAAAATAACGAAAAAAAAGAAGACAAAAACTTGTTTAATGCTTGAATTCTTTTGAAGCATTAGTGAAAGAGTGCATTAGGATCACTATTTGGTTTTAGATCTGAATCATTTGATATGAATAATTGTTTTCTTGAATTATTTGTAACCTTCACTAGCCAATCTCATTGGTGCTTCATATCCCCCATAGGTTTGTTTTTCGAAAGGCCCATGAGAGAATTAGTTTACTTGTTGTTAGCCTAGATTGATTAGGGGTGTGATCTTTGAGTCTTATTCTAGGTCATCCTTAGGTTGATTTTGTTTTGGGATTTCACTTATTACATTCATTGTGGCTGAATCACAGCATTGGTTCCATCGACTACAAGGACTTGAGCCTATTACAGAGGTGCAACCTCCTCTAAAGAGGCACAAGATAGGTGATAAAGAATTCAAATGGTTTTATCTTTTGTTTGATGATATCGGTTTGGTCGAAGTAGAAGTGGTAGATGAAGGTCCTCCAACAAATTTTAATCCTCCTTTGACTGAGCGAGACACACCTATACTTGTCGAAGCAAGGGAAATTTTTAGTGATCCTTTATATTTTTTTAGTCATCCTCCCACCATGTCGGGACTCAATGTTTCATCTAGTGTAGCTGAGCCTACGATACCATCATCAAGTGGGATTGGAGGAAATCCCCTAGGGGGCATCTCGATGATGTCCACATTACCACCCCTTATCTCCATTAGACCTGCATTGTCCATACCATTTTATATAGGTCCCTTGATCCGAGGGACACCAACTGTGTCATCATTTCCATCTGTTAGTTTTCCAAGCATTTCTACACCCATCCCATCTGTTGGATATGTGTTATATTATTTTTTCCTCGATTTTCGTGTCCATTTTTTGGGCAGTCCTCAATTTTCATGTCCATTTTTGGGCGGTTTTTTGGCACATGGTTTTTTGCCAATGGTTTTCTATTTCTGGTTAAGGAATTAGGTTTGTTGACTAATCTAGGTCATTGGATTAGGTTTTTGGATTTCGTTGGCTCCTATATGTATATTGTATTGTAAACAATGTATGATGAGAATGAATATATAATATGTTGGTTTTCCCGGTTTGGGTTTACAGGGGAAAAATCTTTGTTTAATTTGTGTATTTTCCATTGTATATTTTTTGTTCTTTTATTGAAAATCTATTTGCAGTAAAATATTGTACAAGGTTAGAATCTACATTTGGTATCAAAGCAATTATTTGCTTCAGGGGAACAGATTTATGGTCAGGAGTTTGGCTCGGGACTGTGATAAGCCTTTTTACAGTGGGATATTTATGGTATTGATTCTCCAAGTGAAGAGAAATGGTTTAAAAAATAGAGATCGAGAAATTTAATGGGAAAAGTTTTGAGATGTGGAAGATCAAGATGGAAGATCTGTTGGTAGACAAATATCAATGGGTTGCGGTGGATCCAGGTAATCCACCTATAGGAACGTCAATAGATGGCTAGGAAAAGTTGGATCAGAAGGTGAAGAGCACAATCTGAATGTGTTTGTCAGATTCAATATCACTGAATGTGTCAGGGGAAGCTACGACCAAGGAGTTATGGGATAATTTGGCCCGCATGGTGAGGAACTTGGTACACTGCACAACCTCTCCGTTAGTGCCAAAGACTGGAAAGTCTTAGAGATTTATTATTGTGGAGTTAAAGAGGTTGATAAAATTTGTAATTGATACGAACTGCATCCCTCCCATATCATCTGGGGCCACATTACAGAACACGTCAATGCTCATTTTTTGGAATAACACCTAGTCTGTCAGGTCGAGGTCGAGGAGCTTCACTTGCTCGACCTTCCCTTTAAGGTCGCCCCTGACCTGAACCCGGGGATCACATGGCTCTTCTGGAACTACTTATTTGGAGAGTGAACTTCAGCTTCCTGTAGCTCTCAGAATTGCTACTCTGGACTACTAAGAAACTTAAACCAACTATACTAAGCTTCAAGGTCACGATGAAGAGAATTTGCATGCTCTATGACAATTTTAGAAATCTCAATTACAAAATGGAAAACAATAAGTCTTACATTGAGTTCACAAAACCTTATACTTAGGCCAGCTGGTGGGCTCTGTCACTACTCCTAGACCACTCATGATTAACCCTATAGGCACAACCTGGAGCTGAGGTGTATGATGTGACTATTTAATGGGGTAAATCTATTGGGGGATTCTGACATTTACTGAACAAGTTGGATAGGGATGTGGCCGACTTCAGGCCTTACCAT
Organism: Picea engelmannii; assembly: GCA_009831015.1. NCBI lineage: Eukaryota > Viridiplantae > Streptophyta > Pinopsida > Pinales > Pinaceae > Picea > Picea engelmannii. The sequence goes on from ML805333.1 coordinate 5,334, forward strand.
TTGAATGGTTGAGAATCCTAGAGAGAATAACAATGACATATTCACGTATCGTGACTTTATGGTCTAACAGAGTTCGGACGGGTTACTGTAGCAATCATAAAGGCTATGAATGGACTGGTGCGTGTGGCACATGGACTAGGATTGTGTTTAGATTTTCTCTCCCTCCAACCACAATGGGGTCCCTGTCATATTTAATGACTGTCTTTAATGGACTCATGGATCTTCTGATCATGTGCTGCTGAGTAAGAATTTTTACACCAAATTAATACTTAGATGTAAAAAAATGAAATACATGTCGTGGCGCAACAATGCACACTCCGACTTTATTAACTTTAATTTAAATAAATTGCATAAATTCAAATCTAACAAGTATAGATGCTCCTTTGGACTAGAGCAATAGTCCTTTAGCTCATTCCTGAGAAATATAGGGTTTCAGGTGAGCATCATTCACCCATCCTTCTCGAAGTATACCATTCATTTGCACGAGTCTAATGGTTCTAGAGTGTCAGATCTTTGCAACTATAAATGGGCCCAACCAATGCATGCACAACTTTATTGGATGTTTTTGGTATCGACTGTCATAAAGTAGGACCTTATCTCCTTGCACAAATGTTTTGGCCTTAATGTGCCTATCGCAATAAACCTTCTGCTTGGCTTTCTCAACTGATTGATGAAAGTCTACTAAACATCTGGTCTCATCAAGTTCTTGCAACTCCATAACCCTCTGCGCGACTAATTGATACTTTGACATATGTGTAACTTGTGCGATGTATAGACTAGGGGTAATGAATTATGTCGGTACCACAACCTCTTTCCCATATACTAGCTGAAATGGAGTACACTTGTGGAACTTCTTCGTGGTCATCCTGTAAGCCCATAAAATTGTTGGGAATCTATCATCCCAATCTTCCCTATTTGTGCAACAAACCTTCATCAAACCCTTTTCCAGAATCTTGTTAAATGCCTCTACTGTGCCATTGTCTTATGGATGGTAGGGGATGATTTAATGATGTTGGATTAAGAACTCTGTTGTAATATTTTCTATTGAACTATTGATAAAATGACTGCCTTGATCACTAGTCAGACTTGTAGGACATCCAAACCAAGTGATAATGTTTTCAAAAATAAACCTGGCAGTGGTATCAATTGAACAGTCCTAAACAACTGCCGCCTCTTCCCATTGTGTCAGGTAATCAGTTGCGGTGATAATATACCTGGCCTTTGAGTGCTTATTTGTGGGGTTGATCGGTCCAATAAAATCAATCACCCACTTCTCGAATGCTTGTAGAGCTTGAACTAGTTGAAGAGTCAATTCGTCTCATCTTGATGGCTTTCCTACTATCTGGAAAACATCGCAAGATCTAGCATACTCCTTCGCATCCTTGAAGAGCGTGGCCCAAAATAATCCATCTTGGAGGAATTTCTACGCAGTGATCTTTCCTCCAACATGGCCTCCCGTAACTCCACTATGGCACTCCTAGAGGATATCTTGTCTTTCATGGTCCAAAATGCATCTCATGAAGATATTGTCTAGGCCCAACTTATACAATTTCCCCATGATAAATTGATATTCCTCTGCTCTAAACACCATATAATGTTTCTGAGTTTCAGAGTATGTTTCTGGCTAGGCCCCTGTACTCGGGAAGACTGCTATGTCTTCTAGGTATTCTTGTACTGCCTCAACTTGGAACAAGTCTACATCTGGGAGTTGATCAACAATTGCTCTGCCTCTCTCCCTTGACTCTAATTTGTACAAGTGATGAGGACCCACGTTGCATCTTCCGGGTTTGATGATCACCTCAAAAGAAAATTCCTGAAACAATAACAACCATTGACAAAATTGTCCTTCCAAGACATGCTTGTTAACTAGATAATTTAACGCAGAATGATCAGTGAAAAATTTAAAATGAGATCCTAACAAATAATGTCTAAACTTTTGTAGAGAATAAATCATAACCAAACCCTCCCTTTCTATGGTTGTATAGTTTCGTTTAGCTTGTAATAGCTTCCTGCTAGAAAAATAGATGGGATGATCTATATTTCCATCTCCTGGTTGCACCAAGATGGCTCCCAGGGAAATACTTGATGCATACACATGTACATGAAATTCCTTTTCCCAATTTGGAAATATAAAAATAGGTTTTGTGTTGAGATTTTCCTTTAGGATGTCAAACGCTCGATCACACTCTCGTGTCCACTGGAACAATTCAGACTTGACTAAATTTTCCAGGGGTGCAGTAATAATCGCATACCTTTTGATGAACTTGTGATATTACCCTGTGTGCCCCAGCGTTGAGCGCAACTTCTTAGTTCTCATAGGAGGTGGCATATTCAAAATAACCTCAACCTTGGCTGGTTCTACCAACACTCCTTCTCGACATACTATGTGGCCTAACATTTTTCTATGTGGCACATACACTTTCTGAGGTTTAAAGATATCTGCAAATATCTACATCGATCAAGAATTAGCCATAGTAGTGCCATGTGTTCTTTCAACAGACTATACATCGTCTAGTCATCTATATAAACTTCAATAAATTTGTGAATGAATTCTTGGAAGGCTACTATCACAATTCGGGAAGAAAATGCAGGTGCATTCTTTAAATCGAAGGGCATCACATTATATGAAAATGACCCCCATTTTGTTATGAATGTGGTCTTCTTTTTGTCTTCTTTGGTAATTCTCACTTGGTGATACCCAAAAAATCCATCCGTAAATGAGTAAGACTATTTTCCTGCAACTTGTTCTAATACCTCATTAGTAAAAGGTGTGGGAAAAGGGTCATGCACACAGGCAGAGTTAAGGATTCTGTAGTCTACACATACCCTGATGTCCTCCGTACCTTTATTTCTTTGGATAACTATGGGGCTAACCCACTCTGCTTCTTCAACTGGAAAGATTAGTTTGGCCTCAAGCATCTTTTCTATTTCCATTTTAACCTTCTCCTTCACCCTGGGGTTAATACGATATGGCCTATTCCTTACAGGTTTTGATCCTAGTTTTAGTTCAATATTAATCTCTCCCATAGATCCTTTTATCCCTTTTATCTCTGAAAATGTCTTTGGGAATAAGTCCTCATACTCCCACAACAGGTTATGTAGTTCCTAGCTAGTCTGCTCATCCTAGTAATCTCCTACAACAACTATTTTGGGTTGCTTGGTAGCTCCTATGTTGAATTTTCGCAACTTCAATGGATGGTTATAAGAGCTATCAGTATGAATGGGCAACATGTTCTGGAATTCTCTACTTCCTTTTGTTTCCTCAATGGATAAATTTCTTAGTTCTTCTAACTCATTAGGGTCTCCCAAATCCTTCTTGATTTTGTAGCATTCTATGAGTGTCTTGTCTGTGTCCAAGTGAAGGCTAGACCAAAGCACTTGAATATTCTTGGCACATACCATTGGGTATGATTTCCATTTACAAACATCGGTAGAAATCATTTCTTTAATTCTTTGCAGGACTATCTTAAGCTTAGGGTACTTACTTGTGAAAGCAAAATCCTTGCAAAATTGGTCTACTAAAATTTTCCAACTGTTGGTCTGCTTTCTGGTCTCTTCATGGATGTACCAGGATTTTGGTATCAGACCTAGTGAATGGGAAAATACTTGAACCCACAAGTGAGATGGTACTTCCTCAACTTTCCACTGTCTTACACATTGTTCGATATGTGTTTTAGGATCAGACTGTCCATCGAACAATTGCGCAGCTCGAAAATCCTTCTGCATATCTGATTTTCAGTTGTTCCTTGTTTTGAAATCGACACTGGATAGCAAGATTCACATCCTCCCAGTTATTAATTACTACTTTGTGACCAACCCACCACCTAGCAGGGGTGTCTTCCAGGACTAAGTCCAAAAATACGATCCTTTGATCTTCTGCTATATTTTCTTCCATGCTAACCAGAAAACTGCCAAGGTATGAGGTACCATTATATGTCAAATGTTCTCTGACCTTGGTTCTATCCCATCTTGTTTATCTGACAGTTGCACATCATCTTGAAAATCTTTCATATGCACCCAGTTGCCAACTGTTAAATGCTAGTTCTAAATCTCCATCCGTCGATTGTATGCTCCTCCAACTTACTGATCCATCGGCCGTAGGATTGATGTAGTTTGCTCTCTTCCCTGTTGTTACTATGTATAAATGATCTAGATCCTCTCCTTCCATATTTTTGATAGTTGGCTCCGTGTACCGAGGGCCTACATACAAATCCAAGGGCTGAACTAATTTTATTTTGTCTGCTTCAAATGTCATAGTATATCTCTTTAGGTCAATAACAACATAGTTATCATAAACCCAATCAATACCAAGTAGTGCAGGATAAGGGTCCTTATCCCCCATGATTTTGATCACCTCAAAATCAACTACATTTTTTACTCCCACAACATCTATATCTACATTCTCCAACCTTTCTATTGGGAAAATGCAATACTAATTGGCCATTCTCAATTGCATTGGGGAATATATCAATTGTGGTTTCCCTAGAGTTTACTAAGTCTTTTTAGGAAATATTTTAACATCAGATCCTATATCTAACATAACATCCTTAATATCAATCTCATCTAGCTAGGTTTCTAGTCTAAGCTCTTTCCCAGTCTGTATTTTCCTTCCTTGCACTCTTTGAGTGTTCTTCTCAGGGACATTAGTCATTATTATATCTCCTAGAGATTCCATCATTCCTAGGACTATATATAGGCAATTGCGCAACTTTTATGTCAGCTGGTCATTCCTAAGAATATTATAAAATAACTAAAACCAAAGGTCAACTACATTTTGCGACTGCTCAAGTTGTCTCATTAGGATTACGGAGTTTCAGGGTGTAGGGGGTGAGTTAGGGAATTGTGAAATCTCAGGATAAATGGTGGGATGAGGGGGGTTTTGTTCTATTTCAGGGACATGCATAATATGGAATACTTTTATTGCATTTTTAAAGAATAAATTATGTTTCAAAAGGTTATACCTGTCCTCCTTGGGTGTCGTTTTATGGATCTTAGGCAAATTCTCAGCATTTGCGCCAGTCTTTGGTCCCCCTCTAGTAACGATATTAATCTTGGGTAGATATCCTTTGATGACCCTCTTTACCTCTAAACTGATAAATTTGTCTCTTCTTTGACATTCCCTATCTTACCATTTCACAATTAGCTATGGTCATTCTTCAGTTGTGTGCCCATTGGTTCTGTAGTGTGAGCACCATGGTCATCTTCGTTGAAGACAATCCCTATCCATGTGAAATTTCTCATCACATTTGTAGCATCTAATTGGTCCTATTCCCCTAGTTCTTCCTCCTTTGAAGTCTCCTCTAGCTCAACCTCCTTGGACCCTTCCCAATCCTTGAGGGGTTTCATTCATCCTGTATGATGTTCGATCCAATCTGTCCACAAGTGCATCCAATGCTCTACATTGATTCATAGCATGCATGGTATATGCACAAAAATCACAATGTACAATATTCAATACTGTAGAATACTTTTGAATAATAGGGCATTTCCTTGGTGCATGCCCATGAATTCGAAAGATCTCGCAATACTCAGCTGACAATGATACTTGATTACCTGGAAAGGCATGATATGGGTTGGGGTATGGAATGGTGAGTTGGTAGATACTTGTAAAGCTCCTCCCGTGGGTCTTGATGAGGGTCCCATTGGATTATGAGGAGGTCCCATTCCCCTCATATGTGGAAATTCATTCACCAGATGACCCTTTGTGTAGCATCTGGTACACTAGACTTGTGTTCATCCTGGTCTAGGTATTGTCAACTCTTGAATCTTCTCTGTCAGTGCTGATATTTTTCCTTGTAATTGCGCTAAATTTGGATCTATTGGTGGTCTAGTCACCCTTAGGCTCCCTGGATATCCAACCATGGATTCAATCTTCATCGATTGTTCTAAGGCATCTGTCAAGGAGTTAACAAAATTCGTGTCAGGGGCAACAATCCATGGATATACCATTCTCTCTAGTGATCTTCATGAATTGGATGCACTAACCTCCCAATGGAATCCTTAAACTTATGACTATATTCCCAAGTTGATTCTCCTTCCCTAGCACCATTTTTTCACATTAGAGTGGTCATGGCCACGAAAGTACCTTCCCTTCCCCATGCCGACTATTGAATCTCATGCAACTCAGACAGAGCTTGTTGTTCTGATTGAGGCAACTTAAAATTTTCTATGAATTTTGTCTGCAATTGGCCAAGTGTGAATGCCTATCCTTGCACTCCTCCTAGCTCAATAGCCTTCATGTACCATTTGAGAGCACGACCTCTCAAGGTAGTCTGGAATTCAACCAATTTATTTTCATCTAGAGTCCCTCTCGACCTCCAAATTGCTTCACACAAAAACCAATGATGCTCAACATCCTCGTCTCCTTTACCCCAAAATTCTAGGTATTGAGTGATAAAGCCTCTCACATTTCTAGTCATTACTGATCTTATTTCTCCTATCAAAGTAAACCATAATAGTCTTGGTTGTGATCTACTAGGGTATCCCAATATCCTCCTAGTATTCGTACTCACCGGTTATGCCTGACTAACTGACTGAATTGAAATAGGAATAACATAAGAAGGTAGTATAGAATTTACCATTGGTATAGAAGAAACTTGGGGGATGGGTGATTCGAGGTTGATTCCACTAGATTTTGGGTGGGTTTCTTTGATCTGGGGGGTCTCGTTCTCATCCTCTGGAGTGGTCTCTTCGACCAAGCTCCTGATATTTTTTGGTATCGGGGATGAATCTTCTCTTTCTTCTAAAAGATTCATGTCGGCTTGATATTCCCTTGCTTCTACACATTATTCTTCTTATCCACCCTCTTGGAGACTTCTTTATCTCTATGCTTCTCTCTCACTTAGTCTTTTACTAGCCAATATTTCCTGTCTTCTCATCTTCCGCAACTCTTCCTCCTTTCCTCCATCGACTTCTCCTGGTCCGAGTTCTTTCCTCAACACCTTGGACTGCTTCACTGCTTTCTTTATCTTACTGTGCCATCACTTATCAACTATGGTGGCTCTTTTCAAAGCTCACTCGTTCCTTGCATCCATTTCTTATTGCTCCCCCATTTATCAAAGAAATCTCTCTCCTTTCTCAGGCCATGATCCCACCCCAAAGTCACCCCACCCCAAGCGTGGGTGTTTAGTTTGTCATCTCAGTTGGGGAGATGGTCAGCATCCCCTCCTCCATCAAGAATACCTTAATCCATAGGGAAATTTCTCTCAAGATCCTTCCCCATGTGTCTTTCTTGAAATATGCTTCTTTCATTGAAAAGGATTGGTGGTTCTCAGTTGCAAACTCGATAATGTATCCTTGTAGAGTCGTATTGACCCATAAATCAATCGCTCGTGTTATCGGATGATCCAGCCGATGAAGCACTGCAATATTATTTGTATCCCAAGTACATGTCTTCTTGACTCATTCTTGGAATTCCAGAGCTTCTTGAAGCCTTTCTATCCAATGGAATAGTTCTTCCAGAACTTTAACCCAAAATATCTTGTACTGGTCGCTTGATCTTTCTAAGTAAAAGATAACCTCTCTTGTATCTTTCACATATTTACCTTGCAACTCTGCTTCTTTCCCTATGAAGGCATCACAATTTTTCTCCCACCACTGGTGAATATCAGATTGGTGGATCCGTGGAATCATTCTCCCTATAGGTTCCCTCTTGAAACAAGTCCTCGCAACGAAACCATTTTATTGGTGCGGAATTGATCAGACTAGGGTCCTTCTCAGGTTACCAACAAAAGGTACCGAGGTAGTCTAGAGCACTGACATTTTCATATTCCTTGAAGGGAATAAGTCTCACCTGAAGTGCAAGCAAGACAAGGAAAATATGGAAGGGTAAGAAGAATTCTTAGAAAAATACATACAATCTTATGATCTTTGTAGTCTTGTGCAAGATAAATTAAACTCAGAACTGTGTAAGCTTTCCTAACTCAGATTAAAGAAAATAGAGTTGTGTTGCATCCATAAAGAAACTATACCCCATTAATCATATCTAACATAAAGATAATATGAAACAATATTCAAGACAATATGAAGCTAAATAGGCACAGTAATTTCAAAATTTGAATCTCTCTTTGTATTAACTTTGTAAGGTTCTTCTCCATTACATAACACTATGCTCATATACAGACACAACTCGGGGCATGCAAAAGATTAACAACAAACTCTAGTACTGAGAGAGAAGGTTAACCCAAAACCCTTTCTCTTTCACTAATACAAAAGGACATGACTCTTTACAGACTTGGTCTGGTTCCGAAACCTAGACTCTAGAATCATAGCTAACATCTACCCAAAATGGACAATAATACAAAATTCAAATGCCTTCCAACAACCTACAATTCATAATCATAATCGACACCAACCCAAAATCAACAAACAATAAAATCAACCATTAACAATCCTATTCATCCCATATATATAAGCCAACTGGGATTTCTGGGTTTGATACTTCGCATGCTTTCTTGTTCTTGTTCTGTTGTAAATTCTTTCTCCATGTTGGTGTTGCGTTGTCCTTCCTTCCAACCATTTTCAGTTTATTTCCTTGTTCTGTTGTCCCGCTCCTCTATGACTTGCGCAACTTTTGTTTGACCAAAATTGGAACTGCATCATCCCTTGCACAAATTATAAAAACAAAACAAAGGGCCCAACAAGGAACTTGTATCACTCTAAGTCCCTAGTAAATAGATTATTCATGCGAAAAAAGATATATAACCCGAGGATGAGAGATGGAGACTCTATGATAGAGCATTTGAATGCCTTCAACACTGTGGTAAGTTAGTTTTTATTTGTTGAGATAAAAATTTTAGATGAAGATAAGTGTATTAGTCTACTTTTCTCTTTACCAGACTCATGGGATAGTCTGGTTGTGGCCATAGGTAGTAATACAACTACCTTGAGTTTCAATGATGTGGTCTCATCCTTGCTGTCAGAGGAGATGAGACGAAAGAACATGGAAGGATAGAGAACAGATGAATTATTTGCAAGAGGACGCTTCTAGGATAGAAATAAATCTAAGTCCTCGAGTGGGATATCTAAGTCTAAGGGTAGATTTAAATATCCTAAAAAGTTTGTAAAGGTATGTTGGAGATGTTGAAAATAAGAGCACTTCAAGAAGGAATGTATATCCAAAAGCATTGAGAAAGTGAAGGGATTTGAAGGTTCTCCCTTTACAAAAGAAAATACCTCCAAGGAATAAGGAGGAGACGTGTACTTGGCTTGTTCAAGCACACATGTAGATCTTAAGGCATGTTTAGTTGACTTGGGTGCATCCTTTCATATGAATCCCCACAAGGAGTGGTTCTATGAATATGAAAGGTATGATGGAGGTAATGTTTTCCTAGGTGATGAATTGATAACCAAAATCATAGGATGAGGAAAAATCAAGTTGAGGCTCACATACGGTAGGATTATAACACTTCCAGGTGCTATGCACATCCCAGGATTGGCTAGAAATTTGATTTTTGTAAGAAAAATGGATGATGTATCGGTAAAAACGGTATTTGAAAAAGAAACCTACAGGATGGTTCGAGGAGAAATGGTGTTTCTAAAGGGAGTTCAGATTGGAATTTATCTATATAAGCTACAAGGAAGCACTATAGTAATGGGTGCAATAGTTCCATTGTTCTTGATATTCGAGCAAAAGAAGAAAAACTCCTATAGTCTCTGGAGAAAAGGTTATGTTGTGGCATCAAAGACTATGGCATATCGGAGAGAAGAGTATTATACTACTACATGGTAAAGGTATGGTTGAAGGTATGTCTAATTGCTCTCTGGATTTTGATTTCTATGAACATTGCGTATATGGGAAGCAAAATCGGGTAAGATTCCCCTCTAATGTAGCGAGGGCAGAAGGAATTTAATAGATAGTGCATAATGATGTGTTTGGACCTATGTTAGTTCCATCACTGGGAAAACATGTGTACTATGTCTCATTTATAGATGACTTATCGAGGAATACTTGGATATATTTCCTTAGGAATAAATTTAAATTCTTTGACATGTTTAAAGAGTTTAAGGATCCTGTTGAGTATCAAATAGAGAAAATAATTAAGGTGTTGAGGACAGATAATGGTGGAGAGTTTTGTGGGAATGAATTTGAAGAATTATGTAAGAAGTGCGGTATATCAAGACAAAATACTACTCCATATACACCTCAACAGAATGGAGTTTTAGAAAGGATGAATCGAGTGTTGATGGAAAAAGAAAGGTGCATGCTCAATGGTGTCAGGTTAGGGAAATAATTATTGGAAGAGGCAGTGGGTACTGAATGTTACCTGGTCAATAGATCACCCTCATCAACAATGGGTGAAAAGAATCCACAAGAGGTATGGACTAGTAAGAAACCTTCTCTTGCACATCTCAAGGTATTTGGTTGTGAGGCCTATGTTCATGTTCCAAAGGAAAACACAGATAAGCTAGATAAGAAGGATGAAAAGTGTATCTTTATTGGGTATAAAGATGGTATCAAAGTTTATAATATTTAGAACCCATAAACTAAGAAGGTTGTGTATTGAAGAGATGTGGTATTTAGAGAAATAAAGGATTTTTTTAAACAGGAAGTCCTACCAAGTAAGGAAGTACTGGAGAAAATAGAGTTTGAGCCAAAGGATGATGAATCAGACTCTACAGAAGAACAAGAATCAAAAGAAGAAGATCCCCATAATCTAGTATTGAGGAGATCGGTGTGGGAAAAAGGATACCAAAAAGGTATACTCCATATGATTTTCATTCAAATTTTGATTTGTCTATTACTGATGATGATCCTAGAACTGTTAGGGAGGCAGTGGATTCAGAGGATGGAAAACTCTGGAAAACAACCATGGTTGAAGAAATGACATCCTCAAATAAGAATAAGGCTTGGGATCTAATGGAGTTTCGAACTAGAAGAAATCCCATTGGCAACAAATGGGTATTTAAAAAGAAGCTAAATGAAGAAGGCAAAGTGGGGAAATACAAAGCTCGGTTAGTAGCAAAGGGTTATTCCCAGGTTGAGGGAATTGATTTTGGTGAGATTTTTTCTCCTATTTACAAGTTAACTTCTATTAGATTTATGTTATTTGTTGCTGTTGTGTTTGATTTTGAAGTATATTATAGCCCTAAAATTCCCTACTCATGCATACATGGCATTGGCCATCTTACTTGCATAATTTTCCAAATCACTGTTGAGGAGATCTACTTAAAAAACCAATTTTAGAGCATGTACGTGCCCTGCAACACTACTTCCTGCATACATACTCTTGCTGCATGATAGAAAACCCACGTAAATACGCTTGCTGCACACTAAAAAACCCACATATACCTCCAAAAATTGCACAAATTAAAAAGTTGTAAGAAAATCAGTGGAATTTACAGGCTGTTGGAGGTTTCCCAACCAATTCACCTACTATAGTGGTTATCGGACTAATCGGTAGGTGTGGACACTAACAGATCTCCCTAGATCCACCTGGATCTAGAACAAAATAGGACATGACATGACTCTTTCCCTAAGTTATGACCATTGAATTAGCTAGTAGGAAGGAACAAGTAACATACCTTTGTATCGCTTCCTAGGGTCTCTGTTGCTCCCGCTTCACTCCGATGCTCTCATGAAGTCAAGACCAAGACGACACAAACCAACCAAAGTGAAGAGAGCAAAATATATTCAACTGTCAACTTACGTGTATGATCAAGGAATTACATAATAAAGTGAGAATGACTTTATGGGAAAAGGACATGCCACTGTATCATATTAATTGAAAGTAGAAGATTACAACCTGATCGCCTTGATGTCGCAAGCTTCCTTTCGGTGGCTCTTGGATCCAAAAAACACACTTGCTCGATCCTTGCATGAAGAAGATCAAATCCCTCTTGATAGACTTGCTAGGGTCTTCAAGATGACAAGCTCTTGTTCAAGCTAAGTCCTTCACACAATTCTTTCACCAATTCTCCAATGAATCTTGCTTAACCTTTCCATGAGAATTCCATCAATATATAGGAGAGAATGAGATGGTTACTTGGATAAGAATGATCCCACAATATCATGGAAACCAGTAAAAGGATAACCATTCGAATTCCAACCCATTCTTCTAGAAGATTCCCTTATAGAACCATTGAGACATCATCTTTTTCCAAGCTTTAGAACAAGTTCACACCCTAGCTATGTAGCACAGTGCAAGAAGTTTGCACCCTAGCTGAAGGCAGCCTGCAAGAATGGGTGATTCTCGTACTCTAGGATATTAGCAACCTGCAAACTCTCTTCAAAAGTAAGTTTTTTGGGAAGAGATGAATGTTACTTTTCTCAGGGGAAAGTTCTTATGAGGAGCCTGAGTACAACATAATCAATACACCATCATGATGACCAAAATCATGGGTAATAGAATTCCCCCCAAAGTATGAGGCCGAAATCAGTGACAGCTGAAAGACTTTGTAAACTGTATGTGTGTGTCGGAAACTAGGAGCACACCTAATCGGAAACCTGCGAACAACCAAGCATCTGCAGAATATCATATATATTAATTCTGAGGTAGGCATTCCCATACTCAGATCACAGACGAATGACATTATAGACATAGGTCATGGCCACCAATCATACACTATGGATCCATGCCGTCAAAATATAGCATAGCCACCAGGAATACACTGTGGATCTATGCGAGAAAATTCAAATTAAGATGACATAGACACGAGACATACAAAGTTGATCTATGTGTCGCAAATTATACATACTCCATCACAACCTGGACAAAGAGATGATATCCAGGGTCTTCAATCTCATCACCCAAAAATATGAATCTAACCATGTGATTACATGTGTTGAAGTCGAACATGGTAGAAGCCACTTGATTATCGGTCATTGATGAAATCGTTAACAAGTGCGAGGGAAATCACCATTAATGTCAATGACTCCCAAGGTAATCTAGTACAATCCTTCGAATGTGAATGAATGAGTTGAGGTTGAACATACGATGGAATCTTTTTATCAGAGGTCAATGATGTAAACCCACTGTTGAGAGTGAGGAAACCTCCCATTGAGGCATGCAGGTTCCAAGGTACCAAAAAATTTCTAAGTCTTGATTTCGGATAATGAGCTGAATTCGACGGAACAAAACTCGTCATAGGAGGGCCTTGATGTATCCCCAATCAATGACATGAAATGAGTAATAGATTTTGAAGGTGAAACAAAGTATGATGTAAGTTGGACTGGACACAGGGAAGGCCGACACAGAGAGAATGGACAACTGCAGATGGCCGACTCAATAGAGGTTTCAGATGAACTTCTCTTGAACATATGAACGACACGACCAATGATTTGGCAGCATTGACTCAGAGACGACACAGGGTATGACCTTGTAGTAAATCGAATGAGAGACAAATGGATTTCCTAAACCGACTTCAAATAATGAATAGGGGGTGTCATGTTCAAAAGTGACGCTTACTACCAATCAATATGAAGATAAGAACATATCCCTTTCCCAAATTTTCCCCCACCATTTCTGGCGAGTACCTCTTTATTTTTACGCAAGCTTGAGGAGGATAACATATGCTTTTTGATATAAGCTTATCCTTCGGATAAGTCCTTCAGAGTATGTTTAACGAATCCTAGGAAGGAGTGGCTCGGTCCCATTATGGATCTGTCGATGTTTGTTTAACTAGTCCAAAGATAGAAAACTCGAAGGTTTTTTATGATTATAGAGTCTGGAAAAACACTTAAAAGAGAACTCTCTCTGTTCCTTTTTCATAAAATAGCCCGATGAGACCGAAAAAGAGATAAAGTATCGCCCACCAGATGCTTTCTTCAAATACTTTATCGAGCGTGAAAATAGCAAGGTCCCTCGGCTATCTTTTCATGTTTAGAGAGTCTGAAAAGAGCTTAAAGAGGACTCTAGGGGGGTCCCTTTTTCATATAACCTTGTTGAGCCCGAAAAAGTGATAAAATTATGCTCGATCGCGTTCTCATGTATTTTCGAGCGTGAGAACGGACAAAGAACAAGCTTGAGGTTTTATAGAAAAACCATAAAAAAAACAATCAAAACATGCGATGAAGAAGAAAAAATATGTCTGCATCCGTGTATATGAACATCGAAATCATTACGCCAGCAAAAGTTACAATCAAAAGGGCATTAGAGATTAGGTTTTTAATCAACAAAAATTCAATAACATGGTAAAAGTAAATATAAAGAAGTAAAACTCTTTTTACCATATCATTTTCACTTTACCACTATTTGAGCCCAAAAACCCCTCTTTTACCCTCGAAATTCGGCGTCAGATTGCAGGAGTTACGAGCATCCATTCAAAGAACCGTCAGTGGCAGTGAGGTAGGCACTTTGTCCTCTACTTTTTCAGGGTTTAATTTTTTCATTTTCATGGGAAAAAACTATCATTTTGAGTTTGTTTTGGGGTTTAATATGGCGCTCAGCCATTCTCGCAGGTGGGCTACACAGGACCTGCAAGAATGGGTCATTCTCGCAGGTGAGCCCACAATATCCTACGAGAACCTCACACTGTGCCTAAAAGGCACCTACGAGAACCGCAAAGCATAATTTTTTTTTGAAGTTTTTCTCAATGAAATAAAACCAATTTATGAATAGAGTTATTAATCTTCTTCTTGTGCTTTTTATGTAGGTATTTGGCCATCACAATGGTTTTGGAATGGCGCGAAAGGGAGAACGAAGAAGATAATTCCATTGCCGGAAATCATCCACCCACCATTGCCGCTTTGAGAAACTGTGGTCTTCTGAAGTACTTTCGTATCTCGGGCATGAGGGCCCAAATCAGGTTATTAGAGTACCTTGTGCATATGTGGGATCCTGATCAGCAAGTATTCCATGTAGGGGTTCACACATTGTCCTTGGATATTGAGGACATTTACTTCTTGACAGGAATGTCATGGCATGGGTACCACGTGAGCCTGACTGGTAGCAGAGGTGGTGGGCTGCCCATGAGTGAGTACTGCCGCTTACACTGTGTTCCAGAGGTAGAGAGGAAGAAAGGGAAGGTAGCTATTTGGGGAGTGCGGGATTTGACCCTCTGAACTATT
Source organism: Picea engelmannii (assembly GCA_009831015.1). Classification (NCBI taxonomy): domain Eukaryota; kingdom Viridiplantae; phylum Streptophyta; class Pinopsida; order Pinales; family Pinaceae; genus Picea; species Picea engelmannii. The sequence continues at coordinate 20,341 of ML805333.1, forward strand.
TTTTTCACCATTTCTCGTATGGCTGGGAACTCTTCTCCTCGCATGGTGCTCCAGAGTTACTTTCAGTATGCCATAGAGTGTACCGAGCCTCAGGTTTTTAACTGGGTAGATGTTGTGCTTCGTAGTATGAAAAAACAGTTGACCAAATGTAGATGAGGCGACCTGAAGCAATTTGGGTACGGGTCTTTGTTAATGTCCTTCTTTCTCAAAAGGGTTCCCTTACGGAGGCTGCAGGTTGAGTGGGATTTACCAGCTCCCACAGATCCAAGAATGCTGAGATGGTGTCAGCTCATGGCCCGGCACATAGCTGCACCAATTATCAAGTATGATGATACCTTCTTCGACTGGCTGCGACCACAGATGTTGATGGTCGATGATTATGCTTATGTTGGGTTGGATTTCCAAGGAGATCCGGACTTAGTCCTGCCTGAGGGTGCTCAGTGGGGGGAACTTGGTAAGAAGTACACATTTTTCCTTTTTAAATGTTTTTGTGAATTTGATCATATGCAAATGTTTTTTATATGTTCGTCCAAAGACTAAATACAAAATTCATTGTTGATGACACAGATGTTGGAACTTACCAACCTCCTGGTACTTCTCCCATTCAATGACGAGGAGAGGTGGTGCCAGTGCCACAATGGGACGCTGAGGATTATACAGCGGTGGAACAAAACCTAGAGGGTTTGACAACAGATATTCCATACATGCCTCTTGGAGAGGTTCCATGACATTATCAACGTCATACAGTAGGAGTGTCAGAGTCCATTGGTCAAATACTCTGTAGGGTTGCCCGGTCAGTCGTGTGTTACCGTGAACGTCATCCATGACGTCATTTTGTAGAAGCTATGAGCTTCAGATTTTGACATTTTGGTCTTCGGACATAACTTTTTTGTAAAAACTATTTTGATCGTTATATATACATACGGATTCTACCGACTTATGGTGTGTTATGTGAAAATTGATGTGATTGATTTATAAATGATCCAAATGTTTGTCTAATACATAGTTAGCCAATGCATCAGTTAATGTATTTAGACATCTAGGAATATGTTGATATTCAATATAATCAAAATAACGTTCCAAGAAGCGAATTCGTAAATACACCCGTAACAAAGTAGGACTTCGAATAGTGTAGACATTACTTAACTATAGTACTACAAGTTGCGAATCAAGTCACACAACCAAATGACGGATTCCGAGCGAAATAGCATCAATCAACAATTCGATAACAATGCTATACTCTGCAATATTGTTGGTCACACAGCCGAGACACACACCTCATAAGAAGACAAGTTCGTTTGTAGGGGCGTAAATTTCCCATGTAGCGGAAGCAAGGTTCTGAGTACTATGGCTAGCACCATCAACGAAGCCAATGTAGGGTAGCAAAGACTCCGACATCTAGAAATCAAACACAACATCACAGAAGGGAAGAGACCAGATAATGACAAAAGCAAGGTACAATAACACACAAGAAGTATGATACAATAAAAATACAAGTACTCATGCATAGATGATTTTATGCATATTACTTCTTTAAGTACAACCCATTCCCGGGTTCACTCAAAGGGATACCATCGTAATATACTAACTCATAAGCCCCTTTTTCCAAAACTCATCGAACGATATAAGGACCTCACCACATGGATTTGAATTTTCCAGCTCCTAGCATATCTCGATCTTGTTCATAGAGGAGAATGAGATCTCCTTCGGAGAAAACGTGAGGCTTGACATGTTTGTCGTATTGGGGCTTGACATATTTTTTCTGAGCTTCTATGACTAGGGTAGAATCGCGTCGATTTTCATCTAATCGCATAAGATACAAAAGATGTTCTTCCTCAGCAGAAGTGTTTGGTAGGAGTTCAACAACTAGTTTTAAAGAGGGTATCTCGCATTCAATCGGGAGAATCGATTCCAAACCATAGACTAACTAGAAAGGTGTAAACCCAGTAGAAGACTTGACGGATGTCTGGTAAGCCCACAATGCCGAAAAAAACATTGTGTGCCAACTTGTTTTGTGAATCCCTATCATTTGTCGGAGAATAGTTATGAGAACTTTATTAATTGCTTCGACCTGGCCGTTGGCTTGTGGGTAATAGGGCATTGAGTTTTCATGGCGAAGACCCAACTTTTTAGTAAGTTCAGAAATCATGAAGTTTCTAAAGTGGCTACCGTGATCAGTGACGATAGCTTGGGGAACACCAAAATGAGCTATGATGTGATTAAAAATGAATAATGCTACGATCTTTCCAGTGTTGTCAAATGTCGGCATCGCCTCGGCCCATTTCGTAAAGTAATCGATGGATACAATAATGTATCCATGCCCCCCGACCGAGTGAGTGTGACATGTCATGAAATATATGCCCCATTTCACAAAGGGACCAATGGAGACCAGAGGGTGAAGAGGAGTGGGAGGTTACCGTATCTTGTTATTATAGGTCTGGCAAGCATGGCATTTTTGAATGACGATTATGCAGTCGTTAAATAAAGAAGGCCAAAAATACCCTGCTCGTAAGATCTTATGGGCAGTAGCATACCCAGACATATGGCCACCACATGCTCCAGAATGGCAGTCATTCAGATCTTTCTCGGCTTCGTCGAACGTTAGGCAGCGTCGAAAAATAGAATCAATCCCCCAACGATAAAGAGTATCCCCGAGGATAATATTTTGATGGGCTTGGTAGTGTATTTGACATCAGTCAGTACTAGACAAAGTTGGCTGGAAAGTCCGGGTTTGGAGATAAATGATGATATCACCATACCAAAGATCATCAGTGCTGATGAGGAAAAGGGATTCATTGGGTAATGAATCAACTGCTACATTTTCCGTTTTAGAATAGGGAAAGTTGCATATCAACTCAGCAAACACTAAGGACTTCTGGGACTTGGCACGTTCGAATTCCAAGTCAAACTCTTGGAGTATCACAATCCATTTGGAGTATTTCCCCCCTAGCAATTGACGTGTGAGAATGTGTTGCATGGGGTTCCAATTAGAAATCACTGTAGTCTTGCGTGAGAGGATATAGTGCCGGAAGCGTTGGATGGCTTGGACGACATCCAAGGCCAGTTTTTTGACATGTAAATACTTGATTTCAGTAGGTGTTAGACTTCAACTCAAGTAGTAGATAACATGTTCGTCGTTAGCATCATCCTCTTGGACGAGAACCATACCAATGGTGTAATATGAGGTAGTAAGGTAGAGGAAATAATCGCGACTGTAATCGGGGGGAAAGAGAAGCGGAGCACGTGTTAGGGATAATTTCAAAGCTTCAAAAGCATTGTTCACAATGGTATCCCAGATGAACTCTAAACCCTTTTTGAGGAGCCGCATAAATCCATGAGTTATCTCAGCATAATTTGGGATAAAACGATGAAGAAAGTTTGCTTTCCCTTGCAAACTTTGTAACTGGCGAAGTGTAGAAGGAGGAGGGAGATTAAGGATTGCCTCAACCTTTAAAGGATCCACCCAGATCCCTTGACGCGAAATAATAAAACCTAGAAGTCGGTCGGATTCCATGCAGAAAATCCACTTATGAGGATTCAAACGTATACGGTAGAACCAATAGCGGACGAAAATGGCTCGGAGGTGGGTCGGAGGATCGACTCGGTGCATTGAATGAGTGGGTAAATCGTCCAGATATGGTTGAACGATGTGCTTGATATCATGGAAAGCATAAGACATAGCATGTTGAAAAGTGGTGCCAACGTTCTTGAGACCGAAAGGAAGTTTCTGATAGGAAAAAGTACCCCAAGGACAAATCAAAGTATTCTTATGTTGATCCTCAGGAACAATGTTGATTTGATTATACTCGAAGAAACAATCCATCAGAGAGAAGATTTCACTTCTGACACAATTGTCAACAATCTGATCGACGAAGGGGGTAGGAAAGTTGTCTTTGGGACAAGCTTTGTTGATATCCCTATAATCAATGCATACACGAATTGTGCGTTGTTTCTTGTCGATCAGGAAAAGATTGGAAACCCAGTCAGTGAGATCCACCAGGTAAATAAAGACAACTTTAATAAGCTTCTTGACTTCGAGCTTGATAGCAACCTCTTTACGTGGGTGAACTGGATGAAGGCATTGCCAAACGGGTTTAGCATCGGGGTATGTCTTGATCTCATGTATCACAATATCAGGGTCGATACCCGACATTTCTTCATATCTCCAAGCGAAGATGTCAAAAAACTCTTTGAAAAGGGATGTGTAGGTGACGATTTCATTAGAAGAACACGAAGCTCCAATATGGACATTTTTGACAATTCCAGGTTTGATAGATATGTCGAGGGGAATAGTGGGCGAGATATTGCTTAAGTTCCCTTCGAGAAAAACATCATGTGCGGACTTAGGAACGGTTGAGATGACGACAACGGTCGACGGGGTCGAAATCCGTTGGTAGTTCTCAATGGTATGTTTCTCCAGAAAGAGGATGGAATGATGATGTCTATCATCCCAAGGGGTGTCTTCCATGACAAACATGACCATCTCGTCTGTGGAAAAAATGACACGGAAAGGATCTAGAGATAACTCACCAAGAGAGGGTGTAGAAGGGGTTTCCGATTGAATGGCCTGATAGGTGGATTTGACCAGACTTAACGGCATTTTATCGTCGTAACGAAGATGATCTCCAGGGTTAGGTACTATCCATGGGTCGTGAGACACAGGAAGTTCGTGAATCGAGGTGGAGATCATGTTGATTGAAGCAATAGACGAGCGTGGAACATCGGGTGATGGAATGGGGAAAGTACCCATTAACAAAGAGTCTTTAAGAAGGCCTACACCGACGTTCTCATAACCCAGTGGGGTTTTAGCGATGAATGGTATGTTGCTAGTACGAGTTTCAGAATTAAATAAGGCTAATTGGTCGACGGTGAAAACCTTTCCTTGATGTGGGAAACGTACCACACGAAAAAGGTTCGATACAACTGCATGCATGAAATCGATCCAGCTGTGGCCCAGCAGAAGATTGTAATCAAGGGGAGCGTCAAAGACTTCCACTTCGGCTTGGACTATTTTTCCTTCTAACGTGATGGGAAATGAAGGAAGGACACCGTAGGGATTAAAACTAGAGCCATTGAAGGCTTTGAGAGTGTTCTGGGATTCATTCAAAGGGGGAGAGCCAATGGCTTTCCAACAAGTAAGAGACATGAAACACGTCGAGGCACCCTCGTCGATAATGGTTCGAAAAATGTTTTTGTTAGAGACAATCACTTAGATCTGGAATGCGAGTTGAGGGGGTAACCTTGGAATGTGATCTTCCAAGTCAAAAATTATTAAATTCATATCCTTCGGGTTGATTCCACTGATATCTTTCAACAGTGCCTTCCATTGTGTGGGACAACTTTGAAGGACTTCGAGGGCTGACATCGCAGAAGGTGCTTGGGCCAGATCTTCAACAACGCTGTAGTTCTGGGCAACATGAGCATGAGGATTGAAAGCCGATTTCCGAACAACGCCCTTTGGGGGGGGTCAAAGAACTATGTCGAGGCTCGATCGTTCGATATGAAGAGGACCGTTGGTAGGTGGAGTCACAGGAGAGGGTTGTACCAAGGAAGGAGGTAGATCATCAACCTTCCCTTTAGAGAGAGAATAATCTTTGTCTCAAGTGGTGAGTGCAATGTCTTTCTGCTTTGAATCGCCAGTACACATCAATACATAGGATGTAGTAGAAGAGGAGGGTTGGTCATGAATGACCAACTGAGCCTGTTGTTGAGACGGGAAGGGTTGGGACAAAATGACCGGAGCAGGTGGTTTTGGAGCCCCTTGAAGGAACTTAGTGACCTTGATGCATCATGGACAATCCTTCGTGTAGTGATCATCACCACAGATAAGACAAGGGTATCGAGGTTTGCGCTTATCCCGATCATCAATAGGTGTTGTTTTGGTTCGCTTTGCCTGAGAAGTATTTTGGTCCTCCTTATTATTACCCCTTCCCTTTTTGGATTTTTTTTTACCGGCTGGGGTAGATTGAACTGCATTTACCTCAAAAGTCTTGCCAGTGGGAGGGGCAGGAGACGGAGCATTTTGAACATTAGAAGAAGCAGGTTTGGGGTTGGTGCTTGAGGCAGAATGTGGTTGGGCTTGGAAAGTGCCAATCACACCGTCGGCTGCATGCGAAGTAGCTGGAGTAGTTGAAGTGGCGGAAGTGTAAGGATGAGGTAAGTCAGGTAGTAAGTCTTAAAGGGTACCTGTTTGGGAGTAAACGAGGTCAAGGTATTGAGCACGACTTATGGATTTCTCTTCCGTGACTACTCCACCCATGGCGATGTCACGACTGATGTCGTTCACAAATTATTTTATGAACCACTCTGCCAACAACTGATCGGGGAGTTCAAGTTTAATGAGACGTCGTCTCCGTCGCCACTCATGAATGTGATCGGATATATAAGTGGCCTTGTTCTGTTTGAAAGAACTCAAAATCTCGGTCCCCGTTTCATAACAGATCGGTAACTAGTAGTGTGTGAGGAAAGCCATAGCAAGGGTGTTGAAGTCAAACAAGAAACCTCGTGGTAATTCTATATACCACTTCGCAGCAGAACCTGTGAGGGTTCGTTGAAAAAGACGTAAACAAATAGAGTCATCCATCAACGAGTTGGATGAACACCAGAGGTGAAAATTCATAACATGATTGTTCGGGTCCTCTCCCACTTTACTGTCGAATTTAGGAATGTTCGATGGTAGCTTGGCTGGTATAACAGGCCATTGGGGAGAGTGACGAATTGGATCATTTAAAATCCTTGACAAATCCGGAAGATCCAAAGTGGCCAAAAAGGGTAACTGTCGATTCACCTGCGGGTACTAGTTGCTTTGGGGAGGAAGCCCCATCGGCAAACCAGTAGGACCATAAGTAGTCTGCATATAATGTGAAGACCTAGGTAGATTCAGTGGCGGTTGGAGAGGATAGTAGCTCATGGGATTGTATCCTGGAACAGGGACGTGAGTTTGAGCATTCGAGCCCCAAATGGGATTGAACGTACCTGGGTATGGTTGGCCTATACTAGGGGGTATCACAGATGCAGCTGGAAACTGCTGCCTCCCAGTCGATTGAGGAGGATGTTGTATCAACTGATTCCAATACTGGGCCAAGGACGGAGGTATGTTTTGTCCATAAGGTGGGGTCAGTCGTCCTATAGAAGGTGGTGTCCCAATTGGGGGCATAGTTCCAATTGAGGGTTGTGCTCCAATTGGGATTTGCTTTCCAATAGGAATTTGCCCGCTGAGAGGGGGTTGAGTCATACCACCTTGGTGAAATTTTCCACCAACGAGAATCTGGTAATTTGGTGTGAATGACGGAATAGTGCCACTAGGATTAAGACTGCCAGTGGAGGATAAGAAAGGTCCTCCAAAAGGAAATTGAGGGAGTGTCGAAATAAAACCGGGAAGAGAGTGCCCAAAAGAAGAAGGACCACCAGGAGAAATGGATGGGGTTTGCGTAGGAGTGGGAATGGAAGCATTGAACGCACAGTATCCAGGTGGTAGTGTTGGGGTGACGTTGGGTGTTCGCGGTGTGCTGATGGGGGCGAGACTAACCACAGTAAACCCGGTGTGAACACTTGTAGTATCTATATGATGGGCCATTTCTATAGGGATGGTCAAGATGTGGTCATATCGTGGGGCATCCGTACCAGGAAAATAATAGGCAGTAGTAAACGGTACTGTCTCTGGGCTAAAGATTTCAGAAATCACAGGTGAACCCGGACCAAAAAGGTCCCGTCGAAAAATGCTCGTAGACCAAAAAAGATCTTGGCCTTCAATGCCTGGAAAGGGTCCAACCAGTGATCCAAAAGACGTAACAACTAAGTCTCTAGAAGAATTCAGTCGCATAAACGGTCTCTCAGAATCAAGGTGAAGTTGAACATCCTCTCGAGTATTGGTAATTCAGAAATGTTCTAGAGAGTCAGTTCATTCCACTTGTGGCGTGGTGATGACTGGGACTTCACTTTGCCGAGGAGAGCCCTCAGGTGAACTTGTAGGCAAGGGTTGAGAACCTTACAGATGCTCTGGAGATAAACCCTGCATTCTACGTGAATGACATGGAGGAGCTATTGTAAACGAGTGACAAACTTACGAAGAAAATCGTATGGTCAACTTTGGTAAACAAACAACACGTGCTAGTAAACAAAATCTAGGAAACAACACCAAGCAAACAAGACCTTCTAATTCTGAAGTTACTAGTTGGTGATGAAATCCAACGTCGCAACAACGAGACGAGAAAGGGATGGGCTAGGGTGGAAAAGTTACGCCGACGACCTACTTAACAGACTTACACCCTGGTGAAAGATCCCACACATAATCGTGGGTATACCCTCCAAGGAGCCCGAGTGAGTTTGGCCAACGTTGATTCTAGGTATCGTGAAGACTTTCCCCTTCACAGTCACCTTGTGTAAGAACCTAGAAAGATAAGACACTAAGGTTACCATCGACAACAATAAAGTGTGGGGGGACAGTTGACAATCCGATCCACATGCAAGGGTAGGGTATCTAGCCTGAAATCAAATCAAAAGGCTTCCACTGTCACATACCCACTACCTCAATCAATTTTTTCTGGACTTTTGCAGAATCCAAGCCCCCAAATTACCTATGGAGGCCTAACGCAAGCTATATCTTTCTCTCTCTCTCTCTCATGTGATCACGACCATGATCACAGGTCAAATAATCATGGTGCCTCTTTGTATTTCACGCCTCGACGCTACAGGAATGTCGAATCATTCGACATTGCAACCATTGAACCCCGACAGGGCTAGTGACTGGCCAATAGGGACGAATCCCTACAGGGTTAGTAAACAACCAATGAGAACAGGTCCCATCGCATGGTTAAGTGGAGTATAGGTGGCAGAGGGGGAAATGTGACACGATAGTCGACAGGACAGGAGGGGGCCCCACTTCACACACCACACTATTCCGGACCCCCCCCCATTAAAGGCAGAATGGCAAGGGGGCTCTAGAATTCACCTGAGCACCGTTGATCAAGGTGAATTAATCTCAACCGTTCGAGAGTTGCATGTCCTATTCCAGAACCCCCCCCACTATTAAAGGTAGAACGACAAGGGGGCTCAGGAAAGAAGCCTCAGCTATAGATCTGAGTGGGTGGACTTTGGCCATTTAGATCTGCTTGCCACTTACCCTAAGGCGTATTCGCACCCCGGCTTAAAGTTGATGTCTCTTCCTCTCATATGACGGTCATTATAGACCCTGAGATCCTCTGAAAGAATCTTGTTTGTTCATCGGAATTTATCATCCTGAGAGTTCGAACTCTTGATCATGGGACTACCAAATTCTCGATCCCTGGTTTCCCGATGCGGTTAATCTCTCGACACGTGGCCTATGTTATTTAGATGGTTTAGATCTATCCCAGGATTTCCACCATGGAAAGTCCCGATCTCTCGTCACCAAGACTCCTGATCCCATGATTCCCGATTTCCTGAAATGGGAGATCTCACGACACGTGGCCTCCTTAAATCGGATGATCCAAATATATTTTAGGGTTTTCACCATGGAAATTCCTGAACTCTCGTCACTAGGACTCCCGAGTTTGCGATTCCCGATTTCCCAAAATGGGTAATCTCATGACACATGGCCTCCATTATTCGGATGACCTAGATCTGTTTCAAGGTTTCCACAATGGCAAGTCCTGATCTCTCGTCACTAGGACTCCCGAGTTCGCGATTCCCGATTTCCCGAACTGATAAATCTCACGACACGTGGCCCCCATAATCAGATGGTCCAGATCTATTTCAGGGCCTTTTCCCTTATTCACTTGTGGTTTAACCCTCAGGTATCTCCTGACAGATCCAACGACTGTCGGGTTTTTCAGTCGAGATCTGGCGACTCAGACCGGTTCCTAACTTGTGCATTCTCCCACGACTTCCTGGACGTGGAAAAATAAATGGTAGATGTTCTCATGGACCTTGGGGATCTACAATCCCGATTTCTTTGCTACCCACGAAGACACAGAAAAACAAATGGGTAAGGCATTTAACACCCTACTTACTCCTACCAATCTAACAGTCATGTGTGACCACAGGTTTCCCGATGGAATCTCGTCTGTCAATCAATACCTATCAGGGTTAAGGCACTTAACACTCCATCTTCTTCTTCTGATCTGATGGTCATGAGTGACCACAGATCTCTCAACGGGATCTCATCCGTTGATTCAATACTTCATCCTTATGCTGCCATCTCAGGTTTTCAAGAGGATCGTTCCTCCTCATGCAGGGTTACTAAGTCCTTGTGCCTTCACATTCTCTTTCCCGGTTCTTGATGGGATTTTCAAGGAGGGTATCTCTATGGGGAGGTTTTTACCCAGGGTACTATTTGAGGCAAATAAGGGTACCTTTCTCCCATGAATCAGAAACATAGTCTGAATTAGATCAGTATGCATATAAATAGTGATATATGAAGACATAAGCCATATGCAGTCTTTCCATTATAAACATGCATCTACCAGTACTGATCAAAACATCATACATACATTCTTACTCTGAAATCATTCACCATTTCATAGCTTATAAACATAAATGTCAGAATAAATATATATTTCAAGATGCCAGAGGAAAAACATTTATCAGAAATAACACCAGGGGTTATGCAACTGCTGGGAGCGGTACTCGTTTCCACCCAACCGTAGGCTCAACGACTCCCAACGGATTTACCACTAGCCACCCCCGAGCTGAGACCACGATGTTGTGAGACTGTCTCCATTTACCAGTGACCAGGAGTGAAGGTTACTCTCCTTCTTCTCTGCTATCACTCACTCTGCATATCGCCTGGGTTCACTTTCTCCCCTCGCGTCTGCCCCCAATCACTTCTACCCCATGCCTTATCCTCTTGTGAGGTTGTGTGATTTCCCTTGTGCTGGTCAGGCTTGATGGCTCTATGGATGGGTGGTTCACCTCCCCATTCCTCATTAGTTTTTGAGGAGCCATATGTTGGGTATGTGTTATATTATTTGCATGAGTAGTAGTGCCTGAGCGCCTGCGTTGGGCACGCAGGGGGGTGCAGCCCCCCGATTTTTTTTTTTTCGGGTCGACATATTTTCGCCGGGACGACATATTTCCAGGACGACATATTTCCGAGATGACATATTACCGGGCCGACATATTTCCGGGACCACATGATATTAGGTGGTTTTTCGGCACATGGTTTTTGCCGATGGTTTTCTATTTCCTTTTAAGGAATTAGGGTTTTGGACTAATCCAGGTCATTGGGTTAGGGTTTTGGATGCCGCTGGCTCCTATATGTATATTGTATTGTAAAAAATGTAACACAATGTGTATGAATATAATATATGCTGGTTTTCCCGGTTTGGGTTTCCAGGTGAAAAATCTCTGTGTAATGTTTGTGTTTGCCATTGTATATTTTCTGTTCTTTTCTGAATATCAGTTTGCAGTAGATATTATACAAGGTTAGAATTTACATTTGGTATCAGAGATTTATTGGCTTCAAGGGGATGCCTTTGTCGTCAAGGGCTTGGCTCGGGACTGTGTTAAGCCTTGTTACAGTGGGAGATCTGCGGTATTGTTTTTCAGGTGAAAAGAAATGGCAAGCAATTCGAAGATGGAGATCGAGAAGTTTAATGGGAAAAGCTTTGAGCTGTGGAAGCTCAAGATGGAATATCTTTTGGTGGACAGAGATCAGTGGATCGCGGTAGATTCAGGTATGGCACCTACAGAAACTTCTGCAGATGACTGGAAAAAGACGGATCAGAAGGCAAAGAGCACAATTCGACTGTGTCTCTCCGATTCAGTATTACTGAATGTGTCAGAGGAAGATACAGCCAAAGATTTATGGGAAAAGTTGGGGAAGTTGTATCAGTCTAAGTCCCTGGTAAATAAATTATTCCTGAGAAAGAAGCTGTATAGCTTGAGGATGAGAGATGGAGACTCGGTGGCAGAGCATTTGAACGCCTTCAATACTGTGGTAAGTCAGTTAGTATCTGTTGATATTAAAATTTCATATGAAGATAAATGTATCAGTGTGTTGTGTTCTTTACCAGACTCGTGGGATAGTCTGGTTGTGGCCATAGGTAGTAATACGACTTCTTTGAAGTTTGAAGAAGTGGTCTCGTCCTTATTGTCGGAGGAGATGAGACGAAAGAATATGGAAGGACATAGCACATATGCATTATTTGCAAGAGGACGTTCCCAGGAAAGAAATAAATCTAATTTCTCAAGTGGGATATCTAAGTCTAAGGGTAGATCTAAATCTCCTGGAAA
>ML805333.1:58235-74364 GCA_009831015.1 Picea engelmannii
GAGTGGTTTTGAAAACTACTTCATTCCGGACCCCCCCCTCTTGTTAAAGTCCGGATGGTGAGGGGGGGTCCGGAATTTTTATGGGCCGTGGATTAAAATGTTAAAAGTGATGAGTGTACGGGGGAGTAAGGTGTGCATTATGATTTGATGTGAGCGGGAGTGAGGTGGGGGTAGAACTTAGGATATGTGAGTTTTAAGTTTTGTTTTTAGTTTTAATATAATTTATTACATGTTTGTTTCACGTTTGGTTTTATGTTAATGTGTTTTATTTTATGTTTTTTATGTTTTCATTTAAATGTTTATATAATATAATTTGTATTATATTTTTGTTTTGTTTTTGGTTTTTATATTTTGTTTTTGATATTTTTGTTTATTATTTTATATGTTTTGGTTATTATATATATTTTTTATTAATTTGTTTTATTTAATATGTAATTAATCCTAATTACTAACCTAATTATTAATACTAACTTAATTAATCATTAATTGATTAATTAATTAACAATTGATTTATTATTAATTAACCAACTAATTATTAAATAATCTAGTTTATTAAACTAACTATATTAACATTTATTATTATTTTAATCTAACTAACCTATTGCTGTTATTTTTGTTCATCCTAAGTCTGATAATTCGTGAATGGGTGACGGGCGAGAGGTGGCTCAGGGATGAAAAGACAAGGGAATGAGTGGCGCTGAGGTGGACGAAGAATTCAGAAGAGGTGACAAAGGATCAGGCGCAATGGACAGATGACTTGTTGGGACAAGGCCCGTCAGAGAAAAATTCTTCATTCCAGACCCCCCCCCACCGTTAAAAACAGAACGAACCGGGGGGTCCGAAATTCAATCTCAGTCGTTGATGAAAACACTGGTGCCTCAGCCGTTCAAACGCGCACCTTCTTTATACCCGATTCTAGACCCCCCCCCCCACCATTAAAGGTATAACAGTCGAGAGGGTCCAGAATCCACTTTCAGCCGTTGATCTACGCGCTGCTAGATCGACTGTCGATCTAAGCACATTCTTTATTCTCCAGGCACGAATGCAACAAAACTTAGGCTTTAGCGATTTTGGTGGGTTTTGTGCACTGCATCCTTTGAAAATAATTTGCAGAGATGAAATATTATTTGCAAACCTATACACCCAGAGTGAAAAATTTCCAGTCAACAAATGATCCTATGAATCATAGGGTTATAACACTGTGTATCCAAGGACGTAGCGAATTTCAGGGTGTTTTCAAAAGAGGAGGATATTATTAGATCCCAACAACTTGAACTGATCTACTCTCAGTCTGGCATGCTCTACGAGATATTGCTAGATGTGCCATGGTCTACTCTTGATAAGGTCAAAGAAAATTATGGGCCCCATGCCGATGGAATTGTGGGCTCAACACAAAGTAATTCCATGGATTTGTTATCAAATCAGTTGCAACAATTGTCGATACAATAGACTATGGCCAACCATAATCCAAGTTTGGTTATTCCCCCTACCTAGAGGTCGGATGTACGCAATGTGTAGTCGATTAATCCTAAGGCCAAACAATAGACCAAGGGTGTTACACATGATTTTGGTCACTCTGGTGATGTCTCTACAAGTGATGTATTCAAGCTCCCACAAGGACTTTTTTCCTGAGAAAAGTGACTGTTGTCTGCTTCCGAAAAACACATTTTTAAGATGAGTTCGTAGGTTGCCTATGTTACAGGGTGAGAAAATCCCTCATTCTCACAGGCCACCTACACTTAGGGTGTGAACTGTTCGCAGTCTAATCTATAGGTAGGGTGTGAACCTGTTTTTAAGCTTGAAGAAGAGAAGAGGTCACGAAGGTTCTAGAAGGGAATCTTCTAGAAAATGAGTTGGAATTCGCATGGTTGGCATCCTACTGACTTCTCAGATTTGGTGGGATCATCCTCATCCATGTAACCATCCCTTCTTCTCCTATATATTGATAGGTTTCTCATGGAAAAGGTTAAGCAATATTGAATGAAGAATTGGTCAAATAATTGTGTGAAGAACTCTACTTGGATAGAAGCTCGAAGGCTCTATTTGGTCTATCAGGTTGCATTGGATCTTATTCATGCAAATGTAGAGAAAGTGTGTGTGTTAGAACCAAGGGTCACTGAAAGGAATCTTGCGACATCAAGGCGATCTGATTGTATCTTCTACTTTCATTTAATATAATACAGCGGCATGCCCCTTTCCCATAAAATCACTCTTATTGTATTTCATAACTCCTTGATCATATGCATAGGTTGACATTGAATATACTTTTCTATCTTTACTTTGGTTGGTTTGTGTTGTCTTGGAACTGATTTCACAAGAGCACCGAAGCAAAGCGGGAACAACAGAGACCTAAGGAAGTGATATAAAGGTATGTCACTCATTCCTCCTTAGCAGTAGATTCAATGATTGCAACTTAGGGAAATTGTCGTGTCCTGTCCTGTTTTGTTCTAGATCCAGGTGGATCTAGGGAGATCTGTTAGTGTTCGCACCTACCGATGTATCCAATAACAAAATTGATGAGTCCACTGGGGATACAACCCATTTTAGTGGTTTTTTATTGGCCATTTTCTCTTGACCTACCCTTTTTCATTCCCATCAATCTCTGAGTCTTGAGGAGACCCTTACAGACTCCCTGGATCCAGAAGTTCCCTCAGAGGTTTTGTATTTTTTCCAAAATTTTCTTGATTATAGACCTTATCGCACTACACCTTTCTATAGCCTATGATAATAACTAAGGTTCGCACCCCAGTGTTCAGTTTAGTGCAAACTTCTCGCACCCTGCCTATGTATAGCATGCAAGAATACTTAATTCTCACATTGTACTCCACTGCCAGCCTACGAACTCAGTAGTAAAATTTTTGGATTAAGTCTTTTGTGTCCTCAGATGCCCAGATTTGTTTATGTGTCTAGGAAGAACTTTTCTGGCTGGTGATTGAATGTTTCTTGACTTCAAATCTTGCGAATGATTAGTTTTTGGAAATCGAAATCTCTTCTTGATCATTTTTTTCTCAATTTTTACCTCTTGACCTTTTCTTAACAAGGGTATAATCTCCGGTTTAGAAATCCGAGTGCTTGTTTGGTCAGGAGCCTTTGATTGGATTAAAAGTTGAGATTAATTGTCCTTTTCAATTGCTTATTACTTGGAAAATTGTTACCCATGTGCATTTGAAGAGACTGGTCTTGTCAGTTTGTTATTTTTGTCTTCATTGAAAGATCGATTTGGGTGTTTGTTGTGTATTTCTTTTTCATTGGTTTCTTACTTTTTGTTAGTTCCATCCCTGTTGCTTGGTTTGTAATAAAAAATAAATAAATTTTATTTTTTTAAGAAACTTTTTATTCGAAAATATTGATAGTCAAGTATTGAAAGAGAATGGATAGGAAATTTGCATTTTTCATGGTGGTTTGATATTACATTTTAGAGAAGATCATACATCATAGTTCACATTGTTCTAGAAAACTCCTCTTTCCCTCCTATAAATAGGACTCATCGAACAAAAAATTGTATCATTCATTCCTATTTTATGCATTGTTGGGTCAGAGTCTCACACAACATCAGTTTCATTTCCGTCTCCTTTTGAGTAACAACAACCTTTAATAATATTGCACAATTTTAAAATTCAACTAGTAACTTTTTCTAGGACTCTTTTACACCAACATTAGCTCGGCTAGAGCTTTGGAATAGGAAGTGAGACACACTCTCCAAAGCACAAAACACGCAATAGTATCTTGTGATAAGGAGTGTCAAATTCCATTTGCAACATTTTTTCCTGGGAAGTCCTTCTCACATAGGGGTCAAACCCGAGGTCGCATTGAGATTGACAGAGATACTCACCCTAATTTGTTGATATTGGTGTAGAGATTGCATGTATTATGGGGGTCACTTGAAGGTATACCCACAATGATGAGTGGAAGCCTCTCAATCTGATTTCGGGCTAGATACCTTGCCCTTGCATGTAGATCGGACTGTCGACTGTTCCCCCAAGAATCATTGTTGTTGGTGGTCACCTTAGTAGCCTATATTCTTAGGGTCTTACACTAGGTGACTTTGAAGGGGTAAGTCTTCACGGTACCTGGAATCGATGTTGGCCAGACTCACTCAGGCTCCTTGGAGGGTATACCCATGATTGTGTGTGGGAGCTTGCACCAGGGTGTAAGTTTGTTAAGTAGGTCATCAATGTAAATTTTCCACCCTAGACTAGCTCCTTCTTGTCTCATCATTGTGACGTTGGATTTCATCACCAACTAGTGACTTCGGAATTGGAAGGTCTCGTTTTCTTGGTTTTGCTTCCTAAATTTTACTAGCACGTGCTGTTTGTTTACCCAAGTTGGCCAAAGAATTTCTTTTGTAAAATTCTAACTCGATCACAACAGACCCTCCATGTCATTCACGTAGAATGCAAGGCCTACCCCCATAAGATCTGGAAGGTTCTCAACCCTTTCCTACCAACTCACCGGAGGGCTCTCCTTAACAGAGTGAAGTCCAAGACGTTTCCACTCCACCAGTGGAAAGAACTAACTCTTTAGAATGGTTTTGAATTACCAATTCTTGAGAGGAATTTCGAATTCCTCCCCACTCTGAGTGACGTATTGTTTGAGTGAATTCTTCCAGAGATATAATTGTTCATTCTTCTGGATCACCAATTGGACCTTTCATAGGACCTGAGGGTCAAGATCCTTTTTGGAATACTGGCATTTTTAGACGAGATCTCTTTGGCTCCGAAGCAGGCGTTGATATCATTGTCTCACCTAAGCTTCCCGAAACATTTGATCCAGAAACAGTACCTTTTACTACTGCATATTATTTTCCTGGTACAAATGCTCCTCTAGCTAACCAAATCTTGACTATCCCTCTAAAAATGCTCCATTACACAATGGTCCCAGATACTATGAGTCCTCACACAGGGATTATAGTGGCTAGCTAGGCCCCCATTGGCACACTGCTTTTGCCCAGATTCATCCCAACCCTTCTGCCCAGATATCATGTGTTGAATGCTTCTATTCCCACTCCTACACAAATCTCATCCAGGACTCTGGGCGTTTCCAATTCTTTTGGGCACCATCTTGTTCCCAATTTTATTCTGACACTTCTTTGATGCCCTTCCAGAGGACCTCTTCCATCCTCTATCGGAGGCATCGACCCTAGTGGAACCATCTCGTATTTCACCCCTAATTACCAGATTCCTGTTGGTGGACAATTTCACCAAGGAGGCCAAACCCAATCCCCTTTTGTAGGAAAAATCCCAATAGGGATGCAACCCCCACCGACCCCATCCGATGGACAAAACATACCCTCATCCTTATCCCAATATTGGAATTATCTTATACAACATAATCCTCACTCAACTCGGGGGAAATAACCTCAAGATAGCTCCATCATACCCCCTAGTATAGGCCAACCATATCCAGGCACATCTAATCCTATTTGGGGCTCGAATTCTCAACCCCACGCCCCTGTTCAAGTGCACAAACCTATGAATTATTTGCCTCCACACCAACCACCGAATATTCCCGGATCTTTGCATTATATGCAAACTGCTTATGGTCCCACTGGTCTACCAACGGGATTCCCTCCCCAAATTCACCAGTACCCACATGTGAATAGACAATTACCCTTCTTATCCATGCTGGACCTCCCTGATCTGTCAAGGATTTTAAATGATCCGATCCATCACTCTCCTCAATGGCCCACCATACCGACTAAACTACCATCCGACATCCTAAAATTCGATGGTAAACCGAGAGATGACCCAAACAATCATGTAATGAATTTTCACCTTTGGTGCTCATCCAACTCCTTGATGGATGAATCTATTCGGTTACACCATTTTCAGCAAACCCTCATGGGTTCCACTGCGAAGTGGTACATAGAATTACCACAAGGCTTATTCACTGACTTCAACACCCTCACTATGGATTTCCTCACCCACTACCAGTTACCGATCCACTACGAAATGGAAACCGAGATTTTGAGTTCTTTCAAACAAACCAAAGTCACTCATATCTCTGATCACATTCATGAGTGGCAATGGAGACGATGTCCCATCAAACTCGAACTTCCCGATCAATTGCTGGTAGATTGGTTCACGAAATCATTCGTGAACGACATCGCTCGTGACATCGACATGGGTGGAGTTGTCATAGAAGAACATGCAATCAGTTGTGCTCAATACCTCGACCTCGTTTATTCACAAATGGGGACTATTTACGACTTACTCCCTGACGCACCTCATCCTTCTACTTCCGCTACTTCAACTACTCTTTCTTCCTCTCATGCAGCTGCCGGTGTGATTGGCACTTTCCATGCCCAACCTCATTCCGTCCAAACCTCTAGCAACAACCCCAGATCCATTTCTTCTAATGTTCAAAATGCTCCATCTCCTGCCCCTCCCACCGACAAGACTTCTGAGGTAAACTCTGTTCAATCTACCCCCGCTGGAAAAAATAAATCCAAAAAGGGAAAGGGTAAGAACAAGGAGGATAAAAATAATCTGCAATCTGAGAAAACCAAAACACCACCTGTTGACGATAGGGATAAGCGCAAACCTTGATACCCTTGTCTTATCTATGGTGATGATCACTACACTAAGTATTGTCCATGATGAGCCGAGGTTACTAAGTTCCTTCAAGGGACCACAAAAGCCCCCACTCTAGCCATATTGTCACAACCCTTCCCCTCTCAACAACAGGCCCAATTGGTGATCCATGACCAACCTACCCCCTCCAACACATCCTATGTCTTAATGTGTACAGGTGATTCAAAGCAGAATGACATCACACGTACCACTCAAGCCAAAGATTATTCTTCCTCCAAAGAGAAGGTTGATGCAATACCTCATTCGTCGGTCCAACCATCTCCCACGAATCCACCTACCAATGGTCCTCTTCATCTATAATGACCAAGCCTAGATACAGTCCTTCACCCTCCTCCAAAGGGTGTTGTTCGAAAATCAGCTTTCAATCCTCATCCACATTCTTCCCAGAACTACAATATTGTCGAAGATCTGGCCCAAGCACCATCCGCGATGTCAGCTCTCGAAGTCCTTTAGAGTTTTCCTATACAACGGAAGGCACTGTTGAAATCTATTAGTGGAATCGACCCTACGGATACGAATTTAATAATTTTTGACTTGGAAGATCACATTCCAAGGCTACCCCCTCAACTTGCATTCCAAATACAAGTTATTGTCTCCGACAATAACATTTTTAGAATAGTTATTGATGAGGGTGCCTCGACGTGTGTCATGTCTATTACCTGATAGAAAGCCATCGACTCTCCTCCTTTGACTGAATCCCACAACATGCTCAAAGCCTTCAATGGCTCTATTTTTAAGCCTTACGGTGTCCTCCCATCGTTGCTTATTACGTTAGAAGGAAAAATAGTCAACATTGAAGTGGAGGTCTTTGACGCTCCTCTCGATTACAACCTTCTACTTGGCCGTAGCTGGATTGATTCCATGCATGTAGTTGTGTCCACCCTTTTCTATGTCGTGCATTTCCCACATCAAGGAAAAGTCATTACTGTAGACCAATTGGCCTTCTTTCACTCTGATGCACATACTGAAAACATACCTTTCATTGCAAACCCCCTTGGATATGAGAACGTCGGTGTGGGTCTTCTTAAAGATTCCTCTTTGATGGGTAGTTTCCTCATTCCACCACCCGATGTTCCACATTCATTTGTCACCTCTATCCACATGATCTCCACCTCTGTTCACGGAACCCCTACGTCCTACAACCCGTGGATGGTACCCAACACCAATGATCATCTTCGTTATGGAAACGAAATGCCTTTGAGTCCAGTCGAATCCACTTATCAAGCCATTCAATCGGAAACCCCCTCTCTTGGTGATTTATCTCTAGATCCATTCTGTGTCATTTTTCCTACAAACAAGATGATTATGTCTGTTATGTCCATGGAAGATACCCCTCGGGATGATGGAAATCATCGTTCCATCCTTTTCTTGGAACAACACACCATTGAGGGTTACCAACGAATCTCGACCCTGTTGACCATTTTCATCATTTCTACCATTCCCGAGTCTACACACGATATGTTCTACGAAGGGAACTTAAGTAATATCTCACCCACCATCCCCCTCGACATATCCATAAAACCTAGAGTTGTCGAAAATGTGCATATCGGAGCTTCATGTTCCCATGATGAAGTTGTCACCTACAAGTATCCTTTCCAAGAATTTCATGACGTATTCGCATGGAGCTATGAAGAAATGCCAGGGATTGACCCTGACTACTCAAGAAAGGTTCTAAGTTCATATGGGATACCGCTGCCAAAAAAGCTTTTGAAGCTTTGAAACTGTCTTTGACACGTACCCCGCTACTCTTCCCACCTGATTACAGTCGGGATTATTTCCTTTACCTCCCAGCCTCAGACTATACCATCGCTATGGTTCTCGTCTAGGAGGATGATTCTCATGACGACCATGTCATCTATTACTTGAGTTGGAGTCTCACAACTACCAAAACCAAGTATTTACATGTTGAAAAACTGGCCTTGGCAATCGTCCAAGTAGTTCAACGTTTCCGACACTATATCCTGTCTTGAAAAACTACGATAATTTCTAACTACATCCCTATGCAACACATTCTTACACGCCAATTGATAGTGTTACAGGATAAATCTGTGAGTGCGGACACAAACCGATATCCCTAGATCCACCTGGATCTAGAACAAAATAGGACAGAATAATACACTTTCCCTAGATCTATACTATTGAATGAACTGAGAAATGAGGATCATGGACATACCTTATGAACGCTTTCCTTATATCTCTGTTGTTCCAAGCTTTGCTCCAATGCTCTCATCCTGACCGGATCACAATAGAACGAACCAATCGAAGTAAAGGCAGATTAATATATTCAATAACTAGTCTATACATATGATCAAGGAGTTATGTAATAAAGTGACATCATCTTTATGGGAAAGGGACATATTACTGTATTGAATTAATTGAAAGTGAAACTTACAACCCGAGCCTTGATTTCATAGGTCTCCTTTCGTTGGCTCCTAGCTCTGACACACACACTTTCTCGTGCATGAAGAAAATCAACCACTTGTGATGACCTTACTATTGTCTCTAGCTACTGTAGCATCAATTCTCCATACAGTCTTGCACTAATTCTCTAATCAAACCCTTGCTAACTTGCTGCTTGATTAACTTAACCCTTTCCATGAGAAATCTCCTCAATATATAGGAGAAGATAGATTAGTTACTTGGATAGGGAATGATCCCAAGATATCTAGAATGCCAACACCTGAATAACCATTCGAAAGCCAACTCATCCTTCTAGAAGATTCCCTTCTAGAAGGTTCGAGATTTTTATCTTTTTCCCCTTTAAGAACATGTTCACACCCTAAAAATGAGTACAGTGTGAGAAGTTCGCACCCCATCTTAATGTAGCCTGCGAGAATCAGGCATTCTCACAGGAGAATATATAAGTAGCCTGTGAACATTCTTCAAAAGTGTGAGTTCTGGAAGAAGACAACTGTAACTTTTCTCAGGAAAGTGTTCTTAGTAAAGAGTTTTATTTTCCATCATCATAACATCATCATGAAATCATCATAATGATCAAATTTGTGGGTAACAGAATGCCCCCCAAATTCTGAGAGCGGAACCAGTGACATTCGATAGACTTTGTAAGCTGCATGTGTGTGTCAAGAACCAAAAGCACATCTAATCAGAGACCTGCAAACATCCAAGCATTAGTAGAATATCATGTATATCAATTCTGAGGTAGGCATTCCTATACTCAGATCATAGACTGATGACATCATAAACCAAGGTCATGGCCACCAATCATACATTGTGGATCCATGCCATCACTATATAGCACAACCACTTGAATACACTGTGGATTTGTGCGACAAATTTTCAGTCAAGATGACATAGCCACGAAACATACATAGTGGATCTATGTGTCACAAATTATGCATACTCCATCGCAACCTGGATCACAAAGACAATATCCAGGGTCTTCAATCTCATCGCCCAAAGTACGAATCTGACCATGTGATTACATGTGTCGAAGTTGAACATGGTAGAAACCACTTGATTACTGGTCATTGATGTATACCATTAACAAGTGCGAGGGAAATCATCATTAATGTCAATGACTCCCAAGAAATATAGTACAATCCATAGACTATGAATAAATGAGTTGATTTCGAACACTCGACGAAATCTCTCGATCAAGGGTCAATGATGTAAACCCACTGTCGAAAGCGAGAAACTTGCCATTGAGGCATGCAAGCTTCAAGGTACTAGATAATTTCTAAGTCTTGATTCTGGATAATGTGCTGAATTCGACAGAACAAGACTCGTCACAGGAGGGCCTTGATGTATCCCCCATTAGTGACACGAAATGAGTAACAAAGTTTGAAAGTGAAACAAAGTATATGACAATTGGACTTCAGACACAGGGAAGGCCGACACAGAGCGAAAGTATAACTGCAGATGGACGACTCAATAGAGTTTTGGACTACTCTTGAACATATGAATGACACGACCAACAATTTGGTAGCATTGACTCAAAGACGACACATGGAAAGACCTTGTTATTGAATCGAATGAGAGACAAATGGATTTCCCAAACCGGCTTCAAATGATGAATAGGGGGTGTCATGTTCAAGAGCGACACTTACTGCCAATTAACACAAATATGAAACATATCCCTTTCCCAAATTTCCTCCCACCATTTCTGGAAAGTACCTCTTTATTTTTACGCAAGCTTGAAGAGGATCACATATGCTTGTTGATATAAGCTCATCCTTCGGATTAGTCCCTCAGAGTATTTTTAATGAACCCTAAGAAGGAGTGGTTCGGTCCCATCACGGGTCAGTCAATGTTTGTTTAACGAGTCCAGAGATAGAAAACTTGAAGGTTTTTCAGGATTATAGAGTTTGGAAAAACACTCAAAAGAGAACTCTCTGAGTTCCTTTTACGTACAATAGTCCAACGAGACCGAAAAAGGGTTAAACTATCGCTCGAAGGACGCGTAACTTCAAATACTTTAACGGGCGTGAAAATAGAAAGATCGCTCGACAATCTTTTCATGTTTAGGGAGTCATGAAAAGAGCTTAAAGTTAACTCCAAGGGGGGTTCCTTTTTCGTGTAACCACAACGAGCCCGGAAAAGAGATAAAACAATGCTCGATCAAATTCTTATATTTTTGACAAGCGCAAGAATGGACAAAAGGCGCTTGAGGTTTTATATCAAAACCATAGGAAACAAACAAAAACATACCACATCTCCAAAGTTTTTGTCCATAATCATCCGCATTGGGTACCTGCAAGTCATTTTACTCACTTCCAGATTAGTAATTAGGGTTAAATAATGAATAAACGTGAAAAACCCCACTTTTATCATGGTAAAAAGTAAATAAAATAAATTCACAATTCATTTTACCATATCATTTTCCCCTTTTACCATTTGAGTGCAAAAAACCTCCATTTTACCTTCTACCTTTATCGTCAATTTTCGAGAGCTTCGGGCCATCATTCTTCGAGCCGTTTGCGGTGTTTTGGTAAGTTTTCCATTCTCTATATTTTCATGGTTCAAATTCATGATTTCATTGGTTAAACTTCAAGTTTTAAGTTCATTTTGCAAACCCTATGCGTGTAGAAGGATTCTCCCAGGCTGCCCATATGGGGCCTATGAGAATGCTTCATTCTCGCAGGTGGGCCTATGGAAGCATGCGAGAAGTTCGCACTGTGTGCCATAGGCCACCTGCGAACAACGCAAAGTTCAAAATTTTATATAATTTTTAGCCAAAAGAAAGAATTTATCCTATGAAAGAGAGTTTTAATCATCTTCATATGTTCCCCATGCAGGTTTATAACCATCATAATGGTGCTCGAATGGAGAGAACGGGAACATGAGGATGATAATGAAACCACCGAAAATCACCCTCTGACTCTTGCTGCCTTAAGAGATTGCGGTCTCTTGAAGTATTTCCGCATACCGGGCATGAGAGCCCAAGTTCGATTGCTAGAACACTTAGTCCGGATGTGGGATCCGGATCAGCAGGTTTTTAATGTCAGAGCTCACACATTGATGATCGACATTGAGGATATCTATTTCCTGACTGGGCTATTTAGGTGAGGGTCCTACGTCAGTTTGACTGGTAGCCGAAGGGGTGGCTTAAAAATGAGTGAGTATTGGTGGGAGTACTACATGCCTGAGGCTGAACGACAAAAAGGAAAAGTGGCCATTTGGGGAGTGACTGATATAACTCTCCGTACCATTCTCTTCACTATCACTCGGATGGCAGGAAGTGCTGCCCCTCATATGGCTCTGCAGAGCTATTTTTAGTATGCCCTCGAGTGTACTGAGCCCCGGGTCTTCAACTGGGCTGACGCAGTTCTATGCAGTCTCAAAAAACAACTGACTAAATGCAGGCGTGGAGATCTAAATCAGTTTGGTTATGGATCATTGCTGGTGTCCTTCTTCTGTGAGAGGGTCCCAGTGTATAGACTTCAGGCTGAGTGGCACTTTCCGGGTCCCAGGGATCCACGGATGTTACGATGGTGTCAACTCATGGCTAGACATGTGACAGGACCGATCGTCAGGTATGACGATCTCTCCTTTGACTGGCTTCAAGGCCAGGTGCTGATGGTAGAAGATTATGCATACGCTGGCTTGGACTTTCGCAGCGATATTGACCTTGCACTTCCTGAAGACGCATAGTGGGGAGACATTGGTAAGAAGTACACAAATTTTTCAAGGTTTTAAATGTTTTTGGATTTTTAACATATATAAATGTTTTTGGCTTTATAGTTTTATCTGAAGACTAACACCAAATTTTTGTTGATAACACAGACGTTGGCGCATATAGACCTGCTGGTAGTTCTCCCATTTAGCGTCGAGGAGAGGCAGCAGTAGCAGTTCCCTAGTATGCCGAGGACTATCTGACAGTGGAGCAGAACTTAGAGGGTCTGATGGCCGATGTTCCAGATATGCCTCTGGAGGAGATCCCACGACACGATCAACATCACACCGTGGGAGTCTCTGCCTCTATGGGTCGCTTGCTCTGCAGAGTGGCTAGGACATAAGTGTGCTATCGTGAACATCATTGATGTCACTATGTAGAAGCCATGGGCTTCAATTTTGATATTTTGGTCTTCGGACACATTTTGTAAAAACAAATTTTGATCGTTATATATACATGGGTTCTACCGACTTACTTTACATTGTGTACATTTTAATGTGTTTGATTTTATAAGTGATTTAAATGCCCGTCCAATACATAATTAGCTAAAGAATCTGTCAATGTATTAATATTTCTCGGAATGTGTTGATATTCAATATAATCAAAATGTCGTTCCAAGAGGCGAATCCACAAATATACCCTTAATAACGTAGGACTTCGAATAGAATATACATTACTGAGCTGTAGTACTACCAACTGCAAGTCAAGTCGAATCACTAAATGGCGAATTCCGAGAGAGATAGCATCAACCAGTAATTCAACCACGGCGCTATACTCTGTGATGTTGTTGGTTGCTCAGCCAAGACATATACCTCGTAGAGATATGAGTTCGTTTGTTGGGGCATAGATTGCCCATGCAGCGGAAGCTAGATTCCGAGTAATATGGCTAGCACTGTCGGTGAAGCCAATATAAGGTAGCGAATGTTCCGACATATGGCAATCAAACATAACGTCACGTAAGGGCAGAGACCAGATAACGTCAAAAGCAAAAACTAAAGTAACACACACTCAGTATGATACATAAAAATACAAATACTCATGCACAAATGACTCATGCATAGTACTTCTTCAAGTACAACCCATTCCTAGGTTCACTCAAAGGTACCCCATCATAATCCACTAACTCATACGCTCTTTTTTCCAAAACTTTGCTAACAATGTAAGGCCCACGCCACATTGGTTCGAATTTCCTAGCTCCTAAGACATCTTTACCTTGTTCATATAGAAGAACAAGATCCCCTTTAGAGAAGACACGAGGTTTGACATGCTTGTCATATTGTGCCTTAACACGTTTCTTTTGGGCTTCTATTACAAGAGTAACATCATGACGAGTCTCGTCTAATCGCATCAAATACAACAGACGTTCCTCTTCGGTAGAAGTATTAGGTAAGAGCTCTACAACTAGCTTCAAATATGGGATTTCACATTCTATTGGCAGAATGGATTCCATGCCATAAACTAATCGAAAAGGTGTGAATCCCGTGGCAGACTTAACAAATGTCCGATATACCCACAATGAAAAAAATAACATTGTGTGCCAGCTGGTTTTATGGATTCCTATCATCCGTCGAATCATAGTTATAAGAACCCTATTGATGGCTTCAACCTGGCCATTGGCCTGTGGATAATAGGGTGTTGAGCTATCATGATGAAGGCCCAATTTCTCTGTAAGTTCAGACATCATATTATTTCTAAAATGACTACCGTGATCGGTAACGATAGCCTGAGGAACACCAAAACGAGTGATGACATGTTTGAAAAGGAATAACACTGCAGTCTTCCCAGTATTGTCAAATGTCAGCATTGCCTCGACCCACTTTGTGAAATAATCAACAAATACAATAATATAACCATGCCCCCCGGCAGAGTGAGGGTGACATGTCATGAAATCAATGCTCCATTTAGCGAAAGGACCTACTGAGACTATAGGATGAAGGGGAGCAGGATGCGATCGAATCTTCTGATTATAGGTTTGGCAGGGATTGTTAGAACTCTGTAATTTGCCTAAGGCTGCTGAGGCAAACACAGAGGTAACCTCGAACTGCTTCGAGTCTCGGATCTAGCCCTCCAAGACTCAGAGAGGGATCTCTCTTCCAAATTTATCTTTGTTTGGACAATAGGACTGATGTTAGGCTAGTTATAAAGCAAGGTAAATATAGGGTTTATGATTTTGAGGTGGTTAGTTTGGGACAACGAAGAGAGCCATTGGGCAATGGGGTCTGCGATCAAACGTGATTCACATATCATATCTGTACAAGACTGTTACACAAGGCAAGGCAGCAAAAACATTGGATCGATTTAAGTTTAAATGGCATGGATGAGAGGAGAACTAGGTGAGGAAAAAGGCAGGCAAATGAGCACTTAAGAATCCCTAAGCTAGCCTTTTTAGAAGATAAACATCAAAATCACCACAAACCAAGAGGAAAAGTATTGGATAATAAATTCTGCCCCTATTACTTTCCTTCTGGTGATTGGAACAGAAAACAAAGTGTGAAGAAAACAGGAAACACATTAACAAAGAAGAAAGACATCACCAATATCTCTACACAAGAATCCTGAGAACAACATGTACATCACTGGTATATCATTAAAAGATAACAAAGAAATTCTCTGGCTGAAACACAACCATCACCCAGCAAAGAAAAAACAATCTCAGCTCTAGACCTCTCACACAGGTCGAGCCTCTCCTCACAACCCAGTCAAACCCTCACTCTATCTTTTACAGCTCTATAAATAATAAAAACAAGCCTCAGCCTTTCAAGACTCAGGCCCTGCCTCTGCAGTCTAAGAATAGTAAACAGTTACAAAGATTGACATGTGTCAATTTGTCTCCTAGAACAATACAACAGTAAATTAAAAGGAAACTGTGTTTAGAAACTGCTACTTTAGTTGTCTCAAATTCGTTGGAAGCTTGTTGATGTTTGTCCCTCAAATCTGGGAAAGGATGGCCATTTGTCCCTTTGGTTGCCTCGGATTCTGGAGATGATTTTCTTTTGGTTGGCTTTCCTCCCATAATCTCTCAACTGCAAATCGAGTGCCCTGTTGGAGGATGCCACTTGTGCTCTGATCTGCCAGGTGTTCCTTGTAGAAGAACTTCCTACTTGCCATCTGCTTCCATCTGCTTCGCTTTATGCCTTTGGCTGCCATCTGCCTTTGAAATGCTACTACAGAACAATGAAGCTCTACCACCTGTGATTAACTGCTCCCTAAACATGTGGACATCAAGTCAAATACGGGTTCCCTGTTGGCCACTATCTTCATAGACAACTAAACAATTTCAATCATAGCGAGCCAAAGCCTTGCTATCATTCATAACAACCTCATAATAAGTGACAATAACAGGGAATGCTGGACTCACTGATATGCATCATGCCTGGCAAACAGGAGTTCCACCCTTAGCAAT
>ML805333.1:74996-91685 GCA_009831015.1 Picea engelmannii
CTGTGAAATAATGCTAGTGAAATTTTATTGGGAATTTAGTTACGAATAGTGTAAATTTCAATAGCACAACAATGCTCAAAGTCCAAGAGCATGCAACATAATGGCATTTGGGGCATGCATGCAATTCTCTGCCCGAGGGAAAACAACCGAATTGGGAGCCTCTATAACACCATCAGGGACTTCAATCCCTCTTTCAACAGGAAGACAATGCATGAATAATGCTTTGGGCTTGCCAATGCCATCATAGATTCTTTAACCTGGAAGCCTTTAAAGCGCTCAATACGATAAGAAGATTGATCTTTCTGGCCCATACTCGCCCATACATCTGTATATACAATATTTTCCCCCCTTACAGCTTCTGCAGGATCATTTGTTATTTCAATTTTAGTAATCCTTGCGTTCCTTACCTTCTCCTCAGTTGCACGATCAGGTTCAGATCTCTTGGGGCAAGCACAAACAAAGTGAAATAGAACCACAACAGCCAGTAAAATCCATGAGCAAACAAAATGAAATGGAACCACAACAGCCAGTAAAAGCCATAAGTGTACAATGTCATTTCCATCTCCGAATAAATAACCTTAACCCCTTCCAGTCCACCAAGATGTTCAATAATAGTAAGGGCATCAACCATGATTTGACAAGGATGGCTATAGTCAGACAAGCCATTGATAACAGGTACGCTGCCATACTTTGCTAAATCAAGGATATACCTATGAGAAAAACACAGGCCATAGTGAGGTCATTATAACTTGACAGTACACGAGCAACATCACGAGTCTCTTCTTGTTTTCCCCTCCGAGATATCACCTGCAAGAAACTTGTTAATGCACAAGTTAATGAAATACACAAAACTCCCAAGAGAGGGCTCCCCTTTAACAAGCAAAATCATGTTTTCATTTCAATGATCCTGTTCTGTCTTTGCGGTATTGCTGATGCTGTAAGAAACGGTGCCTATCCTCGGCGTTGAGTGCTTGGAGGTAGTTTGTGCATATGCGTGGCTCCCTGCCAACGACACCTTGAAACTAATTTAAACGCCTGGCCGAGGGTTTCAAACTCTGTGTATATATATATATATTTTCTTTTGGCTCTCTGTGGTCCATATCCCACATTCGTGTGGTAGATTGAACTTTGAGTGATTATATTAATCAACAGTTACATAGCCTTTTGATGAGGTTAGCTCGAGGCTCGAGCTTTGGGGTTTGGTATTGGTGCTGACTTTGGTTTGTGTTTGTTGTAGGTGTATTGATCGGTGCTTATACCTTGGTGTCGATCTTTGGGAGGTTGGCCCGAGGCCAATATATTCTTTTGCTAAACATTATGTTAATTTTTCAATAAACTTTGCATAAATGCCAAGGGTGAGGGGCCATTTTGAATTTTTTCCAAATTCACCAAGTTTTTCACGAACAAAACAATTTTGTCTTTGCCCACCAGAACTAGACTTTTACCCTTTCAAACCAATCCACTATTCTTTTTGCAAAATGAGAAATAAATTTTGCAATAAACACTAGATACAGATAATCAATAATATCAAAGTCATAAGACGATTCCCATAAATTATGGGGTTATAATAGGTGGCTCCACATGGGGAAAATAGCTCTGAAAGAGGTGTTTAGAATCCATGAACTCTGAATTTCGCCGACCAACTGATCATTGGGCTGCCTCCAGACTGTAAACTTAAAATAAAACCATGAAGAAACCAAAAGGAAAAGATGCTCATTCCACTGAGCTTATTGGCATCCTACCTACCCTACTTTACTAACAGTTACTGCTTCAATCAAGTAACAAAAAAGTGCCAATGAAGCCAACCCAGCAGTTGATCCCATGATTGGGCTTCATCATCATGTTTGATGAAAATCAAGGCTGCAATGTGTACTGGCAGCGGGTGATGGCTACGGTCCTTGCAAAAAAAACATGTTTGAACAGTTACACTGAAAAAGAGCTCCATGTAATTTGCAACCGGGTCAATAAATAAAAGATCTATTTGTTGATTTTTCGGGTACTCCTTTAGCACTTTAACATGGACAAGTTTCCCATCCGTGTCCTCAATATCAGACCATGACTGTAACTTTTCAACTTTAGACTTATGCTTGTCAACAAAAGGTTCGTCAATCAGAAAATCGGAAGAGGACACAATATCTTTTGGTTTGGGAGGTGTGATTTGCTCATAAGACTGAATTGGAGTATCCAAAGGCTCACTATCTTTTGCAAGTCTTTCAGCAACTAGCTCGAGAAGACACATTTTACTTTCATGAGAATATTTTTTCACTCTACAACACTGAAACACAACTGCTAATGAAGCCTCATAAAATTGAAAATCTGCTATCGCATCCCTGAAATCTTTTATAGCTTCACAATGCATAGGATCGTCCACATACCTTGTCATCTTGAAGTATCATCAAGGCTCTGAAATCTGGATTCTTCAGCAGTGAAGTCGCTTGCGATCTTTGAAGCAAGATATCTTGAGCAATGGAGTCGCCAGGTGAATAATACAGACTTCTTGTGTTTGGCTTATGTTCACCATCATAAGTCAAAACTTGAACTTGAAGTGCAGCTCTGGAGAAAGGTCCCCAGTGGAGTCGCCAAAAATGTTATCACTCTGTAATTTGCCTAAGGCTGCCGAGGCAAACACAGAGGTAACCTCGAACCGCTTCGAGTCTCGGATCTAGCCCTCCAAGACTCAGAGAGGGATCTCTCTTCCAAATTTAGCTTTGTTTGGACAATAGGACTGATGTTAGGCTAGTTATAAAGAAAGGTAAATATAGGGTTTTTGATTTTGAGGTGGTTAGTTTCGGACAACGAAGAGAACCATTGGGCAATGGGGTCTGCGATCAAACATGATTCACATATCAGATCTGTACAAGACTGTTACACAAGGCAAGGCAACAGAAACATTAGATCGATTTAAGTTTAAATGGCGTGGATGAGAGGAGAACTAGGTGAGGAAAAAGGCAGACAAATGAGCACTTAAGAATCCCTAAGCTAGCCTTTTTAGAAGATAAACATCAAAATCACCACAAGCCAAGAGGCAAAGTATTGGATAATAAATTCTGCCCCTATTACTTTCCTTCTAGTGATTGGAACAGAAAACAAAGTGTGAAGAAAACAGGAAACACATTAACAAAGAAGAAAGACATCACCAATATCTCTACACAAGAATCCTGAGAACAACATGTACATCACTGGTATATCATTAAAAGATAACAGTGAAATTCTCTCGCTGAAATAGAACCATCACCCAACAAAGAAAAAACAATCTCAGCTCTGGACCTCTCACACAGGTCGAGCTTCTCCTCACAGCCCAATCGAACCCTCACTCTATCTTTTACAGCTCTATAAATAATAAAAACAAGCCTCAACCTTTCAAGACTCGGGCCCTGCCTCTGTAGTCTAAGAATAGTAAACAATACCAAAGATTGACATGTGTCAATTTGTCTCCTAGAAGAATACAACAGTAAATTAAAAGGAAACTGTGTTTAGAAACTGCTTCTTTAGTTGTCTCAAATTCGTTGGAAGCTTGTTGATGTTTTTCCCTCAAATCTGGGAAAGGATGGCCATTTCGCCCTTTGGTTGCCTCGGATTCTGGAGATGCTTTTCTTCTGGTTGGCTTTCCTCCCATAATCTCTCAACTGCAAATCGAGTGCCCTGCTGGAGGATGCCACTTGTGCTCTGATCTGCCAGGTGTTCCTTGTAGAAGAAATTCCTTCTTTCCATCTGCTTCCATCTGCTTCGCTTTATGCCTTTGGCTGCCATATGCCTTTGAAATGCTACTACAGAACAATGAAGCTCTGCCACCTGTGATTAATTTCTCCCTAAACATGTGGACATCAAGTCGAATACGGGTTCCCTGTTGGCCACTATCTTCATAGACAACTAAACAATTTCAATCATAGCGAGCCAAAGCCTTGCTATCATTCATAACAACCTCATAATAAGTGACAATAAGAGGGAATGATGGACTCACTGATATGCATCATGCCTGGAAAACAAGAGTTCCACGCTTAGCAATTGTGCCTTTCCAGCAATATTTTTCTCAGCACCTCCATAATGCTCTCCATGGCATCGATCTGGAGTTCTAGCAGAATATATGGGTGCAATAAGACACGAACCAACCACAAACTGATCACTGCCATTCAAATATGATCCTAGATTTACACTCTGACCATTACCTGATTGTCACTGACAGTAGTAGCATACCCTGAAAATCCTCTATAGGGTTGTGGCCTAACAACCTCTTCAACTGGTGTTCTGGCATCCGAAAGGTCCTGTGTTCGCATAAGTGTCATCAATTCTTGGCTTTTTAGTTCCCTATGTGCAGCATTAATATCGAATCCATCCCTTGTTTGGATAGGGTGACTAACGTTGATATTCATGCATAAATTTTGTATCTTTCACCTTTCCAAACTTTTCATACATAACATTCACTTATGCACCTTATCCACAGTTACTTATTCCAGTTTCTTTGATGTCCGGTGCTTTAAGTTGCATATGCACTCCCTTTGTTGTGAACGTTGCAGGCTTGTGCTCTATCTTTAATCAAGGATCTAGGGCCATCTTCTGAGAATCTGCCACAATAAACATGCAAACGAAAAATGGTACATGCTTCATTTTCAATAGATCACTGTGCCTATTCTGAAAGCTTTACTTATTGCCTGGTGAGTAAGGTTAATGCCTTCTCCACATGCTTTAATTGAAACAAACAGAAACTCTGTCATGTTCAGATAACCCCCCAAAAGCAGCTTTATAGCAACTTTACAAGACTGAGTTTGAAATATCTCCTTGCAATTTGTAACTATTCATGAGTCTTTTGGGGACCCAAGGTTTACAACATTGACTCATGCAATTAAAAATGCTACAAAGCTGTGCACATTCAACTGTCTGTGAAATAATGCTAGTGAAATTTTATTGGGAATTTAGTTACGAATAGTGTAAATTTCAATAGCACAACAATGCTCAAAGTCCAAGAGCATGCAACATAATGGCATTTGGGGCATGCATGCAATTCTCTGCCCGAGGGAAAAAAACTGAATTGGGAGCCTCTATAACACCATCAGGGACTTCAATCCCTCTTTCAGCAGGAAGACAGTGCATGAATAATTCTTTGGGCTTGCCAATGCCATCATAGATTCTTTAACCTGGAAGCCTTTAAAGCGCTCAATACGATAAGAGGCTTGATCTTTCTGGCCCATACTCGCCCATACATCTGTATATACAATATTTGCCCCCCTTACAGCTTCTGCAGGATCATTTGTTATTTCAATTTTAGTAATCCCTACATTCCTTACCTTCTCCTCAGTTGCACGATCAGGTTCAGATCACTTGGGGCAAGCACAAACAAAGTGAAATAGAACCACAGCAACCAGTAAAAGCCATGAGCAAACAAAATGAAATGGAACCACAACATCCAGTAAAAGCCATAAGTGTACAATGTCATTTCCATCTACGAATAAATAACCTTAACCCCTTCCAGTCCACCAAGATGTTAAATAATAGTAAGGGCATCAACCATGATTTGACAAGGATGGCTATAATCAGACAAGCCATTGATAACAGGTACGTTTCCATACTTTGCTAAATCAAGGATATCCCTATGAGAAAAACAAAGGCCATAGTGAGGTCATTATAACTTGACAGTACACGAGCAACATCACGAGTCTCTTCTCATTTTCCCCTCCGAGATATCACCTGCAAGAAACTTGTTAATGCACAAGTTAATGAAATACACAAAACTCCCAAGAGAGGGCTCCCCTTTAACAAGCAAAATCATGTTTTCATTTCAATGATCCTGTTCTGTCTTTGCGGTATTGCTGATGCTGTAAGAAACGGTGCCTATCCTCGGCGTTGAGTGCTTGGAGGTAGTTTGTTCATACGCGTGGCTCCCTACCAACGACACCTTGAAACTAATTTAAACGCCTGGCCAAGGGTTTTAAAGGCTACGTATATATATATATTTTTTCTTTTGGCTCTCTGTGGGCCATATCCCACATTCCTGTGGTAGATTGAACTTTGAGTGATTATATTAATCAACAGTTACATAGCCTTTCGATGAGGTGAGCTCGAGGCTCGAGTTTTGGGGTTTGGTATTGGTGCTGACTTTGGTTTGTGTTTGCTGTAGGTGTATTGATCGGTGTTTATACCTTGGTGTCGAGATTTGGGAGGTTGGCCCGAGGCCAATATATTCTTTTGCTAAACATTATGTTAATTTTTCAATAAACTTTGCATAAATGCCAAGGCCAAGGGGCCATTTTGAATTTTTTCCAAATTCACGAAGTTTTTCACGAACAAAACAATTTTGTCTTTGCCCACCAGAACTAGACTTTTACCCTTTCAAACCAATCCACTATTCTTTTTGGAAAATGAGAAATAAATTTTGCAATAAACACAAGATACAAATAATCAATAATATCCAAGTCATAAGATGATTCCCATAAATTATGGGGTGATAACAGGTGGTTCCACATGGGGAAAATAGATCTGAAAGAGGTGTTTAGAATCCATGAACTCTGAATTTCGCCGACCAGCTGATCATTGGGCTGCCTCCAGACTGTAAACTAAAAATAAAACCATGAAGCAACCAAAAGGAAAAGATGCTCATTCCGCTGAGCTTATTGGCATCCTACCTACCCTACTTTACTAACAGTTACTGCTTCAATCAAGTAACAAAAAAGTGCCAATGAAGCCAACCCAGTAGTTGATCCCATGATTGGGCTTCATCATCATGTTTGATGAAAATCAAGGCTGCAATGTGTACTGGTAGCGGGTGATGGCTACGGTCCTTGCAGAAAAAACATGTTTGAACAGTTACACTGAAAAAGAGCTCCATGTAATTTGCAACCGGGTCAATAAATGAAAGATCTATTTGTTGATTTTCCGGGTACTCCTTTAGCACTTTAACATGGACAAGTTTCCCATCCGTGTCCTCAATATTAGACCATGACTGCAACTTTTCAACTTCAGACTTATGCTTGTCAACAAAAGGTTCGTCAATCAGAAAATCGGAAGAGGACACAATATCTTTTGGTTTGGGAGGTGTGATTTGCTCATAAGACTGAATTGGAGTATCCAAAGGCTCACTATCTTTTGCAAGTCTTTCAACAACTAGCTCGAGAAGACACATTTTACTTTCATGAGAATATTTTTTCACTCTACAACACTGAAACACAACTCCTAACGAAGCCTCATCAAATTGAAAATCTTCTATCGCATCCCTGAAATCTTTTATAGCTTCACAATGCATAGGATCGTCCACATACCTTGTCATCTTGAAGTATCATCAAGGCTCTGAAATCTGGATTCTTTAGCAGTGAAGTTGCTTGCGATCTTTGAAGCATGGGATCTTGAGCAATGGAGTCGCCAGGTGAATAGTACAACCTTCTTGTGTTTGGCTTCTGTTCACCATCAGAAGTCAAAACTTGAACTTGAAGTGCAACTCTGGAGAAAGGTCCCCAGTGGAGTCACCAAAAATTGTAGCACTCTGTAATTTGCCTAAGGCTACTGAGGCAAACACAGAGGTATCCTCGAACCGCTTCGAGTCTCGGATCTAGCCCTCCAAGACTCAGAGAGGGATCTCTCTTCCAAATTTAGCTTTGTTTGGACAATAGGACTGATGTTAGGCTAGTTATAAAGCAAGGTAAATATAGGGTTTTTGATTTTGAGGTGGTTAGTTTGGGACATCGAAGAGAGCCATTGGGCAATGGGGTCTGCGATCAAACGTGATTCACATATCAGATCTGTACAATACTGTTACACAAGGCAAGGCAACAGAAACATTGGATCGATTTAAGTTTAAATGGCGTGGATGAGAGGAGAACTAGGTGAGGAAAAAGGCAGGAAAATGAGCACTTAAGAATCCCTAAGCTAGCCTTTTTAGAAGATAAACATCAAAATCACCACAAGCCGAGAGGCAAAGTATTGGATAATAAATTCTGCCCCTATTACTTTCCTTCTGGTGATTGGAAAAGAAAACAAGGTGTGAAGAAAACAGGAAACACATTAACAAAGAAGAAAGACATCACCAATATATCTACACAAGAATCCTGAGAACGACATGTACATCACTGGTATATCATTAAAAGATAATAGAGAAATTCTCTGGCTGAAACACAGCCATCACCCAACAAAGAAAAAACAATCTCAGCTCTGGACTTCTCACACAGGTCGAACCTCTCCTCACAGCCCAGTCGAACCCTCACTCTATCTTTTACAGCTCTATAAATAATAAAAACAAGCCTCATCCTTTCAAGACTCGGGCCCTGCCTCTGCAATCTAAGAATAGTAAATAGTTAGAAAGATTGACATGTGTCAATTTGTCTCCTAGAATAATACAACAATAAATTAAAAGGAAACTATGTTTAGAAACTGCTGCTTTAGTTGTCTCAAATTCGCTGGAAGCTTGTTGATGTTTGTCCCTCAAATCTGGGAAAGGATGGCCATTTGTCCCTTTGGTTGCCTCAGATTCTGGAGATGCTTTTCTTCTGGTTGGCTTTCCTCCCATAATCTCTCAACTGCAAATCGAGTGCCCTGCTGGAGGATGCCACTTGTGCTCTGATCTGCCAGGTGTTCCTTGTAGAAGAACTTCCTGCTTGCCATCTGCTTCCATCTGCTTCGCTTTATGCCTTTGGCTGCCATATGCCTTTGAAATTCTACTACAGAACAATGAAGCTCTTCCACCTGTGATTAACTACTCCCTAAACATGTGGACATCAAGTCGAATACGGGTTCCCTGTTGGCCACTATCTTCATAGACAACTAAACATTTTCAATCATAGCGAGCCAAAGCCTTGCTATCATTCATAACAACCTCATAATAAGTGACAATAACAGGGAATGCTGGACTCACTGATATGCATCATGCCTGGCAAACAGGAGTTCCACCCTTAGCAATTGTGCCTTTCCAGCAATATTTTTCTCAACACCTCCATAATGCTCTCCATGGCATCGATCTGGAGTTCTAGCAGAAGATATGGGTGCAATAAGACACGAACCAACCACAAACTGATCACTTCCATTCAAATATGATCCTGGATTTACACTATGACCCATAACCTGATTGTCACTGACAGTAGTAGCATACCCTGAAAATCCTCTATAGGGTTGTGGCCTAACAGCCTCTTCAACTGGTGTTCTGGCATCCGAAAGGTCCTGTGTTCGCATAAGTGTCATCAATTCTTGGCTTTTTAGTTCCCTATGTGCAGCATTAATATCGAATCCATCCCTTGTTTGGATAGGGTGACTAACGTTGATATTCATGCATAAATTTTGTATCTTTCACCTTTCCAAACTTTTCATACATAACATTCACTTATGCACCTTATCCACAGTTACTTATTCCAGTTTCTTTGATGTCCGGTGCTTTAAGCTGCATATGCACTCCCTTTGTTGTGAACGCTGCAGGCTTGTGCTCTATCTTTAATCAAGGATCTGGGGCCATCTTCTGAGAATCTGCCACAATAAACATGCAAAAGAAAAATGGTAGAGGCTTCATTTTCAATAGATCACTGTGCCTATTATGAAAGCTTTACTTATTGCCTGACGAGTAAGGTTAATGCCTTCTCCACATGCTTTAATTGAAACAAACAGAAACTCTGTCATGTTCAGATAACCCCCCAAAAGCAGCTTTATAGCAACTTTACAAGCCTGAGTTTGAAATATCTCCTTGCAATTTGTAACTATTCATGAGTCTTTTGGGGACCCAAGGTTTACAAAATTGACTCATGCAATTAAAAATGCTACAAAGCTGTGCACATTCAACTGTCTGTGAAATAATGCTAGTGAAATTTTATTGGGAATTTAGTTACGAATAGTGTAAATTTCAATAGCACAACAATGCTCAAAGTCCAAGAGCATGCAACATAATGGAATTTGGGGCATGCATGCAATTCTCTGCCCGAGGGAAAACAACCGAATTGGGAGCCTCTATAACACCATCAGGGACTTCAATCCCTCTTTCAGCAGGAAGACAGTGCATGAATAATGCTTTGGGCTTGCCAATGCCATCATAGATTCTTTAACCTGGAAGCCTTTAAAGCGCTCAATATGATAAGAAGCTTGATCTTTCTGACCCATACTCGCCCATACATCTGTATATACAATATTTCCCCCCCTTACAGCTTCTGCAGGATCATTTTTTATTTCAATTTTAGTAATCCCTGCGTTCCTTACCTTCTCCTTAGTTGCACGATCAGGTTCAGATCTCTTGGGGCAAGCTTAAACAAAGTGAAATAGAACCACAACAGCCAGTAAAATCCATGAGCAAACAAAATGAAATGGAACCACAGCAGCCAGTAAAATCCATAAGTGTACAATGTCATTTCCATCTTCGAATAAATAACCTTAACCCCTTCCAGTCCACCAAGATGTTCAATAATAGTAAGGGCATCAGCCATGATTTGACAAGGATGGCTATAGTCAGACAAGCCATTGATAACAGGTACGCTGCCATACTTTGCTAAATCAAGGATATCCCTATGAGAAAAACACAGGCCATAGTGAGGTCATTATAACTTGACAGTACACGAGCAACATCACGAGTCTCTTCTCGTTTTCCCCTCCGAGATATCACCTGCAAGAAACTTGTTAATGCACAAGTTA
The DNA here is from genome assembly GCA_009831015.1 of Picea engelmannii. Taxonomy (NCBI): domain Eukaryota; kingdom Viridiplantae; phylum Streptophyta; class Pinopsida; order Pinales; family Pinaceae; genus Picea; species Picea engelmannii. Next base: position 85,584 of record ML805333.1, read on the forward strand.
ATGAAATACACAAAACTCCCAAGAGAGGGCTCCCCTTTAACAAGAAAAATCATGTTTTCATTTCAATGATCCTGTTCTGTCTTTGCGGTATTGATGATGCTGTAAGAAACGGTGCCTATCCTCGGCGTTGAGTGCTTGGAGGTAGTTTGTGCATACGCATGGCTCCCTGCCAACGACACCTTGAAACTAATTTAAACGCCTGGCCGAGGGTTTTAAAGGCTGCGTATATATATATATATTTTCTTTTGGCTCTCTGTGGGCCATATCCCACATTCACGTGGTAGATTGAACTTTGAGTGATTATATTAATCAAGAGTTACATAGCCTTTCGATGAGGTGAGCTCGAGGCTCGAGCTTTGGGGTTTGGTATTGGCGCTGACTTTGGTTTGTGTTTGCTGTAGGTGTATTGATCGGTGCTTATACCTTGGTGTCGAGCTTTGGGAGGTTGGCCCGAGGCCAATATATTCTTTTGCTAAACATTATGTTAATTTTTCAATAAACTTTGCATAAATTCCAAGGCCGAGGGGCCATTTTGAATTTTTGCCAAATTCACCAAGTTTTCCGCGAACAAAACAATTTTGTCTTTGCCCACCAGAACTAGACTTTTACCCTTTCAAACCAATCCAGATAATCAATAATATCCAAGTCATAAGATGATTCCCATAAATTATGGGGTGATAACAGGCATGACACTTATGAACAGCAGTAATGTAGTCCTTAAACAACGAGGGCCAAAAGTATCCTGCACATAAGATTTTCTGGGCAGTAGCATACCCAGGCATATGACCGCCACATTCTCCCGAATGGCAGTCATTCAAAGCTTTCTCAGCTTCTTCAAAATTTAAACAATGATGAAAGATAGAGTCAATGCCTCGATTGTAAAGAGTATCGCCAAGGATGATATAATGACGTGCTTGATAACGAACACGACGACATTCGGCACTAGACAAAGCAGGCCGGAAAGTTTGAGTTTGGAGATATATAATGATATCTCCGTACCAAATATCATCGGTACTGATAAGGAAAAGTGACTCATCAGGTAACGAATTGATTGCTACCTTTTCCGTGGTAGTGTGGGGAAAATCACAAATTAACTCAGCGAAAAAGAGGGATTTCTTCAACGTGGCTCGAGCGAATTCCAAATCGAACTCCTGGAGAATGAAAATCCACTTGGAGTACTTTCCCCCCAACAATTGACGTGTCAATATATGTTGCATGGGGTTATAGTGTGAAATCACTATAGTTTTCCTGGAGAGAATATAATGATGAAAACGTTGAACTGATTGGACAGCAGCCAAGGCCAGCTTCTCAACATGCTGGTACTTGATTTCTGTGGAAGATAAAATTCTACTCAAGTAATATATAACATGTTCATCGTGGTTATCATCCTATTGAATGAGGACCATGCCGATAGTATACTCGGATGCAACTAGATAAAGAAAGTAATCTCGACTATAATCCGGAGGGAAAAGAAGATGAGCTTTTGTGAGGGATAACTTTAAAGCTTCAAAAGAATTGTTAGCAACTTTATCCTAGACAAACTTTGAACCTTTCTTTAGAAGACGTGTGAAACCGCGAGTAATCTCGGCGTAATTCGGGATGAAATGATGAAGAAAGTTTTCTTTCCCCTACAAACTCTGTAACTGGCGCAAAGAAGAAGGAGGAGGGAGATTAAGAATTGCCTCAACCTTGATAGTATCGACCCGGATCCCATGGCATGAAACAATGAAACCGAGGAGACGTCCAGATTCTACGCAAATTTCACTGTCGGCACAGTCATCGACGATCTGGTCAACGAAAGGGGTTGGAAAATTGTCCTTTGGACAAGCTTTGTTGATATCTCAATAATCCACACAAACATGGATACTACCACCTTTCTTATCAATCGGTACGGGGTTGGAAACCCATTCTGTCAATGCCACGGGGTAAATGAAACCGGCTTTAAGAAGTTTTTCAACTTCGAGTTTAATGGCTGCCGCTTTACGTGGATGGACAGGATGGAGGCGCTGCCAGACTGGTTTAGCTCCAGAGTATGTCTTAATCTCATGAACGACGATAGTAGGGTCAATACCTGACATCTCTTTGTAACTCCACGCAAAGATATCACGAAATTCTTTAAATAAGGAAGTATAAGTGACAATTTTTTCGGGAGAACACGAAGCTCCAATATGAACGTTCTCGACTATCCCAGGTTTCATTGAAATATCTATGGGCATCATGGGAAAAATGTTACTCAGGTTCCCTTCTGCAAACACATCTCGTGTAGATTGGGAAGCCGTCTATATAACAACAACGGTCGACGGAGTCAAAATCTGCTGATAATTCTCAAGAGTCTGTTGTCCCAGAAACAAGATGGAACGATGATGCCCATCGTCCCAAGGGGTATCTTCCATGACAGACATGATCATCTCGTCAGTGGGAAAAATGACAAAGAAAGGATCAGGAGACAACTCATCACAAGAAGAAGTAGTAGGGGTTGCCGATTGAATGGCTTGATAAGCGGACTCAATTGGACTTAACGGCATAACATTGCCGAAACGAACATGAGCTCTAGGATCAGGGACTATCCAAGGGTCAGAAGACACTGGAAGTTCATGAGGGACAGTAGAGATCATATTAATGGAAGCAATAAATGGGCGTGGAAGATCGGGTGGTGGTATGGGGAAAGTACCCAGTAATGAAGAATCTTTTAAAAGACCGACCCCTACATTATCGTAACCCGATGGGGTTTTAGTGATGAAAGGCATGTTGCCAACGTGAGTATCAGCATTAAAAAAGGCAAGTTGATTGATCGTAACCACTTTTCCTTGGTGAGGAAATCGGACGACACAGAAAAGGGTTGACACAACAACACGCATAGAATCGACCCAGCTACGTCCAAGTAGAAGATTATAATCTAGGGGAGTATCGAAAGCTTCCACTTCCACTTGAACGGTCTTACCTTCCAGAGTGACAAGAAACGATGGTAGAACACCATAAGGCTTAAAAACAGAGCCATTGAAGGCTCGCAAAGTGTTTTGTGATTCGTTTAACGGGGGAGAGCCAATGGCTTTCCAACAAGAAAAAGACATTACGCACGTAGAAGCACCCTCATTAATAACAGTTTGGCAAATACTCTTGTCGGAGACCACAACTTGAATTTGAAATGCAAGCTGTGGGGGTAACCTTGGAATATGATATTCCAAGTTAAAGACTATCAGATTCGTATCTGTTGGATCAATGCCACCTATAGCTTTCAACAGCGCCCTTCGTTGTGCAGGACAAGACTGAAGGACTTCCAGGGCAGATATCGCTGAGGGTGCTTGGGCTAGATCTTTGACAATGCTATAGTTCTTGGCTGCCCGAGCATGAGGATTGAATGCCGACTTCTTAACAACACCTTTCGGAGGTCGTAAAACTGTATCAAGACTCGGTCGTTCGAGATGAAGAGGACCGTTCATAGGTGGATTTGGTGGAGAAGGCTATACCAAATCGGTAGGTAAGTCATCAACCTTCTCCTTAGAAGGAGTATAGTCTTTAGCTCTAGTGGTAAGTGCAACATTGTTTTTTGTAGAATCACCGGTGCACATGATGTAGAAGTAGAGGGTTGGTCGTGGATGACCAACGAAGCCTGTTGTTGAGACGGGAAGGGTTGAGACAAAACTGCCGGTGTAGAGGGATTTGGTGTTCCTTGAAGAAACTTGTTAACCTTGGCACGTCTCAGACAATCCTTCGTGTAGTGATCGTCACCACAGATAAGGCAAGGGTAGCGTGGTTTGCGCTTATCCTGGTCATCAACAAGAGGTGATTTGGTTTGCTCATTTGGATTATTGTTTTTACCCTCCTAATCTTGCCTCTCCCTTTCTTAGACTTATTATTACCGGTCGGCGTAGATTGAACATCGTTCACTTCAGATGTTTTACCGGTGGGAGGAGCAGGAGACGGAGCACCTTGCACATTAGAAGAATTGGATTTCGGGGTTATAGTTGAAACAGAATGTGAGTGGCTATGAGTGGAACCAATCACACCATCAGCTGCATGCAAGGCAGCTGGAGTAGCAGAAGTGCTGGAACTACCAGGATGAGGTAAATTAGGTAGTAAATCATACAAGGTTCCCGTTTGCGAATAAACGAGATCAAGATACTGAGCACGACTAATAACCTACTCTTCTGTGACAACACCGCCCATAGCAATGTCTTTACCAATTTTGTTTACAAAATACTTGGTAAACCATTCTGCCAGTAACTGATCAGGAAGCTCAAGTTTAATGAGACGCCGCCTCCATCGTCACTCATGAATATGATTAGATATATGAGTGCTCGAGCTTTGTTTGAAGGAGGTTAAAATCTCAGTTCAGGTATCGTAACAGATCGGTAACTGGTAATGTGTTAGAAAATCCATTGCAAGGGTGTTGAAATCCGAAAAGAAACCTTGCGGTAATTCAATGTACCACTTCGTAGTAGCACCCATAAGAGTTCGTTGAAAAAGACAGTCTAATGGAGTCGTCCATCAATGAGTTGGATGAACACCACAAATGGAAAGTCATGACATGATTATTTGGGTCCTCTCCCACCTTCCCATCGAATTTTGGAATATCCAATGGAAGCTTTGCAGGAATAACAGGCCAGTGGGGAGAGTGACGAATAGGATCATTAAGAATCCTAGACAAATCTGGCAGATCCAAAGTAGCAAGAAAAGGCAACTGTCGATTCACTTGTGGATACTGGTGACTTTGGGGTGGAAGCCCTGTCGGTAGACCAGTGGGACCGTATGCAGTCTGCCCCTAAAGGGAAGACCTTGGCTGGTTCTGTGGTGGCTGAATAGGATAATAACCCCAAGGATTGTGACCTTGAGTCTGAGTAGGGACTCGAGGTTGAGTAGTTTGACCCGAACCCCAAATAGGATTAGTCACACCTGGATATGGTTGGCCTGTAGTAGGGACAATTTTCTGCCCCCCAGCATGTTGAGGAAAGTGTTGCATAAGTTGATTCCAGTACTGGGCCAACGCAGGAGGTATGTTTTTTCCTAAAGGTGAGGTTGATCCCCCTATCAAAGGGACAGTTCCACCCGGAAGTTGGGTACCAACCGTAGGTTGTGTAGTAACTGTGTTATGTCCTGGAAAGGGAAAAGGAAACGAAACTGTGCCACTCTGTCCACCAACAGGAATCTGTACATTAGGTGTAACGGTCGGGATAATGCTACTAGTATTAGGATTCCCAGTAGGAAACTGAGGGAGTGTCTGGATGAAACTGGGAATAGGATGCCCAGGAAACTGAGGACCACCTGGAGAACCAGCTGGAGTTTGTGGGGGTGTTGGATGGGAAACATTCAACAAAGGATTCAATGCATGGTAACCAGGAGGTAAATTCAGATTAGCCTTAGGAGTTTGCTGGGTATTATTAGGAGGAAGAGTAGTTGCGGTAATGTTGGTTTGGACACTCATAGTATTTGCGAGATGGGCCATCTCGGGAGGAAGAACAAAACGATAAGTGGTAGTCTCTGGTGTAGTCTCTGGTTCAGGAGACACAGGAGGGTTGACTTCGTAGACAGGGGTTGACTCAGTACCAAACAAGACTCGTTGGAAATCACCCGACCAAAAAGGATCTTGGCCTACTACACTGTGAGAAGGCCTAGCAGTTGATTCAGAGGATGTAACAAGAGTCTCTTCAGAAGGATTTAATCGTCCAACAGGTCATTCATCACGACGAATGCGATAGTCCTCTATAGTATGGGTTATTCGAAAATCAACAAGAGGATCAGTGGATTCTACTTGTGGAGGTGGGGTAAAAATTTCTGGGACGTCACTTATGTCCATGTGTGGTAGAGTAACAAGGGGAATTTCACCCAGACGAGGAGAGTCCTCAGGGGTACCCTCAGGTGTTGTCGTATGCAAAGGTTGTGAAGCTTCCGGATGTTCTAGGGGCAAACCTTGCATCCTACGTGAACGTCGTGGGGGAGAAATTGTGAACAAGTAACCAAATCCCCAACGAAAATCCTATGGTCAACTTCGAGGAACAAACAACACACCCTAGTAAACAAAATCTAGAAGCAATCACCAAACAAACAATACCTTCTAATATCGAAGCCACTAGTTGGTGATGAAATCCAACGTCGCAACAACGA
>ML805333.1:91841-119367 GCA_009831015.1 Picea engelmannii
CATAATCGTGGGTATACCCTCCAAGGAGCCCGAGTGAGTTTGATCAACGTTGATTCCAGGTACCGTGAAGACTTTCCCCTCCACAGTCACCTTGGGTAAGAACCTAGAGAGATAAGCCACTAAGGTCACCACAAACAACAGTATAGCCTGGGGAAACAATCGTCAGTCCGATCCACATGCAAAGGAAGGGTATCTAGCTCGAAATCAACTCAAAGGCTTCCACTCATAATTGTGGGTATACCTCGGAGTGACCCCCATAATACGTGCAATCTCTACACCGATGTCAACAAAGAAGGGTTAGTAACTCTGCCAACACCAATGCGACCTAATGCTTGACCCTTGTGTTAGAAGGGCTTCCCAGGACAATATGTTGCTAATGGAATTTAACACTCCCTAACTCAAGATGCTATTTTTTGTTTTTGAGCTTTTGGAGAGTGTATCTCTCTTCCTACTCCAAAGCACTAGCCTAGCTAAATGTTGGTGTAAAAGAGCCCTAGAAAAGAGTTACTAGATCAATTTTAATATCACGCAATGTTTTTACAGGCTGTTGTTTACTCAAAGGTAACGGTAATAAAACTCGTGATGTATGACTCTGACCCAAACAATGCAAGGATATGATGAAATATAATTCTTTTCATTTGATGAATCCTAGTTATGGGAGAGTGAGAACAATTTTTGAATCAATCTCAAGACTACAATGCAAATGCAATATTCAATTTCCTTTCAGATGCCAATGCAAACAATCATGTATCAATGAGCAAGTTCTATATGTCTTTTTCAAAACATCAATACTCTTAAAATTTGATTTTCAATGTTTTCGCAAAAGGAAAAAAACAAAAACTTGAAAGAAAACATGCAGTTCACTTTCCAAGAAGAATTCTAATTAATGAGAAAAGAAAACCAAATTATAAATACCCAAACAAACAACCCAATCCAATACTTTCAACGAAAGCAAAAACAAAATCAAACCAAGGAGCTTTTCAATGCAAATGAAAAATTGTCTTTTCGAACCAACAAGCACAAGAGAAACACCAAACACTCAACTCTCAACCAATCCCTGGTTCTCATCTAGTCAAATACACTCAACTCCAGAATTCAGAGGGAATGAAAAAACCAACAAGAGCTAAGAAATGAAAGTCAAGCTTCAAAGGCAAGAAAAAACCTAGAAAACCTAGATCAATTCCAGCAAGCCAACTAGAGAAAAAGATATGTAAGTCACTGATTCAGTAAGCCAAAGAGGTGTAAATCAACACATATGAGCAATTGATAGAGTCAAAACTTGAATTCAAAAATTTCAAAAAATATGTTCGCAGGCCAGTGTGGAACACAGTGTGAGAAGACAGTGTTCTCGCAGGCCACTTTGATGCAACATGCGAACTATTCGCACTGGAATATATATACAGAGTGCGAACTTTCAAGGTTCTCATAGACTGTCAATGGACACAATGCGAGAATCCCTGAAACTAACGAATTTTTTTAAAAAGCAAGTAAAATTCAAACTGGCTTATAGACCCATAAGGTCTCTCAGGGTATCCCGAGGACTTAGAGACTGACAAATCAAGAGAAAAATGAAAACAGAGAAAATGGCCACAAAAACTCAAAAACCATAAAGAAAAAAAAATAGCTCCCCAGTGGAGTCACCAATTTTGTTATAGGATAAATCCGTGAGTGCGGACACAAACCAATCTCCCTAGATCCACCTGGATCTAGAACAAAACAGGACAGAATAATACACTTTCCCTAGATCTAGACTATTGAATGAACTGAGAAATGAGGATCATGGACATACGTTATGAACGCTTTCCTTATATCTCTGTTGTTCCAAGCTTTTCTCCAATGCTCTCGTCCCGACCGGATCACAACAGAACGAACCAATCGAAGTAAAGGTAGATTAATATATTCAATAACTAGTCTATACATATGATCAAGGAGTTATGTAATAAAGTGACATCATCTTTATGGGAAAGGGACATATTACTGTATTGAATTAATTGAAAGTGAAACTTACAACCTGAGCCTTGATTTCATAGGTCTCCTTTTGATGGCTCCTAGCTCTGACACACACACTTGCTCGTGCATGAAGAAAATCAACCACTTGTGTTGACCTTACTGTTGTCTCTAGCTGCTGTAGCATCAATTCTCCATACAGTCTTGCACTAATTCTCTAATAAAACCCTTGCTAACTTGCTGCTTGCTTAAATTAACCCTTTCCATGAACAATCTCCTCAATATATAGGAGAAGATAGATTAGTTACTTGGATAGGGAATGATCCCAAGATATCTGGAATGCCAGCACCTGAATAACCATTCAAAAGCCAACTCATCCTTCTAGAAGATTCCCTTCTAGAAGGTTCGAGATTTTCATCTTTTTCCCCTTTAAGAACATGTTCACACCCTAACAATGAGTACAATGTGAGAAGTTCGCACCCCAGCGTAATGTAGCCTGCAAGAATCAGGCATTCTCGCAGGAGAATATATAAGTAGCCTGCGAACATTCTTCAAAAGTGTGAGTTCTGGAAGAAGACAACTGTAACTTTTCTAAGGAAAGTGTTCTTAGTAAAGAGTTTGATTTTCCATCATCATAACATCATCATGACATCATCATAATGACCAAATTTGTGGGTAACAGCTAGGGGGGAAATAATCCAAATGGATCGTAATACTCCAGGAGTTTGACTTAGAATTTGAATGCACTAAGTCCAAGATATCCTTGGTGTTTGACGAGTTGATATGCGACCTTCCTTGCTCTGAGACAAAAAATGTAGTAGCAGATTCATTATCCGATGAATCCCTTTTCCTGATTAGTTGCGATGACCTTTGGTATGGAGATATCATCATATATCTCTAGACCCAGACTTTCTGGCCCAATTTATCTAGCACTGACCACCGTCGAATACGCTACCAATCCCACCAGTATATTATCCTCGATGATACTCTTTATCATGAGATTGACTCCGTTTTTCAATGTTGCCTCACATTTGATGAAGCCGAGAAAGCCCTCAATGACTGCCATTCTGGAGCCTGTGGTGGTCACATGTCTGGGTATGCTACTGCCCAGAATATCTTACGAGTAGGGTATTTTTGGCCTTCTTTATTCAACGATTGTATAATTGTCATCCAAAAATGCCATGCTTGCCAAAACTACAACAATAAAATATGATCACAGCCTGCTCCTCTACACCCTATGGTCTCCATTGGTCCTTTTGCGAAATGGGGTATTGATTTCATGACATGTCACCCTCACTCGGCTGGGGGGCATGGTTACATTATTGTAGCCATAGATTATTTTACGAAATGGGTCGTGGTGATGCAAACATTTGACAATACCGGAAGGACTACAACATTATTTATATTCAATCACATCATTTCTCAATTTGGTGTTCCTCAAGCTATCATTACTAACCACGGTAGCCACTTTAGAAACTTCATGATGTCCAAACTCACTGAAAAGTTAGGTCTTCGCCATGAAAACTCAACACCCTATTACCCACAAGCCAACAACCAAGTTGAAGCAATAAACAAAATCCTCATTACCATGCTTCGATGAATGATAGGGATTCACAAAAAGAGTTGGCACACGATGTTGTTTTCAACATTGTGGGCTTATCGTACATCTGTTAAGTCTGCTACCAAGTTTACACCATTCCAGTTAGTCTATGGTCTAGAAGCCATCTTTCCAGTTGAATGTGAGATACCTTCCCTAAAACTAGTCGTCAAACTTCTCCCAAACACTTATGTTGAAGAAGAACGTCTGTTGTATCTCATGCAATTAGATGAAACCCGTCGTGACGCCACCCTAGTTATATAAGCCTAGAAGAAACCCGTCAAAGCCCAATATGACAAACATGTCAAGCCACGCATTTTCTCCGAAGGTGATCTAGTTCTCCTTTACGAACAAGATCGGGATATGCTAGGAGCTGGAAAATTTAAAGCTATGTGGTCAGGTCCTTATATCGTCAAAGGATTTTTGGAGAAAGGAGCTTACAAGTTAGTGGACTACGACGATATCCCTTTGAGTGAACCCATAAATGGGTTGTACTTAAAGAAGTACTATGCTTAAGATCACTTGTGCTTGAGTGCTTGTATTTTATTGTATCATACTTCTTGCTTTCTTTTTCGTTATTTGGTCTCTACCCTTGACCACTTATCTTGCATTGTGATTGGTTTCCAGATGTCAGAGTTTTCATCACCCCACATTGGCTTTGCTGATGGCACTAGTCGTAGTACTCAGAATCTTGCTTCTACTGCATGGGAAATTTATGCCCCTACAAGTGAACTTATCAGTCTACGAGGTGTGTGCCTCGGTCGTGTGACCAACAATATTGCAGAATATAACACTGTCATAGAATTGTTGATTGATACTATTTCGCTTGGTATCCGCCACCTAGTTATACGACTCGATTCACAACTAATAGTACTACAATTAAGTAATGTCTATGCTATCCGAAGTCCTACTTTATTATGGGTATATTTACGAATTTGACTCTTGGAACGTTATTTTGATTATATTGAATATCAACACATTTATAGATGTCTAAATACATTGACTAATGCATTAGATAACTATGTGTTAGACAAACATTTGGGAAATTTATAAACCAATCACACATCACATTAATAACACAACACAAAATAAGCTGGTAGAATCCATATATATGTATATAATGATCAAAAGCTTTTACAAAAAGTTTCTGTCCAAGGATCAAAATCTCAAAATATGAAGCCCATAGCTTCTACAAAGTAGTGTCACAGATGACGCTCATGATAACACACAAATACTTGGGCCACCCTATGAAGTAGTCGATTGATAGACTCAGACACGCCCACAGTATGGCATTGGTAACATCTTGGGATCTCCCCAATAGCAATATCCGGGAGGTCCGCGGTCAGCCCCTCCAAGTTCTGCTCCACTGCCTCGTAGTCTTCGACATCCCATCTTGCCACTGGAGCTGATTCTCCTCGCTGTTGAATGGGAGATGTTCCTGGAGGTCGATATGGCCCCACATCTGTGTTATCAAAAAGAGATTTTTTGATTAGTTCTTGGATAAACATAAAAACATTTCATATGATAAAATTTACAAAAACATTTAAAAAGAAAAAAATGTGTACTTCTTACCCAAGTCACCCCACTGAGCATCCTCAAGTAGGGCCAAATCCAGATCCCCTTGGAAATCCAAACTATCATATGTGTAGTCATCAATCATCAACATCTGGGGCCTCAACCAGTTGAAAAATGAATCATTGTACTTGATTATGGGCCCTGCTATGTGTTGAGCCATGAGGTTGCACCACCTCAGCATCCTGGGATCTTGTGGAGCCGGTAAATCCCAATCAACCTGTAGTCACAGTAGTGGGACCCTCTCGAGGAAGAATGACACCAAAAGTGATCCGTACCCAAACTGCTACAAGTCACCCTTTCTGCACTTCGTCAATTGTCTCTTCATACTGCAGAGAACTGCATCCGACCAGTTGAAGACCCGAGGCTCTGTGCACTCTATGGAATATTGGAAATATCTCTAGAGATCCATGTGTGGAGCTGCGTTCCCAGCCATGCATGCAATAGTGAACAATATGGTTCATAGGGTCAAATCCTGGACCCGCCAAATGGAAACCTTACCCTTGCTCCTCTCTGCCTCGGGAACATAATACTGGCAACAATACTCACTCATAGGGAGCCCGCTACCTCTACCTCCAGTTAAAGTAGCATGGTATCCATGCCGTGACAACCCCATTAGAAAATAGATATCCTCGATATCTAGGGTCAACATATGGACTCCCACGTGAAATAATTGTCGGTCCACATCCCACATATGGACCATGTATTCCAACAACCTGAGTTGGGATATCATGCCCGGAATCCTGAAGAATTTCAATAGCCCACAGTCCTGGAGGGAAACGACTATACCTGGGTCATTCTCGACAATAGCATCATCCTCCTCATGTTCTCTTTCTCTCCATTCCAACATTGTGATGGTCAAACACCTGCAAAAGAGCCATGAGAGGGGAGTCAACAACTTGTTTTAAACTCTTGCATATTTTTTATTAAGCAAAACCAAACTTTGAAATCCATTTTTCGGCCCCCGCAGGTGGCCCTTTTGCACAATGAGAGATTCTCGCAGGTGCCCTGAAGGCCACCTACAAGAATCCTAGATTCTTGGAGGTCCCTCAAGGCCCACCTGCGAGAATGCTCGGGCACATGGTGTGACCCTAAAATGGACCTGAAACCTTAAAAATTGCTAATAAAAACTAAAAATAAACCATGGAAAAGTTGAAATATCAAGAGCTTAGCTCGTTGGCTGAAATGGTTCGTCAAATGATCGCTTGTGCCTCCCACAATCGAGCAAAGAAATTTGGGGGAAAATGAGGTATGTTGGACAAGTTTTTGGCAAAATCACAATGAAATGGTATAAAGCCATTTTTACCCATATTTATTCACTTTTTACCATTTTTGTTGATTTTTTATATTATTTTGTCTATAAAAGCTAATGCCCTAATAGTCTTATGAGTGTGGTTTTTCGCAGATATAGCAACTTTGAAGTCTGAATGAGGGGTTACGGGTGTTTTTTCTTTTTGTCGCATGTACGACTACTTTTTAGGTTTTTTAGAAAAACCTCAAGCTCAGTCTTCGTTCGTTCTCGTGCTCGAAAATATATGAGAATGTAGCCGAGTATACTTTTTCTCATCTTTTTGTACTCATCATGGTAACACGAAAACGATGAACGTTAAGGAGTATCCTTTAAGCTCTTTTCACGCTCCATAAAAACGAAAAGATGGTCGAGAGATATTGTTATTTTCATGCTCGTTAAAGTATTTGAAAAAACGTTCGACAGGCGATAGTTTATCACTTTTTTTGTCTTGTAGAACTCTTTTATGAAAAATGAATTGGGAGAGTTCTCTTTAAGTGTTTTTCAGACTCTCAAAAAATGAAAAACCGCTGAGTTTTCTATCGTTGGACTTGTTAAACAAACATTGAAAGACCCGCAATGGGACCGAACCACTCCTTCCTAGGGTTCATTAAATATACTCTGAGGGACTCATCTGAAGGATGAGCTTACATTGACAAGCATATGTTATCCTCCTCAAGCTTGTGTAAAAATAAAGAGTTATTCGCCAGAGATTATGGGGGAAATTTTGGGAAAGCGATATGTTTTCGTATTTGTGTTAATGGAAATAAGCGTTGCTCTTGAACATGACACCCCCTATTTGTCATTTGAACTTGGGTTGGGAAATCCATTTGTCTCTCATTCGACTTGCTACAAGGTCATATCTTGGGTCATCTTTGAGTCAGTGCTGCCAAGTCCTTGGTCGTGTCGTTCATATGTTCAAGAGAAGTTCACACGAGCCCTCTATCAAGTCGGCCATCTGCAGTTGTCCATTATTACTATGTCAGTCTTCCCTGTGTCCATTTCGACCCGTATTCATACTTTTTTTCATCCTTAAAATCTGTTACTTATTTCGTGTCATTGATGGGGGATACATCAAGGCCCTCCTGTGATGAGTCTTATTTCATCGACTCCAACTCATTATCTGGAAATGAGACTTAGAAATCATTTAGTACCTTAGAACCTGCATGCCTTAGGGGCAGGTCTCTCTTCTTTCGATAGGGGTTTCACATCATTGATCCCTGATCGAGAGATTCCACCGAGTGCTCGACTTCAGCTCATTCATTCTCATTCATTCAGATTGTAATCTGGTACCTTGGGAGTCATTGACATCAATTGTGATTTTCCTCGCACTTGTTAACGATTTGCATCAATGAACGGTAATCAAATGGTTTCTACCATGTTTGACTTCAACACATGTAATTGCATGGATGGATTCGTACTTTTAGGTGATGGGATTGAAGACCCTGGGTCTCATCTTTTTGATCCAGGCTATGATGGAGTATGTATGATTTGTATCGACACATAGATCCACTTTGTATTTCATGTGCCTATGTCATCTTAATTCATGTCTTTTCACATAGATCCACAGTGTATTCTTGGTGGCTATGTAGCATTTTGACGGCATGGATCCATGGTGTAGGATTGGTGGCCATGGCCTATGTTTATGATTCCATTCATTTGTGATCTAAGCATGGGAATGCCTACCTTAGAACTGGTATTATATTCTGCAGATGCTTGGTTGTTTACAGGTTTCCGATTAGGTGCGCTCCTAGTTTCTGACACACACACGCAGTTTACAAAGTATTTCGGCTGTCACAGATTCCAACCTCATACTTTGGGGGGCATTCTGTTACACATGATTTTGGTCACTCTGGTGATGTCTCTACAAGTGATGTATTCAGGCTCCCACAAGGACTTTTTTCCTGAGAAAAGTGACTACTGTCTTCTTCCAAAAAACACATTTTTAAGATGAGTTCGCAGGCTGCCTATGTTACAGGGTGCAAAAATCCCTCATTCTCACAGGCCACCCACACTTAGGGTGTGAACTGTTCCCAGTATGTAGACCTATTTTTAAGCTTGAAGAAGAGAAGAGGTCACGAAGGTTCCAGAAGGGAATCTTCTAGAAAATGTGTTGGCATTCGCATGGTTGGCATCCTACTGACTTCTCAGATTTGGTGGGATCATCCTCATCCATGTAACCATCCCTTATTATCCTATATATTGATAGGTTTCTCATGGAAAAGGTTAAGCATGATTGAATGAAGAATTGGTGAAAGAATTGTGTGAAGAACTCTGCTTGGATAGAAGCTTGGAGACTCTATTTGGTCTATCAGGTTGCATTGGATCTTCTTCATGCAAATGTATATAAAGTGTGTGTATTGGAACCAAGGGTCACTGAAAGGAAGCTTGCGACATCAAGGTGGTCCTGTTGTATCTTCTACTTTCATTTAATATAATACAGCGACATGTCCCTTTCCCATAAAATCACTCTTATTTTATTACATAACTCCTTGATCATATGCATAGGTTGACATTGAATATACTTTGCTATCTTCACTTTGGTTGGTTTGTGCTGTCTTGGACCTGATTTCACAAGAGCACTGGAGTGAAGCAGGAAGAACAGAGACCTAAGGAAGCGATATAAATTTATGTCACTCATTCCTCCTTAGCAGTAGATTCAATGATTGCAACCTAGGGAAAGAGTCATGTCCCATCTTGTTTTGTTCTAGATCTAGGTGGATCTATGGAGATCTGTTAGTGTCCGCACCTATCGATTTATCCAATAATAGAGGGAAAGAAGAAACAATGAAATAAGAAGGGTAAAAGGGATAAAAAGGCTAGCAATAATGCTAGAGGGGGGAAAAAGAATAAGAAGAAGTTGAAGTATCCATGTAATCTCTGCACAGAAGAACACCGCAATCACCTGTTCCCTCAGCTTGCAGAAGCCTAGAAGCTATTATCACATCAACAACCTATTGTGTTGACGAACCATTTTCCACAAGGGAAAAATATGGCTCAGGCTTCCGCATCCACAAGCACGGTAGGGGGAAATCAATGACCCCCCATGCCTACCAATAACAACTCGACCGTGAACATTTACATGATGAATGTTGATGCTCATTTATCGACTAGGAATTGTGACTACGGAATGCCATAATCTGGGGAGAAGGGAAAAGAGGCGACTAACCCATCAACTCCTCTCCAAATTGAGAATATGGTGGGAGAAATAATGAATCACATCCCTAAAGGTGTGTTTAAGAAGGCTTCCCATAATCCAAACAATTGGGTTTCTCATAACTAATCCATTATGGAGGATCTGACATAGACCCCTTACGTGATGTCTTCTCTAGATGTCCTCCAGAGTTTCCCCTTGCAGAGAAAAGCTCTGTTGTCCGCCTTGGGAGCGACAAAGACTAGTAACCCAGGAGAGATCATTTTCTATCCAATCGACTTAAAACCTCGTCTTCCTCACCACATTGCCTTTCAGATAGTAGTGGCTTATACCACGAAATATTTTACGCGAAACATTTTCCGTATGGTGGTTGATGAGGGTGCCTCAACTTGCATGATGTCGTTGGCATATTGGAAGGCTATCGGCCAGCCTGAGTTGTCTTCGTCACCTACATTGCTTACAGATTTTGATGGTTGATCATTTATACCAAACATAATAATTCCTTCCTCTCCCATGCAATTAGAGGGTAAAACTGTGTGCGTCGAAGTTGAAGTGGTTGATGCGCCTCTCGACTACAATATTTTTTTAGGAAGAAGTTGGACTTATGCAATGCATGCGGTGGTTACTATAGTTTTTCGGGTCTTGTGCTTTCCACATGAGGGATGGATCATGACCATCGACCAATTGTCCTTCGCTCATCCTAACCCTTCAAAGGGGGATTCCATGGTCTCGATGATTGATAACCCACATATTGGCACTGTTAACTTAGGTGTTGGTTTTTTCCCGTCATTGATGGGAACTTTTGATTTCCCACCGCCTTCCAATGATGTCAAGATTATATCAGTTGTTCCCGACCAGCCAAAGGCTACAATTTTTCAAGTGTCGTCTTTTAGAAAAAGATACTTTAACAACCCATGGACTTTACCTTCCCCATTGGATTCAATGGAGGGGATAGGGCACCTTGGCATGGCCATGCCCTTATCCTCGACCGAGGTTGTGTACAACATTTTCCAACAAGCCTCAACCCACCAAGATCTAACTCCCTCATAGGAATTAGATCTAGTTCTCGAGCCTATTTGGGATCAAGATTCTCTTGCCACTCAATATACTTTAGACTTGGTCTTTCCCTCTGATGAGGATATTCTCGAGGAAATGAATGGTCTCGATAGACCTTGGGATGATCTACATCATAGATCTTATTTTCTTCCTGAGCTTAGGAGAGTGGAAGCATGAGTGTTTGTTTTGACTGTGAATGGAGATAGTCCTTGTCCTATCAATCCTATGTCTACACGTGAATTTTATGCCAAGGGTAACATGGAAAGAATTTCTACAAATATTCCAATCGATATCTATAAAACCCCTTGCATCGTGGAGAATTTTTTCGTCGGAGCAGATTGATCCCCCGAAGAGATTTGAACTTACACTGAGATGTTCAAATATTTTTGCGATGTTTTTTACTAGTCTTAAAAGGAAATTCCAGGCATCCACCCATGAATTGTCGAGCATGAAATCAAAACTTATCCTGATTCCAAACTGGTCCAACAAAATATTTACCCATTCAATCCTCGAAAAGCGACAACAATCAAGGAAGAAGTAGAAAAACTGCTCAAAGTCAGTTTTATCTACCCTGTACAATTGATGGAATGGCCGTCGAATTCGGTTCCAGTAAACAAGAAACAGGGCATGATTCATGTTTGTATGGAATTCCTGATTTGAATAAATCCTGCCCGAAAGACAATTTCCCAACCCTGTTTATCGATCAGATTGTTGATGAATGTGTAGCCCACGAAGTCGTTTCATTCATGGACGGTTTTTTGGGATACAATTAGATTCAAATCAAACGTGAGGACCAACATAAACCATCTTTTATTTTTCCTTGGGGTACCTTCCCATATCATAAGATGAATTTTGGCCTGAAGAATGCTCGAGCCACTTTTCAACGAGAAATGTTCACTTTTCACGACCTCAAACACATGGTTGAGGTGCACCTTGATGATCTAGCATTGCATTCTCACAAGAGATATGATCATCCTGCCCATCTATGACTAATATTTGATCGATGTCGCTACTATTGGATTCACTTGAATCCTAACAAATGCAGTTTATGCATGACATCAGGTCATCTTTTAGGTTGTATTGTATCAACAACACATGGTTGATCCTCTCAAGGTTGAGGCGATAGTTCAATTGCCTCCTTTGTGCATGATACCTCGACTTCAGAGATTACAAGGGAAAGACAATTTTCTTCGGCGTTTTGTAGCTAATTATGCTGATATCACTAAAGGGTTCATGCTTGTTTTAAAAAAAGGGGTCCCATTCTATTGGGATGAATCTTCTCAACACTCTTTTGAAGAGTTGAAATGTTCCCTGACATCTTCCCCTCTGCTTCAGCCTCCTGATTATAACAAATATTTCTTGTTGTATTTGGTTGCTGCGGAGTTAACCATCGGCATGGTATTGGTTTAGGAAGATGATATGCTCGAAGAACACATTATACATTATCTTAGTCGAGGCCTGGTTGGAATGGAACTCAACTACTCTCATGTTGAGAAAATTTCTTTGGTAGTTGTTAGCACTCGGTACTTTCTTTGGGTTGCATCAAAGAAATGCCAAGGTAACCTACAAACCAACTTTAGGTTGGATTTTGACCCTTCCAACTAGAGAGGGCTCTCTCAAACATGTAAAGACTAAAAAATACTAAAAAATATTTGGCAATGAACACATAGAGGACAAATTCTGCAAAAGGACAGGTTTGTTTAGGTTTTTAAAAGGATTGGTAGGACAAAAAAGAGGAATACAAAATTGGGAAATAGGGTCAAATCCTGAGATATACTATGAATATTAATAAAACTAATGTACTCCTAAGTGAACAGAGGAAAAATAAGCATATCCTTCAGCAATAAATAGTATTCAGATGATGGCAAGACAGAAACGAGAAAATCCCATTATGAATGAGAGCATAAAACAAAGATGAATTCTCAATTGTAACTTTATAAGAAATAACATAAGTCTGACTACAATGAACAAAACACTTAACATGGAGTGAATTCTGGACATGTAATCATTAAACACAATAACCACATTAACCATATGAAAGGAGAATCTATCAAGGATGAATTCCAATCATGTACTCTTAGCTATTCTTATAATAAATAACATAAGTGAAATGAATGTGAACTAGAGGAAAACACACTAAATAATACACTGTGGTGAATCTCGGCTATCAGAGAGCATTGTACTACTGTATTAATTCATAAGGAGATTCTGAAAAATTTATACGTAGTCCCTTTGGCTTCTTGGCTGAAATCCCCCCCTTTCTCTACTCTTTTGCAATGAAATATATAGCACTAAAGGTCCTTTCCAACTCAAAATTTCTAACTCCAACCCCTTTTGAAAAATAGAAATAGTTACAAATAGAACATGACATGTTTTAATTGATCTCCTATTTTTCAGAAGAAAAATTAGGCTTCAAAACGCCACCTGCAATTCTAAAACCGTAACAAATTTGTAAAATCTAAGAATGGCTTTTTTATATAAGCTCGTTCTGAAGAAAAACCTCTCTCATTTTCTTGAAATTCATCTCCAGCAGACTGAAATATGTGTCACAAAAATATGTCTCAAACAGGAAATCATAACTGAAAAATATGGCTCCAAGATTCCTTTGAATATCCCAATCCGTGATACCTATGTGAAAAATGAAGAAGGTTAATGTTCTTGGGTTCTTTCTTGATAATAACTTGCTTTGAATTTTGAAAATTCATTCTGGTTAACCTGGAAATCGTCCTGTAAGTCTTATTTACTCTTCAATTGTTGTAGAAACTGACTGTCACATTCTCTTTGAAATGACACTTGTGTTTTTTCAAATCTAATTTTATTTATTCAAATTCTCCTTAAATATTTGGGAATAATATATTTGAATAAAAATAATTCCCAAATAATTTTTATCCTATAAAATAAAATTTCCATATTTTAATTCATGCCCGTGGTTTTGAAAAACCATTTATCACTTGCTTCTCGTGGTTTTGCAAACCATGTCTTCAAGTATGTTTTGCAAACCAAATCATATATTAAATGTTTTCCATAGTATTTCAGATCTTACGGAAAGTGGTTTTAATACTTACCACTCCATCTCTTGAAATGCACCAAGTAAGAACACGTATCCCAACACCAAAAAAATGGGTTGGATTTTGAGACCACTTCAAAAAAATAACTCCCGATCACTTTCAACCCCCGAAATGGATATGTGCCCTCCATCCACCATTAGAATTTTCATTATTAAAAATTGAGATTTGTGCGCATGACTTGACGTGAGGTCATGAATTAAATCTTGGATTAAATATTAATATAAATATTTTAATATAAAAATATTTTAATATAAAAATATTTATGTTAATAATAATAAACCTTTTTCCATTTTTCTAAGGACTTTGGGCATATGAGGTTTATCACTTGACTTTGTGGAATCTGGATAGGATAAGGGAGATTAAGCTTAATAAAAGAAATATTTTTAATTTTCAACGAGAATATGATAATAAGGGTAAAAATAAATGAAGTGATGCGACCGAGAAATTTAGATAAGCATTAAGGCTAGATATAGGTTTGGGATATTTACCAATTTTGACTCATGGAGGACATGACTATTTTGGATGATTAGTCGAGTGAAGGATTTAGGTGATGGGAGCTTGACGGAGCTGGTGAAAAAGTTTTAAAATATGAGTGGAAAGATACCACAAGGGAAATATTCTTTGGAAAAATTAATACAAATTAGCATGTGATAACAACAACTGTCCATGATGTCCAATGGTTCTGTCACTACGTTCTACTTCACAATACCACCACCATTTTCATCATCAACCCTTTCCAATATGTGTTAACACGACGCGTCATTGGCGGAAATATTAGTAGATGGATAGTAATCCTACAGGAGTTTGACTTGGACTTTGTTTTTGCAAAATCCAAAAAGTCATTGGTCTTTGTCGAAATCATTTCGGAACTGCCGGTCGAGTCTAGTGATATTATGCCCAAAGAATCACCTATTGTTATAGCCCTAAAATTCCCTACTCATGCATACATGGCCTTAGCCCTCTTACTTATATATTTTTCCAAAGCACTGCTGAGAAGCTCTTCTTAAAAAACCATCTTTTATAAGATGTACATGCCTTGCACCATTACATCCTACGTACATACGCTTGCTGCACCACTAAAAATTGCGTACATATGACTGCTGCACCATTATAACCTACGTATACTTGTAAAAGTTACAAAAATTAAAAAGTTGCAAGGAATTTGTTGAAATTCATGGGCTATTGGAAGTTTCCCAAATAATCCACCCTCTATAGCCCATCACTGAATCGAATAACCATTCTTTTGTCATATAAAAGGAGGTGTTGGGGTCTCATTTCACATCCAAGCATAATAATAGTGAAACTCTGCCCAATTTCACTTCCCCTCCTTGCCCAAGATTTGTCTTCCTTTTGTGAGACATTGCCTCAACATTCCCTCATCAGCCCCTTCTTCATCCATTCAACCCATTCCCTTCCATTGAGGTGATCAGAAGGTTGAGAGAAGAAGTCAATTAAAGGTGCACTTGGAGCATGGTAAAGAGGAGCCTGAACTAGGTTCATGGAATGGTGGCCAACATAGATTGTAAGTTTTAATCTTTGTATGATGAATAAAATAATCACATTTTCCTGTCTCAAATAATAATGTTTTGAGTATTTTCATTTATTTATACTTAGCATTTAGTATCTAACCCTAACTCATGAATATAATAGCATGCTTGTAGTCCTCGTTTTCCTATCTTTGGATGTAGGTCAGCCTTGGGAGGAGACATGTAGTCAATGGAACTACCAATCTTGAGGAGATCATCACCAGACATGGGATCAAAGGCATAGTTACCCGATCTGTTCTCTTATTTTCTTTCTTTACATCAATTTTGGTATGTTTGGGGTAGATTAAAATAGATTAAATTTTACATGGTTATCCGCTCTGTCTACATATTAAACCATGGTGTAATTAAAGGGGGGGTTTTCCCACTAGAAGAACTGGAGATGATATTGGGGATCTCTCTGGGGTTTTTTAGGGGGTTTTGGGTTGATTGATTGATTTGTTTTTTCTTTTGAGTTTATTTCAAGTTTGCTGAGTCTGTCAAGGGTTTCCTGTCACCTCCAAAGTGCATACCATATTTCCTTGCCATGTAAGTATGCCTTGTATTTTTATTTTTGAAAAGACTTAGAGGCATACATATGCAGGCTACTAATGCAACAACCCATGTCTCTGTTTCATGAAAGTATTTTTTAATAAAGAGGGATATTGCCTCTTTCCTGATAGAAGTTCACACTTCTCAGGGCTTTCTTGAATCAGCCAGAGTCTCTATCCGTGACCATATCTTGGGTCTAAGTTTCAGTTTACTTGTTCCTTAATCTTATTGGGTTTCCTAGCATTTTTAGCTTATTTTTATCTTGAATTTTAAGAAAAATGAGTTGCATTTAAAAAAAATGGGGGTCCATGAATCTTATATTCATCAATTTCTTTTAGCATCTTTTGTTAGTTCTTCTTTGATTGGAAGAAAAAAAAAATCTAGTTCTTTAGGTCTCTTTCTTTCTTCACATTTGCTTTGCATTGTTATTTGAAAAAGAAAAAGAAACTAGCATGGTGTTGTGTTTTCTTCTCATCTTAAAAGCATTTCAAAAGAAAAATAAGAAAGATAATCCTTGTTTTTCTAGTGTTTTTATAAGTTTCATTTTTTGCAAGAGTCTTAACAACATCAGTTTCACTACTGCACCTTTTGAGTAAATCAAGCCTTCAAAAAAAATGCTTAATCTAAAATACATTAGACTTTTCTGTTTGTAGGGTTCACAAACTAGTGTTGGCCCTAGACCAAGTTTTGAGAAATCCTTGGTCAAGTTTGACCATTTTGGACTTTGATAGCCTGTCAAAGACGAAGCGCAAGATGAAGCAGAGATCGCAGGATCTCCGTCCCTTTTTGGGATTTGGGAATATGTAATGGGTATGAGAATGTTAGCCCATGGGTTTACCCATGTTTAGGCCTATTATTGTAATGTATAAATATAATTCTAGGCCATATAAGAAAGTAGAAGTGCATCTAGGTGATGTTGTTCTAAGTAATATTTGTAGATGCTTTGTGCATACCATGAGAGACTTGCAGAGCTAAGTGAAAGTGGTTGTAACTAATTGTGGAAGGCTTTGTGCTGTAACGCAAGGAAGAAGGATCTAGTGAGCTGCACAAAACTTCTTTCCTATCCGGAGTAGGGTTTTGAGGCTCTGTGCTTGTATCCGATTGAAGAAGCTAATTAAGAAGAAGAGTTGGTGGACATAGCCCCAGGGTGGGGGTGAACCACGTATATGATGTGTTGTTCTGCTTTGTGCAATGTGTTGGTGTATTTATGTGTTATTTGCTAAGTGCTTGATATGGATATATAGATAGATTTGTTTATGCTTTGTGCTTATGATGAATCTGGATGCTAGATCTAATATTGGTGAATGTTCTTAGTGCTTGAATCTGCTAGATCTGATCCATTTATTTATGATAAGTACTTAAATACATTAGATCTAGGTGAATGCTGTGATGCTCTATTTTATCTGTGAAGTAGATATTGGGTAAATATTGATGAACTGACAGTGCAAAGTGCCCTATTAATTATTACAATCACAGATCTGTGTCCTAACTAAAGTTGTAGACACCTGAGTCCTGCAATCACCCCTACCTCTACCTCGGCTGAGACTTGATCTGCTTCACAGGTGTTGCTGAAAGGGTCGGTAGTTAGGGTTTTTTTAGTGAGCTGTTGTAGCGTTGAACCCTGGGTATGCCCCTGTGCCAACAACTAGTTTAGCGTTTTAAGGCTTTGAATTAGTTTTGGAGAGGAAACTCTTCAAGGCCACTTAAATCAAACAATGGAGTATGAGTTAGGGAGTGCTTCAAATCCAGTGTCATAAAAGTTAGCCAGGACCCTCCTCTAACACATGGGATAAACACGAGGTCGCATGAGGAAAGGAAGCATAGATAACCCCTCCAAATATGGACTGAACATAGTGGGGATTTTATATTGAGGGTATTTCTTGGGAATAATAACGATTGCATTTTCCTACGGAGATCCGTGGACCTTGAATCCATTTGAGATCCTTTTTCATCTTCTAGACCATTTTATTCTGATACCCTTGATAGGATTTAGACTTTTTATCCTGCTCATTATGATATGCCCAACTGTCGACTATATCCACTTGGTAACTGACTGCGAGTTGGAAACCTAGTTTACCATATTTTAGGGACTTACATGGGTGAGTTCAGGGGTATACCGTGGTACCTAGGGCATACGTCACATCACAATTCATAGAGTATACCTAGAGGGTGCTTTCGTGTTCGAGTTTCACTTACACCAGTTAGTTTCTCTACTATCGATTGACATAACTATTGTTCCCATTAGTTAGTCGACTGCTTGATTTATATTTAGGAAGCTTTTAGTGTGTTCTCTGTGCTCCCTAGTTTTCCATAGTGAGTTAGACAGTCATTTCTTTGGGTATATGATCTAAGGTGGTAGACCACCGACTACACCATTTGTGAGGACGTTTCAGTCTTCCTCTTAGAAATGTGGAGCTGCCTCTTTATAGGCTTTGTTTTTTGTACCACCAGTTCACTAGAGTCAGTGTGTGAGGCTTTTACAGACCTGAAAGATCCCGTAAGGGGAGACCCTATGCATAAGATATTCATGGCTAAATTTCCCGACGATACTAACCAAGGAACCCCTTTGCAAGGGGATTCTTGTGCTTTTCCTTTCTTCGAAAATGTTGGCGTCCCTTTGTTGACAGGCAAAATTGATCGTCCGTCAACTGAGAGAGTGGAACCGGTCCAGGGTTGTCTAAATAACCCAAGCCATTTAGAATGGACCACCCTGATGGGTTTAACGGCTCCGTTGGCCGTTCTAAGGTTCTAAGAAAACCAAATAGAAAACTAATCTAAACTAACTAATCTAAATAAAACAAATAAAACAAACTAAACAAACTAAAACTAAACTAAACTAAATGAAACAAACTAACTAAAACTAAATACAAGAAACCAAACTAACTAACAATAAATAAAACAAACTATTACTAACACTAAAACAAACTAATACACTAATCTAATTAAAACTAACTATTAAACAAACTAACTAATCTACTATCTATATATACAAACTACTAACTAAAATATAACTTATTCACAAAGTATACAAAATCTACAAAATACAGATTTAAATAAAACCTGAAAAACTCATGTACTTTCTGTCCTAAGACAGTTAGAGATATTTTTTTATTTTTATAATTTTATAAACAAGAAATAGAAATCACTGAAATCAAACAATCTAATATACTAAACACACATATATATCTAACTAAACTTATATCTAAACTAAACTACTAATAAATGTACTAAACACCAAACTGACTTGGAAACGCTCCAGATTTGTCTTGTGTATGATGACTTCAAAGCTGGTCGGAGGAAGGAAACTCGCACCGGATGATCCAGAAGCTTCTCGTGAATGATAGACTGTAATTCTCTTTGAGTTGTTTACAGGACAAACAAGACATAAAAAATCATAACAATTATATGATTTATAAATCTCTGCAATAAGGGAAACCCGTTATGCAAAAACTTATACTTAATAATTCAACTTATGAAGAAGAGAAATCTATCATTCACAAACTGAATTAAACAATTGCTATGTTCTTTAAACACTTGGAAGAAATCAAATATGGATTATATTGAATAAATTACATCATTTTCAAAAGACTAAGATAGCTAAAGTAGTCATTAACCAAATGCAAATTGATACACAAGAACATGAACAAAATATTGATATTATGAAAATATAAAGCTGTAGCAGAATATCAAATTCTGTCTCAGTCTGTATTAAAATTCCATATCCTTGTTCTCCCACGAATGAGGTTGAATTATTACAAAAATAATAAGTATATATAAGTTTTTCCACAGGGTAAAACATCCCTGTGGATAGTATCAAACTGTTTACATAATCTGGGAAGATATTCCCAAAATCAACTAAACTAGGAAACTAAAATGAAAGAAAATATTTCAAATATCCTCTAAACTGTCCATCCAATCCAATGCATCTTCGAATTGACCTGTAATGGACCAAAAATAACAAGTTAGAGAGATGTTTTATGAGCAAAACAATAAAAATCTGACTCTACAGACTTAGCTACAAAATCATCTGATTCTGTAGCTAGTCTAAAATAATATACATAAGCAGAATCAAAATCAAATCAAATCTTTTAAATGAAATCAAATTGAATTAACAACCAATAACAAATCATTTCATTTGAAAATGTTATATTATTTGCAATCCGATAAAATCAAATTTCAATAACCAAATAGAGAAATAGTTATACTCTGTTTTGATTGTAATCGGGTAGACAGAACCAAACAGTTTTAAAAAAATCGCTTCATATCCAATTCGAAAAGTAATGCAATCCAACAAATGACAAGCAAATGTTGTGTTTTTCCAACAACAGGAGATATGATCCGATCAACACAGAATCATTTTAAAATTGTTATGACTGTCATGACATCAAACGATTCACGCGACAGGTAGACCAATTCGAACAGGGACAAGAATCAACTCATACAAAATCGTAACCAGATTAATTTGACTTTGATTAGAATCAACATAAGTGATAATTGGTTATTGTAAAATAGGCAAATAAACTCGATTGGTTTTGAACGAAATCATTGATTTCAAATGAATCATGATCGAGTTTAACATAGAAACAAATCGTGAATCTAGATATAACCAATCTCATTTTACAAATCAAATTCAAACAGAGTATCTATCACAAATATGAATCCAACTGATAACATGGTCGAACTAATAGTAAACCAATGCGAATTAACCGACTGGGCTTTGTATGATCGTTATGAATCAAATCCATTTTATGATTTGGGTGCGTTGGTACAGGCTTAAAATAAACAACAATGTTCGCGAAGAAACAGAGTCACACTGGAAACAATCCGAGTTGAAATCTTGTTCTTTGAAAGTCATATGACACAACCAACTATAGCAATTAATTTCATCAAAATCGTTACCAATCATAACGTATGCATCATAACGAAATCGAAACGAAATGTGATTGTGTTCAAAATTGAATATGAGAAACAATTTCTGTCTAGAATAGATACAAATGACTTCAATTGACAGCAGAGCATCCATTTTAACTCACTCAAACAAATCAAATCCATATTAAGATCAATCAAATCGATGAAAATCTAATAGAAGCTAAACTGGGAAAAATGAATTTCCATTTAATCAAAGCAAATCTATGTATAGAATGCATACAATGTAACAGAGCCAATCAATGCTGTGAACAGAGCTGTTTTAAAACTGAATTCGAATCATTATATAAACAAGTGATATCAAAACATACCTGTGTAACGGCGAGGCTGCTCAATTATACCAACTTGGAATTAACGACAACCGTGGCTGATTCCATGTTTTTAAACAGGATGGATCCGGTCGTCTTTTGTTTTTTATCTGTAGCTTGTAGTTTGGCCTTTTGACTGGTCAGGGCTACAATCTAGTCCTCTAGTGACTGAATCTTTGACTGGAGTATTGGGACATCATTATAATACCACTCCAACCACGAATTGCATTGATCACAGGGTGACATTATAGGTTGAGACAGAGAAGGAGAGGGTTTGGGTGAATGACTGAGGGTTTCACAAGGCAACTTAATGCCTGGGTAGTTAGGGCTGTCTTGTAGGCAGGGGGGTAGGTTTGAAACAAAGTCATACGAGGGTTCAACACACAAACCTTGTGAATAGGGGTATTCGCTAGCCAAGAAACTCTCCACTTCCGAATTGGAGTCCTCACTCAACACGATAGGGTTTGGTTCGACAGGGGGTTTTGGCTTATTTCTTTCCATTCGTGAAATCAGACGTGCATTCTTTTTCTTTTTGGCGTTTGTAGTATGGTTGGATTTCTGCTTCTTTCTCATAGGCTTAACAGTCTCAACGCTCTTAGACACAGTGTGGGGTAATTCGATAGGAGGGTCAGTCGAGGGTTTAGGCAGAAGGATATGATAGGGTACTGGGGGTACAACCTTGGCCTCACTCACCACAGATTTGTCGACCTGTGCAGGGTTCAAATCCTAGAAACCATTTTGAGCCACAAAATTGCTCCAACTATCCCTGAGCAAACTCAAATGACAGACAACAATAAGCTTTACCAGCCCATAATGAAAAAGGCTACTATCAGCCTGGTTTCTTTTGTACTTCTTTGACATTTTAAACAGGCTTCTATGCAAATAATAGGGCATATTGAGCTGATATCCCATAAAAACCATAAGCAAACGCAGGTGGTGTAAGAACACAAACCCGTACCGACCTTCGCAGGTGATAAACTGTTTGATTATCATCTATAAATCATGCCAACGTTGTTTAAGCATCGTTACTGGCAAACCTTTATCACAGGAGGTAATTTTACGCGACTGGAAGAGCAGTGTCCATGGGACCTCCTCGAATTTTCAATTCTTAGACCATCGTTGTCCAGTGGCAGGCAAACCCGTAGCAAGATTGATAAATTGTTCATCAATTTCCAATTGAATATCGCCGACCTTGGCTCGACAACCATCAAAGGTCATGGCAAATTGTCGAGCTACGCAGAGGTTAAAACCCTCGAATCTTTGTATAAATGGAAGCCACCCATTTTCCTCAAGGTCACTACGGGCACTGTCAAACATCAATAGAGTTTGGCTCCCATTGGGTTAATCTCGGATGAATGGTGCCATGAATTGAGCACATGGTAAGGGTTTGGGTCGAATTCATCAACGCACAGGAGAAGAGCTATTCAGTCTAACAACAATGAACGATCAAAGGGGGAAATCATTAATGCACGCATGCGGGGGTGGTGGAGTTATTCACCGCCATGCACAATAGTTATGGTAAAGTACAACCGACAAGTTCCACATCTGTTCAAACAATCATAGCATAACTCAAAAACCATATCATTTGGCCAACCAAAGAATCAAATGGTGAGTGTTATGCTGACACACCAAATCAACTATAGTTTTTCAAACCATTGACATTCAACGTGAAACCAACCCCAAATGTTATCCATGCGCTATTGTATAAATCAAAAGTTTTAAACCATTGTGCCAATCGATACTCATAAAATTGACAAGCCAAGAGCTATAATAAGGATTAACATAAGGATCACATCATATATAAAAACAAAAATAAATCATGACCCCTATGCAATTCATAGAACCAATGATTAGGCAAGTCACAAAAGGTATAAATCTATATGCTCAATGCCTCATAAACTTAATAAAATCAAGTTATGCAATCAATATAAAAATGTCCAATGAGCATAGTTTAAAAGTCCTTTCAGCCACATGATGATAAACCAAAGGTAAGTGCCATAGAAAATATCGATAAAAAGATCATGAAAGTTCAAATAACGATCGAAATGTGACCTCGAAAGGAGAAGTTTTCACGCTTACAGTCGTGAAAACTTAATGGAGACAAATTTTCAAGTGTCGCAAGAAATGAAAATATCGTCTATTTGAAAAATGTGATGACAATTTGAAGTTCGGAAGACATAGGTGTAGGCAGCTTATAGGACAATAGAAAAAATTGAATTGGCTGCCAACACCCTTTTATGGCCACTTTGTACATTCCTGGGTTGAATGTGGGACTACCAGTTTGGTTGGGTACCATTCCAAATGTCCTAAAATCTCTTGATGATTATCAGTTAAGCACCTTATGTCATGGGAATCATGTTTATGTTCCTTCATCAACAAAGTCTTCTCCTCCTCTTTCTTCCTTCCCTGGTGAAAGTATAGCTACTAGTAATCGGAAGTCTAAACGAAATAGAAAGAGGAATAATGGGAAGAAGAAATCACAAACCTTTGAAAGTCATGTTGGAGATAGGTCCTCAACCTCTGCAAGTCATGTTGAAGAGTAGCACCCAACCTCTGCAAGTCATGTTGGGGGCATGAACCTAGTCCCTGCAATTCATACCGGAGTTCAAAAATTGACCTTTGCTAGTCATGTTGGAGATGTGCAACCAACCACTGCTTGTCATGCTGGGGGCATTGATTCTGTTGAGAAACCTATACGGATAGGATGTAAGCCTAAGTTTCCTTTTAATATTTGCAAGGGAAATCACCTTACTCTTATGTGCCCTGGAATTACAAAGGTACGAAGATTATGGTCCCTGTCTGCAAGATCTTTTGATTCTGAGTCTTCTGAGGTTTCCTCACTGTATATTCAGCCTTTGGTTGATGAAGTGATCATACCAATGCAATCTTCAGCTGATCCCACTCCTCTTTTGGGGTGTTATGTGCCTATAGACCATGTTGTCTCACAGCTTATTCAACCAATGGTTGAGAAAGTGGTCACACCTATGCAGTCTTCGATTGATCCCACTCTTCTATTAGAGAGTGTCGAGCCTACCAAAGTGGTCAAGTCGATGCAATATTAGGCTGATCCCACTCTTCTCTTGGGGAGTGACGTGTCTACCGACTATGTTTTTAGAATTTCCAGTTCAGTACTTTCAGAACAAGGGGGCATTCCTCTCACTTCGAGAACACCCCCTCCAAGCCCTAGGATGGTTTCCTTTGATTGGAATGACCTTTTTGAGACTCGTCTTCCTTATTTTGCACCCTTTCAAATAAGGGTTGAAGTTAATTAAAATAACATTTATTGATTTATTGTATATGAAGGATCCTCCACAAGTATTTTATCCTCCTTGACTTGACAAGCTTTGGGTTCTCCTGAGCTTGTGTTTTCTTCACATGAGCTATTGTCTTTTGACAAATGTCCTAGTGAATATTTGGGGGTTATTCCTCAGTTTCCTATCTTGTTAGGTGCGAAGACTGTCCTTGTCAATGTTATAGTGGTGAAAGGCCCGTTAGATTTAAATATGCTTCTTGAGCGTGATTATGTATGTGCTATGAATGTTGTGGTGTCTACGCTCTTTCGGGTGATGCATTTCCCTCATAACGAAAGCATTATTACTATTGACCAAATGACATATGATAATCACCATCCTAATTCAATGTTATTTCAGGTTTACCCTTTATATGTTCCTAGTGTTTTTGTAGACTCTACCCCACGTGACTCCCTCATGAGAATGCTTTGTTGTCTTTCAATCTCGCTTTAAAATTCGAAAGCAACATCCAACAAGACTGTATTTATTCTTTTCGATCTCGTCTAGATTAAATGAGAAAAGTACCCCCATGGAGTTTTATTTAAGATATTTTTAGACTCTCTAAACATGAAAAAATTTCTAAGCGATCTTGTTTCCCTTCATGCTCACCAAACTCAAATTTGAAGGCACATATTTTCGATGGTAGTTTACCCCTTTTTTTGGTCCGGATGACTAATTTTACAAATAAGGGTATGCTCTAGGAGCTTTGATTCGTTAGAAGAGTATTCTAAGGTGTAATTTTAACCCTTTTTCGGGCCTTAGGGACTAACTCTTTGAAAAAGGAACATTCTCCTTGGTTTTGGTTTATCACCTTTTTCAGGCCTTAGAGATTATTCACGAAAAAGGAACTCCCCCAGAGTCCATAGTTAATCTCTTTTCATACTCGCTATAAGTGAAAATATCGTCGAGTGACCTTGTTCCTTCACAATCATTAAATTGGTCCAGAAGAACATCTATTGGCATGAGTTTAACCCTTTTTCCAGCCTATAGATTATAGTGGAAAAAGGTATGCATCAGGAGATTCATCTTGCCAGGAGAGTTCTCCTCAGTTACTTTTATAATTTTTTGGGCTAAGGAGACTAAACTCAGAAAAAGGCTGTGAGTCCATAGTTAAGCTCTTTTCAGACTCCTTAAAATCGAAAATATTGTTGAGTGATCCTATCTGTGTCACACTCTTTAAAATGGTTTTGAATAAACATCTTTTCGGTGCAAGTTTAACCCTTTTTCGAACCGACTAGACTATTTTCGAAAAAGGTACTCCCTGGATTCTTCTTTTACATTTTTTCAGACTCTCTAAATGTGAAAAAAATACCAAGATTACCTTCTCTGGGATCGTAAAAATTACATAGAAGGGGTCTCATTGTGTCTTTCTTAATCACATTTGCATCTCTGCATCTTTGGCCTAATGTCAGCTCCATGTTTCTCTCAACTGAACCTTTGAAGCATGCCTTATACATAAGCCTTGTAGCACTTCTTGCCTTTGCGACTTGACACCTTGACCCATGGAGGAATTTTCCCCTAGTGTCCTTTTCCTGCACATGTCTCCTTGATATGAGCATTAGTATGTTCCTTGAGCTTGGAACTAGTATGCTTTCTTGCGACACTCATTCCTCCTTTGTAACGTAGCATTATTTTATTCTTTTTCAAGGTCTTTAAAAATTTAAAAAGACAAAAAAATCAAATATTCCAAATAGAGGGGATGGGAAATATGTATTATTTTATCATCATCACAAAGAGTTTCCCTTGGAAAAAGCACATCCTTCCATTTTTTCGCCAAGCATTTAGATCTAGTATGACCTTAGGAATTTGTTCTCTCTACATAGAGCTATGTCCTCCTTCATTTGGTTACTCTTACAAACACATGGATACTTTGCATTTCCTCCTGCATCATGAACTTATGTCAATGTCATGCTGCATGAGTCTGATCATCTTTCATGTTTTTGTCCAAGGGAAGTTTTACTCAACCTGAGTCGACCTTTCCATAGTTTGTCTCTTGACCTTCATGATTCAGCCATCTCGAGAATCCAGTCAAGTCCAAGATTCAAAATTGACAAAGTTCTCTACCTGATCATCGAGATCCTCATGTATTTTCTTGATGAGCCATCAAAGACCTTAGGGTAGTGCGTTATACACTCCCATTGTACTCCTACCTAAATTTTGAAGATCTTGAAGTGGTTGCTCGAGCTATGAAGTACTCATCTTCAACCATCATGCATCACTAGCTTCTTGAAGATGGATACTATACTTGTATAACTTCAACCGATTTTGAGATGTAGATCCACTCTTTATTGCTCATAGATACACTTTATATAATTATATGTGAAGGATATGTAGTGTATTTTATTGGAAGCCATGACTTAGTTCATCCCGAGCATGGGTATGCTCGCCTCAGAGATACAATTGTTGTTTTGCAGATGGCACCACCCGAACTCTGGTACTGGGCTCACTCGATTTCATACATTGCTGAAGATATTGTAATGTATTTCGGCCATCCGTTTCTCTTCTGACCTCACACATTGGGGGGCATCTTTTATAGCCCTAAAATTCACTACTCATGCATACATGGCCTTGGCCCTCTTACTTGCATATTTTTCCAAAGCACTGCTGAGAAGCTCCTCTTAAAAAACCATTTTTTAGAAGAGGTATGTGCCCTGCACCATTACAACCCACATGCATACGTTTTCTGCACCACTACAACTTGCGTACATATGGCTGTTGTACCATTACAACATGCGTATACTTGCAAAAGTTTCAAAAATTAAAAATTTGCAAGGAATTCATTGAAATTCACAAGCTATTAGAAGTTTCCTAACTAATCCACCTTCTATAGCCCATCACCCAACCGAGTAACCATCCTTTTTTCATATAAAAGGAGGTTTTGGGGTCTCATTTCACATCCAAGCATAATAACAATGAAACTCTTCCCAATTTCACTTCCCCTCCTTGCCCAAGATTTTTCTTCCTTTTGTGAGATATTGCCTTAGCATTCCCTCATCAACCCCTTCTTCCTCCATTTAACCCATTCCCTTCCATTGAGGTGATCAAAAGGTTGAGAGAAGAAGTCCATTCAAGGTGCACTTGGAGCATGGTAAAGAGGAGCCCAGACTATGTTAAGCCCTAATATTGGCTCATTACCCCTTAATTGGGGCATATTATATTAGTAATGTTATTTTATTTATGTCGGCTTTAGGCCATTAGTTGTAATTATACCTCCTAGTCTCCTATATATACCAAGGAGACATTTT
>ML805333.1:157094-171544 GCA_009831015.1 Picea engelmannii
TGGTTGAATCAGAGAAAATATGTGGAGACAATATTGCAAAGGTTTAATATGTAGGAATGTAAAACAGTCAGGGTCCCTATTCCTTTACGTGTAAACTTATCTGTAGATCAATTTCCTAAGACACAGGAAGAGGAGGAGGACATGTCTCATGTTCCGTATGTGAGTGTGGTTCATAGTTTGATGTATGCAATGGTTTGTACTAGACCAGACATTACACATGCAGTGGGAGTTTTGAGCAGGTATATGTCAGAAATAGGGAAGGAGCATTGGACAGCAATAAAGAGATTTTTTAGGTATTTGCATGGCACTAATAGTTATGAATTTTGGTACCAAGGAAGACCAGGTTAGGACATAGTGTTGGACATACATGGATTTTTGTATGTAGACTGGGATGGATATCTAGATCGTAGAATATCTACAAGTGGGTATTTGTTTAATCTATTTGGAGGAGAAATCAGTTGGATGAGAAAAAGACAGTCTGTAGTGGCACTTTCAAATACATAATCTGAAGACATGGCAACCACTCATGTAAGAAAGGAAGTAGTATGGTTACAAATATTGTGTTTAGGTATTGGGTTGGTACAACAAGATGTAAGGATAGAGTGTGATAGTCAAAGTGAATTTTTTATGGAAAAGAACCCAGCTTATCATTCAAAGACAAAGCATATTGATGTTCAATATCACTTTGTGAGGGACATGGTTGAAGAAAATAAGGTGTTGTTCATGAAGGTGGACACTTTGAAGAATGTTGCAGATTCATTAACAAAATCTATGAGAACCGATAAGTTCTCTTAGTGTAGAGGATCTATGGGCATTGTTTCCCTTGGATTGTTGACTATGTAACCCTGTAACCCCCTGTATGCAAAGAAAACAACAAGTGGGATAGTGTTGGATATGTCTTATATTATTTTTTCCTTTGTTTTCATGTCCATTTTGGGTAGTCCTCGATTTTTGTGTCCATTTTTGGGAGGTTTTTTCAGCACATGGTTTCTCATCGAGTTTTTTCTATTTTCAGTTAAGGAATGAGGGTTTTTGACTAATTCAGGTCATTCAATTAAGGTTTTTTATGTCGTTGGATCCTATATGTATATTGTATTGTAAACAATGTATGATGATAATGAATATAGAATATGTTGGTTTTCCTGGTTTGGGTTTCCAGGGAAAAATATCTATGTAATGTTTGTATTTGCCATTGTATCTTTTCTTTTCTTTTGATGAAAATCTGTTTATAGTAAAATATTGTACAAGGTTAAAATATACATCATCTATCATGATGCCCACCTTTGGATCTTCTTTCAGTGGGAGGCTGAGCCTTGGTTTCAGCATGGGGGGTAGAATTACTTCCACCTCCACCATTCCTATGAGCAGTCTAGTATTGTCCGATGCTAGTTTAGTTTTCAGATGGAACATCCCTAGTGGTTTTTGGGATGTCCCTAGTCAGGCTGAGGGAAATAGTGCATCAATAGGTTTCAAATTTCCTTGGTTTAGCACACCCTTCCCTGGGGGCACATCCCTTGGGGGGAACTTTTCACCTTGGGGGGGTTTTCTCTTTGTTAACAAATTAGGTCTTGGGGGTTTCTTCCTTGGGAATAACTTTGGGAATTTTTTTTGTAGAGGGTCCACGTTTACCCCTGGGGGAAACCCCCCTAGGGGAATTTTTGGTCCTGGGGGCAGTCATGCTCATGGAATTCCAACCTTTCCTTGGGGAACTCACTCTTCAGAAGCTCCTTAGAACTACATTATTACAAGTATAGGGGGTCTACAAGTTTCATCAGGGATAATAGAGACTTCACCTCCCTCCTAGTATTGATTCTCATTGTTTCCTTTCCTGACAGCATTAGATTTACCTAATTTGTCTCAGTTGATGAATGGCCCTATTTCCCATGATACATCATGGTAAAAAATTCCTTGCAAGATACCTTTAGATATTTCGAAGTTCAACGGAAAGCCAAGAGAGGACCCTTCCACACACATCATGACATACCACTTATGGTGCTCCTCCAAATCATTAATGGATGATAGTGTCATCCTGCATCTTTTGTAGAGATCCCTGATTGGAGCCACCTCCAAATGGTACATTGAATTAAAAGGAGGTTCCTTTAAAATATTCAATGACCTGATAATGGAATTATTAATACATTAATAATTTCCCATACAATATGAGATAAGAATTAATCTATTGAATTCAATGAGACAAGAAAATTCCACTCACATTTCATATCATATTCATGAGTGGAGGCGATGTTGTAGGATTATTAAGAATCATATTCCAGAAAAAATCCTTATGGAGTGGTTCACAAAGTCCCTCCTACCACCCATTTCCAAAGATGTAGCTATGGTTGGGGAGGCTATCAAAGAGAAATCCATTTTGCATGCCCAACACTTAGATTTGATCTATTCATAGTTGGGTACACTTTATGACATCATTCCAAATGATCGTAGGCCATCGAAAGATCCAAAGAAGCCAACTCTAGGACCCCATGTCGATGGTGTGGTTGGTTCTATTTCCCATGCATATGTGAACTAGTTAGCTAACCAAATGGGTTACATGTCGACTTGATCACAGCCATTGGCTTCTGGAACTAGTGGTCAAACTGCTATGGTCCCTACTCACACCTCTAAGATGAATTCAGTGAAATCCATGCAACCGAATAATCCTCAACAACCTTGAGGAAAGAAGAAAAATAACAAGAAAAATAATTCCAATTATGAGAAAGGGACCACTCCCACCTAGAACACCCAAGAGGGGGGAACTCAAGAAAAGAGAAAGAGTTAGTTTCCCTTCATGATTTGTGGGAAGAACTACCCTACTCATTAGTGTCCTCAAAAGGATGAGGTCCATCGCTTCTTGGCACAACAACGAGCCCCCCAAGAACCTATTGTCTTAACCCATCATTTCCCTCATTAACCTTAAAACATGGTTGCCACAAATATTTCCCCTCTACAAGGGGGATGGAAGGTACCCCTCACCATGAGAGGTGTTTTCACCTAGGTCTACACCCCTTCCCTCTTCAATCTTTCACCCCATCCATCCATCAATGTTGAGCTTTATTGTTGCTTGCTTAGCCTATTCCCCATTTTTATGCTTCATGACCTCTGTTTGTTGTTGCTTATTTCCACCTTCTATTTTCTTTCTTGAGATGAGTCCATGTTCTCATTCGAGTTCGAATACATATCATCATATTTTCCACTAATGGAGCATGCAGCAGGTCCACTGCATTTTTGAGTGCGTAGGAGACATCTAGGTCCAACAAGCCCTGTGTAAGATCGGTAAGATTCCATAGAGAAAGGAAACGAATCTGAGAATTCCTTGTCGGACTCGAAATGCAAGAAAATATCAGGTTGACATGATTGACGATGAGGATTCGAACTTCAAGATAGATCGACGATTTCCCTGCGATCAAGATTTCATATGTGGAGAAAATATGTTTTGTCGCGAAGTGCCTAATTCCCACACGGATCTCCATCGACAACATCCCCATCCTCCAGATCAACGATCCTCACATGATTCCAACACCCCCCCCCACCCAACCATTCTACTTTTAACGGAGGGGGAGGAGGGTCTATAAAAGTGGTTTCCCCACCATGGCCCCTACCTAACGTGGTGTCTCCTCAGGATTTTAGACCCCCCCCTCTCCAATCCACTTATCACCTACTCCCCCCTCCGGAATCATGTCAGATTGCCTCCTAATACCATTCCTCTCACCACCCAACACTTGTCCTCCACTCATGCTTGTCACCTCCCACGTATATACCACCCCTCTCCCAACTTGACATCTATATTCCATGTCACCTCCATCCACCTCCACTCATACCACTCACCTCCACTTCATCTACATCCATGTCATCCACCTCCATGCATCCTATCTTATTATTGGATGCTCGCCTCCACGTCTTCTTGTTCACAACCAGTTCATCACAAATAAAGCGAGGAGAAGGGCCAATTACGGTCGATACAAAGTGCGCTTAGATTCTTAAATCTCAAACATATATAGAGAATTAAGTCTCGGTCCCAGGTCAATGCAGATTGACTCTAGAACACTTTAGAAAACTACCTCTACCGCAAGCATATATCTACCCAGGCAACCAATTATCCTCCAGAGGCCTCAAATAGCTCACATGAATTCCATTACTCAACACATAACCCTATTCTGTCACTCCAAGTCCTCTTTCTACCCATTCCATTCCTCCAACACATGCATCAGTTCTGTCTCAGAGATAGTAGTAGTTTTTATTCGATTAATTCCATCATTTTCTTAGATTATATTTAAGAGTGGCATTCTATGTGTAATAAGAACCACTTTTGTTTATTAATTCCATTTTGAATTTTTCATGATGAATTGCATGCCATGTCAGTTATATTAATGATTTTTTCCTACAGTTATTTACCTAAAATTAGGTCTCAGTCCCCTGAGGACGAGAACGTATGCAACTTTGTTAAATAGGGGGTCTTTGAAAGTTTTAAGGGTTGGAAGTTTTTGGAAGGAAAATAAAAGAAACATAACAATTGGAGCTTCTCAGTTAATTGTAAATATTTATACCTGGTGAATATATCTTGATGACAGTTGTTTTTCCTACTCAAATCGTTATGTGTTGATTCTTATCTTGAATGTAGGTTTTGTGATGTGTGCAATGTATATTTCCTTATTCTTTCAACTATTTTTTTAGTTTATCTTTTTCTGGTTATGCAACCTATTATACAACTATTGTTCAGTGAAAGATCCACTATTTTTCAACCTATTGAATGATTTTCATCTAGATATTTGTCTAGGTCTTGAGATATTATCATAAGTCTTAGTTTCTGCACAACAAGTGGTTCATTTCATTGCTTGTTGTTGTTTTCTGTGTGTGTCTTTTCATACCCCAATTTTCATTTAATATCCATACCATTAAAAAAGGAGAAATTAATTTTACCTTGTATGGTCTTTCCTACCAGAGAGCCATCTTTGAAAAACTGTCCTTAAGCTTACCAACAAAACCAACATATAAGTTATAAGCATTTCAAACTGATAGGTGGCATAGTTTTTCCCTTTAGTAGTCAGGTTCAGACCTTAGGACCAACATCTTATAGCGTCGTTGTTGGGGAATGGAGTAACGAAATATATTTCCCTGGGAGAATGACATTGATTAGCTTTGAACTTTGATGGTGAACAAAGGTAAGACACATATAGATTGTCGTCTTTCACCTGGTGACTCCACTGAGTAAAATCTAAAGAAGAAATATTGTCACCCAAAAAAGGATTCAACAGATCCAAATATGAAGAAAACAAATCCACAAAGGCTCATACTAACCCTGGGAAGGATACAATAGTCTTTGAGCCAGAAAGGAAACTAAGAAAATCCACTATAGTTCAGAGATATACTTCCCTCCTCAAGGGAAAAGTTGCATACCAAGAGAATACGTGTAATCATCATCACAAGCTGCTTGAATTTGCTAGCCCTGAGAATCATAATTACAAAGAAGCTCAGACATCTCCAAATCTTGATTCCACTTCAACATCCAGTCCTGCATCCACCCTTGTATCTCCCATAAATCCTCATATTCCTATTATTCAAGCCATGGCTGTTAACAGGATGGATGCCATAATCGCTACTAGATATGCACCCCTAGTTTTTCCTGTAGGATTTCATTCCTTCCCAGCCATAGATTACATGAAATATTTACCAAGGTATAATGGGGAAGGTGAAGTCACTGTTGAGGAACATCTAGTAGCCTTCTATATATTTGCAGATAATTTTAACATTGATTATGCAGATGTGTGGATGAGGTTGTTTGTACAGAGTCTATATGGGGAAGTAAGAAAGTGGTTCATGGGTCTTCCTCTAGCCTCCATTGCATATATTGAAGAATTTGATGAGACTTTCATAAAGCAATGGGGATATAGGAGATATTATCTCTACTACATCACTGAATTCAGGGCCCTAAAGAGAAAAAATGGTGAATCTATTTCAGACTTCACCAAGAGATTTAATAAGATGTATGGTAGAATACTAGATGAGATCAAACCAACTGAATCCTCTGCCAATATCACTTATGCCAATGCATTTGATGCAG
Source organism: Picea engelmannii (assembly GCA_009831015.1). Lineage (NCBI taxonomy): Eukaryota > Viridiplantae > Streptophyta > Pinopsida > Pinales > Pinaceae > Picea > Picea engelmannii. The sequence continues at coordinate 163,150 of ML805333.1, forward strand.
ATTTCTCCCTCCTCCCGAGAGAGAGAATATCAACCACATTGTTGTCCATGCAAGAAGCAACCATTGAGGTTGAATATAATATTTTGGAATCAGACAGATTAAAGACCATATATGATAAAGATAAGAACAAACAAATAGAGGATTCCCATGCCTCCTCTAACTCAACCACATCTAATCCAAAACTTTATGAAATGACCAAAACTTTGAAGGATTTAGATTCTGAAATAGCTAAGCTAAAGTGGGAATCTAAACATCCAAACATAGCTTTTCAAGGGGTTGGTAATAGAAATAAAAATCAGTTCAGAAGGTCTAATGATGCCCTTCAAATAATGTAGAGAGAAAGGAGAAATGTTGATGATCAAAGGGTAGTGCCTCCTTTCCAAAAACATTATATTGAGGAGATAGATGCAGACAATGATGTTGTGGATGATACTGCTATGCTTTTCAATGAAATAGATTATTATACCAACCATTTAACACAACAAGAATATGAGGTAGCACAACTGTCAAATCAATTTGATAATTAGATAGGGGAAGAGGGAGTTATTCAAAGCCAACCCAAGAAGAAATATGATTTGAGGACGAGAGTAGGGGCTCCCAAAGACACAACCTTCGATCAAAACAAACAAGTTGAAGTTCCCCCCAAGCCAAATCCAAGTAAAGGTATGTCATCTAAAGCTCAGTCACCTCCCTCATCTAAAGATACAGTCCCTGAAATAAAGGAAGATGATAGGCCACCAACCTCTTTTATCCTATAACATGAGTTGAGAAAGATCAATATCCCTATTCCTTTGGCAGAATTGATGAAGAATGAACCTTTCAAAAAGTCTATCATGAAAGTTATGCAAACAACTTCTCCTAGTGTATCTTCTAATGTAATAAGTTTGCAGGATGAAAATCCATCCATTACTGCGGGTCAACACATTGAGGATGGATCTGATGCTTCTCCTTCATTCTGTATATCTTTGAATGTCCATGATAAGAACTTGCACAATTGTCTTATGGACTCATGAGCCTCTCATAATGTCATGCCCAAATTTGTTATGGAAGAGCTAGGTCTGTAGATCACCAAACCTTACCAAGACTTGTACTCCTTTGATTCTAAGAAAGAAAAATGTCTCAAACTGATAAAGGACATGGTGGTTTCCTTGGCACAGTTACCCATGAAGAGTGTACTGATGGACATTGAGGTGGCTGACATTCCCCAAAATTTTGGTATGCTCTTATCCAGAACTTGGACTAAGAAGGTTGGAGGATCATTGAAAATGGACCTCACTTATGCCACCATCCCTATGTTTGGAGGAGAACATAGGATGCTATACAGAGAGGCAAGGTTATCCTACATTTTCAGTGACCATTGGAATCCAATCATTCACCCAATTTATGTTGTTGACAATGAGATTGGATCATATGTATTTCATTTAAATGATGATGAAACTAAAATATCAGTTAGCCAATGCAAAGATCAGCCACTAATAGCTCAACAAAACAAAGTATGGAAGATTTATTTCAATGGCTCTTCATCAAAGGAAGGATTTGGTGCATGTATAATCCTCATTTCCCATTCAGAAGAAGTAAGAAACCTCTCTTATAAGATGGAGTTTGAGACTACTAATAACATAGTTGAATATGAAGCTCTGGTGTTGGGACTGAGGGATTCCAAAGACATGTCCATTGATTGTGTATCATTTTTTGGTGATTCTGAGTTAATCATAAATCAAGTAAGGAACATGTATCAGGATAAGAAATAGAGGCTCAAGAAATACATGAACGAGGTATGGGATTTGATCGATAATTTATTTCTAGCATTTAACATTTATTTCATTCCCAGAGAACAAAATCAGAAGGAATATTCTCTGGCCTTAGTTGCCAGCACTTTCAGGCTTCCTATTGGCCCAAATATTAAATATCAGGTGGAAATCAGACATAAAACAACCATACCAGACAACATAAAGAACTAACAAGTCTTTAGTGATGATCTAGAGGTACAAAGAGTTATACACACCATTGATGAATTCTCCAATATCTCAATTGATCAAGAAATTCAAGAAGGTGAAAATGAGAAATTAGAAGATCAACAATCATTTCATCCATTGAAGAAAATGGCTGGTCATGATATTGTGGATCTGAAAACCAATCACATTCCAATAGGATTAGTGCCATTGGAAAGGTTGTTTGATAGTAATTGTGTTTACAAAGGAGCTTCCATGAAGAATCAATAAGAATAGATAACAAATTGCAACATTGGGACCATTGAGAATCCCAAGATCATCAAGTTGTCCAAAGCAATAACTGCAGAATAAAAGGGTAGGTACGTCAATCTATTTAAAAGGTTTGCTGATATTTTTGCATGGTCCTATGAAGATTTGAAGACATTTGTCACTGGCATCATCCAACACAAGATCCCTCTAAAGGTTGGCTCCAAGACATTCAAACAAAATATTCAGAAATTTAATCCCATGTTAATGTCCATAATTGAGAAATAGATGAAAAGAATGTTGGACGCCAAGATTATTTTACCATTGAGGTACTCAAACTAGGTGGCCAACTTAGTACCTGTAACGAATAAATGTGGGGAGATACGCTTGTGTGTTGATTTCAGAAATCTCAACAAGTGTTCTCTGAAGGAAAATTACCCCCTCCCCAAGATGGATCATATTTTACAGAGGGTCGTAGGTGAACACAAAATTTCCTTGTTAGATGGATACTCTGGTTATAACTAGATAGCATTTTGTGAAGAGGGCAAAGAAAAAAAAACATTCACCAACCCATGGGGAACATTCATGTATGACAAGATGCCCTTTGGGATGATGAATGCAGGGGCCACTTTTCAAAGGGCCATGGACATAGATTTTGTGTGGGAAAAAGATATATTTATGGTCATTTACTTGGATGAAATTACCATTTTCTCCAAGTCTGATGAGGAACATTTGCAGCATTTGGAGCAGGTTTTCAAGAAATGAAGGAGGTATGGAATATCCCTAAATCCTAGGAAGTCTCACTTTTCCATGCCAGAAGGAAAGCTCATGGGCCACATCATATCAATAGGAGGTATGAAAATTGATCCAAATAGGGTTTTTTCCATTCAAGAGATTGAGATCTCCAGAAATAAAAAGGTTGTCCAATATTTTATTGGTAAGATAAACTTCCTTAGACGATTTGTGCCAAATTTTGCTAAAATTTTGAAGCCTATTACTAACATGTTGAAGAAAGATGTTGTGATAAAATGGTCCTTGGATGCAAAATCAACTTTCCAAACAATCAAGCAAGCTTTAGTTGAGGCCCCTATATTTCCCAACCCTGACTATACCAAGGATTTCTTCATCTCCTCCTTTGCTTCAAAGGAAACCATTGTTGTTGTACTGTTGCAGAAAAATGAAGAAGGGCATGAGCAACCAATATCCTTTTTCAGTAGAGCCCTCAGAGATACTGAGATGAAGTATGATATATTAGAGAAACAATATTATGCCTTGGTCAAAGAACTCAAAGCCTTCAAGGTTTATGTGCTATAGTCTAGCATAAAAACCTTTGTTCCTAGCAGCAGTGTCAAAGATATTATGTTTCAACCAGACAGTGAGGGAAAAAGAGGAAAGTGGATTGTCAAATTGTTGGAGCATGACCTACACATAAATCCCACCAAGCTGATCAAGGGGCAAGGACTAGCCAAATTACTATCAGAATCAAATTGTGAGGTGCTAGAATTGCATCAAATATTCACCCAATCAGATGCACCCATCAAACAGCCTGGACAAGACAACTTACTAGTATTTGAAAACTACTCCTCTTCACCTTGGTATAAAAAATTCATATATTTTTTACAACATTTAGAATGTCCACTAGATATGAAAAATACAAAGGCCATGTCTCTCAAATTGAAATCTATCAAATTCTACATTTCAAACCAAAGATTTTATTGGAGAGATCCTGTTGGCATCCCGTGAAAATGCCTTGATGAAAATGAAGCCAAACAAGTCACAACATAAATGCATAGAGGAGTATGTCGAGGACACCATCATTGGAAAGCCACAACTCTCAAGATCCTGAGGGTAGGATACTACTATCCCACCCTTTTCTCTAAGGTGTTTGTTACTGTCAGGGCCTGTAATGAATGTCAGATATTTGTAGGGAAACAAAAGTTACTGTCACTACCCCTAAAACCTATCATTTCCAGTGGTACTTTTCAACAATGGGGGTTAGAATTCACAGGAGATATAAAACCGCCCTCCAATGGACAGAACAAGTGGATTCTCACTGCCACCGACTACTTCACCAAGTGGATTGAGGCTGTGCTCACCAAGAATTCCACTGACAAGGTGACCATGAATTTCCTAGAAACCAATATTTTTGCTAGATTTGGTTTCCCTAGTAATATTATAATAGAAAATTACCAAGAATTCAAGTACAAATCCATGATTGACTTCTGTGGAAGTCATAACATTTCCTTGACACATTCCACACCCTATTACCCTCAGGGAAATGGCCTAGTAGAATCATCAAACAAGACTCTTATCATGATCATTAAGAAGTTGTTGACTGAAAACAAGAAATCTCGGGACTCTAAACTCAAGAATGCTTTATCAGATGACATAATCAACACCAAGAAGTCTTTGGGAACCTCACCATTTCAGATTGTTTATGGCATAGACATTTTTTTTCCCACTCATCTTGGTATGCCAGTCCTAAAATTCTTACAGGAAGAGATTGAGGAACCCAATGACATTCAAAGGAGGATATTCTGGATTATAGAGGTTCAAAAAAGGAGAGAAGCACTAGAGAAAAGGACAGAAGCATATCAGAATAAGATCAAGTAAATATTTGACAAGAAAACTAAGAAGAATATATTTCAAAAAGGTGACTTAGAATTAAGGTGGTGTTGGCCCTCAAACAAGTTTTGGATAACCTTGGTCATGTTTGACCATTTTTGGGACTTCGACAGACGATTCGAAGATGGAGCGCCCAGGCGAAGTGAAGATTGCGGGATATCGCCGCCTTTTTGCGAGCATTTTGGGTTTAGGGCCTATGTAATGAGTATGGGATGTCAGCCTATGGGTGTACCCATGCTTAGGAACCATTTGTAAATGTATAAATAAGTAGCTAGGCATTGTAAGAGGTATCAGATCTAAGTTGTCTTTGTGCAAGATATGTAAAGGTTGCTAAGTGCGATTAGTTGTGAAGGTTCTGTGCATAATATGTGTTGACAACTTGCAGAGTTAAATGAAAGTAATTGTAAGAAGGCTCTGTGCTCTGCCAAACTCAGGGAAAGAGGATCCTGTGAGGTGCGCACAGATCTCCTGTCCTATGAGGAGTTGGTTTTGTGGCTCTGTGCATGTAAGAATACTGAAAGAAGATAATAAAAATGACGAAGAGTTGGTGGACATATCCCCACGCTGGGGGTGAACCACGTATATCTTATGTTGTGATTGTTTTGTGTTATTGATGTGATTTATGCTTAGTGCTAAATCTTTATGTATGTTAGTTGCATATGATGTAGTAGCTTAGTGCTTAATAACATGAATGAATGCTATATCTATTTGATGTTATGTGATAAATGGTTAGATATGCTTAGATCTAGTTGAATATTATGTTGTTCTGTAATTAGGGTTTGAATCTGTGATGTGAATAAGGGTCAAAGACTAATGAACATTAATTTCTAAGTGTTCTGTTAAGTATTGTGATCACATATCTGTGTCCCGGCTAGGTTGTATACACTTGATTCCTGCAACCCCCATGCCTCTACCTTGGGTGAGACTTCACCTGCTTCACAGGTGTTTCCAAAAGGACCAGTAGTTAGGGTTTTGTTGGTGCATTGTTGAAGAGTTGAACCCTGGGTATGACCCTGTGCTAACAAATGGTTCTGTTGTCGAGACCTGAAACTGTGATTGCTGGGAACTGAAGGAAAGAGAAAGCTTTGTGTGTAGATTTGTTGTTGTAGTGCACAGTACTCTACTTGATTTGTGAAGCTCTGTGCTAAGAAAAGAAGTTTGATCTGAAGAAAAGAGGTAAGATATTAAAGATTTGTGCTCTGATAAAGGTAAGATAAGTGGAAAATTTTGTCTCGAAAGAATGGATCTAGGCATGTTTGATAGATTTTGTCCTAGTATGAAAACTAGGGCATAACTAGAAGAAAGAAGATGTGATATGAATAGACCTGATAGAAATAGTGAAAGATATGTTATTCCTATGCATAGAAATAATTTTTGGACTAACAAGTGGATGTAGGATCCTAGAAAGAATTTTTTATAGGTCCATCACTATGATCCCAAGACTCTTTGTTATAGTTGCAGAAGACCAGGACATCTTGCTAAGGAATGCCCTGTTAGAGGTCCTATTTTCCTTTTTTGTAAAGCTACTAGAAATGAAGTTTTAGATTTCCCTAGAATGATTGCTAAAGTTGAGAAGATGAACATGAAACAAGAAAACCATGAGGAAGGTGAAGAGACTAAGAATATACTAGAGAACTAGAAAGAATCATAGGCTATATTATTGCAGATGAAAGAAACACTGAATAAACATAGAGGCATCAGTTTACCAGATATATTAAAAGAGAAGAAGTGCATAGAAACAAGAATAGGAGACTTCAACATAGAATGCGTATTGGATGCAGAAACACAGGTGAACATTATGCTAGAAAGTACTTGGGAAATTTTGTGAAAGCCTGCTATGATTCCTTCATTGGGAGGAATAGGATTTTTTAAAGGAAAGCAAATAACCCTATGTGGAAGGCTTACTCATGTACCTATGAGTGCTCATGGAACATCGACATAAGAAGAATTTGAGTTCATTAAGTTGGTTGAGAACAATGCTCCTTTTACACTTTTGTTAGGAAAGACTTTGATTGAGAGAGATTAGATCTGAAGGAAAGAAGAAGAGGAAGCTATAGAACAGAAAATGAAAGAATTAAGGTATTTCATGGCTAGGAGAATAATGTGCTTAATAGAAGAACATGAGGAAAAGTCGAAGCAACTGAGGGCCAGAGACCTGGCTGTCGAAGTTGAAAGAATGTAAGAAGGCTTAAAGAACTTATCCATGCAGAAGAGAAGAGCACCTACTCCAGAAACAACAAGAGAAGAAGTATTACCCTCAAACCCTATGAAAGACCCTAGTAGTGCGAAGTTACTATGCTAAGAAAATATAAGAACAAGAATGGAAAGAGGAATCCAAAGACACAAATCACCGGAAATAAAGAAAGAAAGATAAGTAAGAAGAAATCAAATCTAGAAAAATCGCAGGAGGTTCCAAAGAGGACTTTGCAGAAGGAAGGCTTGCAGAACTTGAACTTCGTCGGAATAGCAGAACAACACAGACTGCCAGTTCACCATGACAAAGAAATATGACCGTTGGAGGCACTCTAACCATTAGAACGACGTTCCAGAATGTCTAGAAATGCAGTTATTGCCAGTAATATCGCCATTGGATCATTGGAACTGCACCATAACAAATGGAATTGTATTGATTGAGGCATTCCTACCAGTTGGAGGAGTGTGTTACGATGTGGTATATTTAACCCTTCGAATGTTGCATCGAGGAAACTTTTGCGATTTGTGATTATCCGAGCCCATAGAGAACTAATTTCTTTTGCACATTGCTTAATGAGACTTCGCCACTTGTTCCGCTTACCTTGAGCATTTGTCCAACTATCTGAGACATTTTATCATGAGCATGCATGTCGATTGACCTTAGTGCAATAGAGAAATCCATCGAAGAGATTTTGATTGACCTCATGGCTGAGAAGGTCATGTCCACAGGAGCATAGACCTCATCAATGAGAGGATTGCAAGCCTCCCCGTCGACTACACATCAATCTGGGCCATCTCAAACTGCGACAGAGAAATGAGGAAAGTATCGCGATGACTTGGCAAATGTGAAGCTCATCCCATCAGTCCTTCCTAACTATATCCCGTCTCTAGCTGGTGTGTTTAGTCATGATAGAATTCCAAGGGACTTCAACTATAAAATGATCACTGCGTACCTCCCAAAGGGGATACGTGTAGTTTAACTGCAGTTAGGACAGATTCTGACGCTAAAGATCAGTGATTTCAACTTGGAAGACTGCAAGAATTATGGAATGCTCGCACCACATAAGTACTTGAAAAAGAAAATGGGGAAGAAGTCGAAGATAATCCCCCAGTCGTGGACCATGGACATCGCAAGATCAAGAATCCTTAATGTGATGAATATACCACACTTTGACTGACATTAGGAGGTCAACGCATGCGTTAAAATCCTCTTGTCCTGCTACCATGGAGGATACCTTGTTGGTTGTGGAGCCTGATTATCTTCCTGATGCAGAGGTCCTTGCTTTCATTCGTGTCTATACCCCATGAAGTATTTACACCCCAGAAGTATGTACACTCTTCCACGCGGGGGAGTGCAGAGGGGGGGTACCCCCTCTGCG
>ML805333.1:176348-197955 GCA_009831015.1 Picea engelmannii
TAAAGGAAGGACCTGGCAATTTCTCTGGTGGACATAGCCCACACTGGGTGAACCACGTAAATCTGTGTCTCTCTTGTATTGTGTGTCTTCTGTGTTTTTGTTTCTGCATTTGTTTTATTTTATTGCTCCGCGGTCCTGTTTTTTCTAACATACCTGTGGTTGGATAGGCGCATCATTGTAGATCCAACGCTGATCCATCGTATCACTGAATTGAGCATGCAAGGACTAGACCCTCAGGATTTTTACCCAGGGAAGGCTACAAATCGCACCCTGACACAATGAATAAAGGACACCCATGGAGACATGGAGAAAGGAAAGTGGGGATACAAGGTAGCCTCCATCCAAAATGGTGTAGTGTGCCTAGCTTGCCAGTCGATCGCTGTTAAGCTCGTTTGCAAGAAAAAATTGATGCAGGTCATGGTGTTCATCGTTGACCTTGCAGGAAAATGCGTTGAAGGAATGTAGATGAATTGGGCAAGCTACCTTGTCAACCAGTTGGAGCAATATTGTTGTGAAGCACAAGAATGGGGCTACAAATTTCACTTCAACTGGTTTTTGATTCTCGTTGCGTTCATCACTTGTGAGATGTCGGAGGGAGAAACCCATGGATGATTTTAGGGGCTAAATTTCACTCATGGGCTAATTTTCCATGGTTTTTCCAAAAATGAGATTCGCTATTTTAAAAATAATTCGCCCAAATTCTATAGGATACAATTATTTTACCTTAAAAATCGCCAAAAATTTATAAAAACTATATAAAATCCTTAGAAATTTGAATAATTTAACAAAAATATCGCCAAACATTTATAGTTGGTATATGAAGGATTGGTAAGATTCACCAAGGTTTCTACATTTTAAAATAAATTTCCATCCTTAAAATCATCCCTGGAGAAACCTTCCTTGAAGTTGAGTTGTCTGAACCACTGGCCATGAGGTTCACTACCCTATGGTATTCGAGCAACAAGGAGAAGAAATGGCAGTCCAATGCGGTGTTCCAAACCTATTACTTGCAGTTGAAGAGGGCCATTGAATCCTTCCCTCGCATGATGCAAAATACACTTCATAGGTTCAGGCCAATAGTGAAGTTTCGTGCAGACAAACACTTCATTTACATCACTATGTGCAGAGATGAAAACAAGGAAGAGCTCCAGTCCTATTACAAACTCACTGAGGAAGATATGGAGGAAATAAAAAAGGAATGGCCTGCAGAATTCCTTGTACTAGTTGAACAGATAGAACTCTCCGACCCTGACCTCATCGGAAGTCGTGTAGTCACCCAATAAGAGTATGATGGACTAGGAAGTAGTAAGAAGAAGAAGAAAGAATAAGTATAGGAAATGCACAATGCATCAGAGGAGACTACACCAAATTCACCTAAAGGGGGAGGAGGTGATGAAGTAGACAAAGAAGAGGACAAAGGGGAAGAAGACAAGAAGGAATAGGGTGAAGTAAGACCACCTAAAGATCCCCTTACGGAGACAGAGACATCCAAATAAATAAAGGTTTCTCCAAAGAAAACCTCAACATGGAAGAATTCACGCACCAATAAGCCACACTTACAGACTATACTTAGGGTGGGATATTAACCTCATCATCTCAACTGTATCAGATACTTCCAAGGAAATTTTGCAACACAGTGAAGCCAAAAAGGAGACGATGTATGACCAGATCGAGGTAGAGATAAAAGGGGTACACCAAGCTCTTTATTCGAGTGGTGCAGTGTCTACTACACTGTTTTCATCAGGGGGCATAGAATTAGGAGATGAGCTTGCCCGACTATATAGAATAGCAGATGCGATAGAGGCTCACCTTCATCGGGTCTAGGAAGAAAAAGAACAGGCCACAGAGGCATTGAAGGAAGCAAAGGAGGAAGCCCTAGAACAACATCAGGTTAGGCAACAAGAGAAAGATGACCTCCAGGCAAAGTTTTTAGAGGATAGAGAACAAATCTAGAAAGAAAAAGAAAAAATTCTCGAGGAGTAGATTGGCATTCAAGAAGAAGTCACTAGATCACTTCTCTCTATGTTGGGCCTAGCACAGATGGAAGAGGAAATATCTGAGAGAAAAGTGGGGAATCTCGTTGAATCCATTCCGTAACTCCAAGCAAGAGTAGAAGAACTGGAATTGCAAGTAGTGTCGAGAACTCCACAGGAAGTTTGATATTAGAGGGAAGAAACTGCCCGGAGCACAGTCATAAGAATCAAGGCAATGGCCTTAGAATGCAAAAAACTAAGAAATCGAAGTGCGCATACCTATGAGCACCTTACAAAGGACCCAAAACTAAGGACATTGGAGTCACAACTGCAGGAAGAAAATAAATAAGAAACGACAGTACAAGCACAGTTGAAGATACGATCAATGGTTGAGAAGATGAAAAGGTCACAAGAACAACATGCAGTTCAACAACAGGTTCATTCCATCTAGAGTAAAGTCATGGAAGTGACCCAGAGACTTCAGTTGGTACAGGACAAAGCCTGCACACCTTTTTAGGAGATCTAGGGACAAGGTGCACAACTAGAACAAATGGTCACCAAAGTGAAACAACCCTTGGAAGGACCTGTCACCGAGAAATTCATTTAGGAGTTCACCAAGTAGGAGGCCCTGGAGAAGCAGCAAGTTGAGGAAACTGGAGCCAGGCTCGAGGCCTTTGAAGCAGAGTTTCCCAAATGAGAGTGACTTGAGATGAGTCATAGGTGATTTTTGGGGGCCTCTTGGCCCTCAACCAAGTTTTGGAGAGCCTTGGTCATGTTTGACCATTTTTGGGACTTTGACAGAAGGGTTGAAGACGAAGCACCCAAGAGAAGCAAATATTGTGGGATCTCGCCCCCTTTTTGCGAGATTTTTGGGTTTAGGTCTTATGTAACAGGTATGGGATGTCGGCCCATGGGTGTACCCATGATTAAGCCCCATTTGTAAATGTATAAATAAGTTTCTAGGCATTGGAAGAGGCATCGGATCTAAGTTGTCTTTGTGCAAGATATGTAAAGTTTGCTAAGTGCGATTAGTTGTGAAGGCTCCGTGCATACTATGTGTTGAGAACTTGTAGAGTTAAGTGCAAGTGATTGTAAGAAGGCTCTATGCTGTGCCAAACATGGGGAAGGAGGATCTGGTGAAGTTCGTGTAGATGTCATGTCCTATGCAGAGTTGGTTTTGTGGCTCCGTGCATGTAAGAAGAGTAAAATAAGATAATAAAGAAGACAAAGAGTTGGTGGACGTAGCCCCACGCTGGGGGTGAACCACATATATCATGTGTTGTGATTTCTTTGTGTTATTGATGTGATTTATTCTTAGTGTTGAACCTTTATGTATGTTATATGCATCTCATGTAGTATCGTAGTGCTTAATAACATGAATGAATTCTATATCTGTTTGATGTTATGTGATAAATGGTTAGAAACACTTAGATCTTGTTGAATACTGCATTGTTATGTAATTAGGGTTTGAATTTGTGACGTGAATAAGGGTCAAAGACTAATGAACGTTAATTGCTAAGTGATATGTTAAGTATTTTGATCACAGATCTATGTCCCAGCTAGGTTGTAGACACTTGAGTCCTACACCCTCCCTGCCTCTACCTCAGGTGAGACTTCATTTTCTTCACAGGTGTTGTGGAAAGGGCCAATATTTAGGGTTTTGTTGGTGCATTGTTGAAGCGTGGAACCCCAGGTCTGCCCCTATGCCAATATATGGGATTCCAAAAGGCATGATAAGTCCAAGAACAATAAGTTTGACAACCTCTGATTTGTCCCTTTTAAGGTGGTTGAAGTTCTGGACAACAACACATTTATCCTACATAATCTAGATGATATAGAGATCTTTGGAGGCCTAGTAAATGGGTGCTTCCTAAAACACTATTTTATTTGAGGATGAGGGAAGGTCCCTCTTGCATCATAGATGATTTCCTTTTATTGTTTATTTTGATTACTTAGTTGTGTGTGAATAAAGACTCCATAGCCCAACAAAGGAACTGGGGTGTAGTTTCAGGCTTTAATTCAATAAAATGCATGGCTGAGGAACAATAGAAGATAACACAGGGCTGTCAGAAAAAACAAAAGTAGGAAATGGAAGGTAAGAATAGTCATTTAATCCTAAGGCACCGATATACTGTTCTCATCACCTCACAGGGACACGCTATCCCCAATTAGAGACAACGTTCTCACCTAGGTCTACATCCCTACCCTCTTCTATCTTTCACCCTATCCATCCATCAATGTTGAGATTTATTGTTTCCTTCTTAGCATGTTCCCCATTTTTATGCTTCATGACCTTTGTTTGTATTTTCTTATTTCACCTTCTGTTTTCTTTCTTGAGATGAGTACATGTTCTGGTTCAATTTTGAATACATATCATCATATTTTCCACTAATGGAGCATGGAGTAGGTCCACCAAGTTTTTTAGGGAACAGGAGACATCTAGGTCCAACAAGCCCTATGTAACATTGGTAAGCTTCCACAGAGAAAGGAAATGAATCTGAGCAGTCCTGGTTAGACTTGAAATGCATTAAAATAATAGGTTGACATGATATATGGTGAGGATTCGACCTTCAAGCCAGATCATCGGTTCCCGTGCAATCGAGATTTCATATATGGAGAAAATATGTTTTTTCGCAGAGTGCCTAACTCTCATGCTAATCTCCATTGGTGACATCCCCATCCTCTAGATCAATGGTTCTCACACGATTCTGGACCCCCCAGACATTATACCTTTAACAGAGGGGGGGGGGGGTCCATAAAAGTGGTTTCCCCTATGTGGGCCCTACCTAACGTGGCTTCTCCTGAGGATTCCAGACCCACCCTCTCCAATCCACTTACTTTCTACTCCCCCCTCTAGAATCCTATCAGATAGCCTCCTGATACGACTCATCTCACCACCCAACACCTGTCCTCCACTCACGCTTGTCACCTCCCGCGTATAAACCACCCCTCTCCCAACTCAACACCTATCTTCCATGTCACCTACATCCACCTCCACTCATACATCTCACCTTCACTTCATATACATCCACGTCATCCACCTCCATGCATCATGTCTTCTTATTGGATGCTCACCTCCATGTATTCCTGTTCACAACTAGTTCATCATAGAGAAATCGAGGAGAAGGGCCATTTACAGTTGATACAGAGTGTGATTAGCTTTCAAAATCTTAGATAAAGACAAATAATTAAGTCTCAGTCCCAAAAGTCGCAGATTGACTCCAGAACACTTCAGAGAACTACCTCTCTCGCAAGAATATATCTACCGATGCAACCAATTACCCTCCAGAGGCCTCAAATAGCTCAAAGACATGCCATTACTCAACATGAAACCCTGTTCTATCACTCCAAGTCCTCTTTATGCACATTCAGTTCCTCCAGAGCATGCATCAGTCCTGTCTCAAAGATAGTAGTAGTTTTTAGTCAATTAATTCCAACATTTTCTTAGATTATATTTAAGAGTGGTCTTTTGTGTGTGATAAGAACCATTTTTGTTGATTAAAACTAGTGTGAAGTTTTCATGATGAACTCCATGCCATGTTAGTTAGATTAATGAGTTTTTCCTACAATTAGTTACCTAAAATTAGGTCTGAGTCCCTTGAGGATGAGAGCCTATGCAACTCTATTAAATAGGGGGTCTTTGAATGTTTTAAGGGTTGGAAGTTTTTGGAAGGAAAGTAAAAGCAGCATAACAATTGGACCTGGTCAATTAATTGTAAAGTTTTCTACCTGGTGAATATATGTTGATGACAGTTGTTTTTCCTACTCAAATCGTTATGTGTTGATTCTTATCTTGAATGAAGGTTTTGTGGTGTGTGCAATGTATATTTCCTTATTCTTTCAACTATTGTTTTAGTTTATCTTTTGTTGGTTATGCGACCTATTATACAACTATTTTTTAGTGAAAGATCCACTATTTTGAAACCTGTTGAATGATTTGCATCTATATATTTGTCTAGGTCTTGAGATATTATCTTAAGTCTTAGTTTTTGCACAACAAGTGGTTCATTGCATTTATTCTTCTTGTTGTCTATGTGTGTCTTTTCATACTCCCAATTGTCATTTAATACTGATACCATTAGCAAAGGAGAACCTACTTTTACACTGTGTGGTCTGTCCTACTAGAGAACCATCTTTGAAAACCTATCTTTAAACTTATCAACAAAACCAACATGTAAGGGATAATCATTTCAAACTAATAGGTGGCCTAGATTTTCCCTTTATCAATCAGGTGCAGACCTTAGGACCAACAAGAGGTTCTCCTCTAATGATGTCATTTTTTTGTGTGACCAAATGACCAATTTGTAGACTCAGGCCAACAACTATGACATTTCTTATCCTTCCTATGTTGCACCATAAAGGACATATGTTGGCACAGGGGCAGACCCAGGGTTCAATGCTCAAGACAACACCAACAAATCCCTAACTACCAACCCTTTTTGAAACACCTGCAAAGCATATGAAGTCTCACTCGAGGTAGAGGCAGGGGTGGTTGCAAGACTCAGGTGTCTGCAACCTTAGCTGGGACATAGATATGTGATTATATCATTTACAGAGCACTTAGCATCGATCATTCATCAATATTCAACCCTTATTATACTTCGTTGAAAACACAGAGCTTTATGGTGTGCACTCAGTATTTCAACACTTAACCATAGTAACCCAGATCAGATCCAGTAGATCAACACTAAGCATCCTCATACGCATCAGATCTAAAAATCATATATATCTAAGAAGAATAGAGCATAAGTGGATATATCAAAGAACATAGCATAAGCAAAGATAACACATTGAATCAAAGCACAGAGCATAACACACAAATTTACGTGGTTCACCCCCACCCTGGGGCTATGTCCACAAGATATTATTCTTTATTATCATCTTCAATATGTTACAAGCATAAAGCCTCCAAAACCCTTCTTCACATAGGACAAAAGATCTGTGCAACTCGCTAGATCCTTCTTCCTTGCATTACAACACTTATATTTCTATAGAAACCTCACAGTAACTTGCACTTAGCCTTGCAAGCCTTACACAATTCACACATAGCACTTATTCAACATCACATATATGCACTACCAATTGCACTAAGCAATAACATATACTATTTATTACATTGCCTATCCTTCTATTTATACATTACAAAAGTGGGCCTAAGCATGGGTAAACCCACGGGCCGACATCCCTTTCCCATTACATATTCCCCAAAACCCAAAAAGGACCCAAAAGGGGGCCTAGCTTCCGCAATATCCACTTTTCTTTGCGATTTTTCTTCGACAGGCTATCAAAGTCTCAAAAATGGTCAATTAGGACCAAGTGTTCCTCAAAACTTGGTCAAGAGCCAACATTCCCCCAACACTCACCTGTGACTCATCCTAAGTCACTCTGGTCTGATCAATTCCACCTCGAATGCCTTGAGATTGGATCGACCTACCTCGACCTGCTGCAGTGTGACAACCTTTTTCTCAATGAAATTCTGGATCACTGTGTCATTTACTATCCCTTCTAGGCATCGTTCTATGGTGATGAAAACCTGTTCAAGCTTGGTTCCTTGGCATTCAAATTCAGTGAAAAGTTGGCATGAATTTTCTTGGATTGGTTGAAGTCATTAGGAGACTTCCATCATTTACTTTGCAGCGTGTGTACCTGTTTTTGGGTGGTTCATTGTTTTGGAAATCTCTTCATTCTTTCGACTGGAGTCAAGACCATCAGCTGTGCCTATAGCGTATCTGCATGCTACTTTGATTCTTGGAGTTGTGCCTCCAATGCCTGCAACTCTGGATTCTCTATGAGGTTCTCATAAGTGTGGGCGCTTCTAGTGCTCAACTACTTGCATTCCAAGGAAAGGGTTTTTAATCGGCCAGCTACACTGGGGTCAGTTTCCTCCCTTAGATCTTTTATTTCTTGAGGAGTCTTGGGCATGGTACGAAGTTCCAGATCTGCGATGCGCCATTGCAGTTGCTGGATTACTTCTTCAAGTTTTTCCACCTATTGTGGGACACGTTCTTCAATCTTCACTTATATGACCGTCACAGAGTGAAGTTCTTTGTGAACCCTTTCCTCTACTTCAAGTTTCTCTGCTAGCAACTGGTCCTTTCTCTATTGTAACTATGATTTTTCCTCATCCCACTTCGCTTGCAGGGCAATATTTTCTCGTTCTGCCTTACTCTGTTGTTCTGCAAGTGCGCTTTGAACTTGTGTCAAAGCCTAGGTGGCTTGCATTGTGTCTTATTGAGCTTGTCGAAGGTGAGCTTTGACTTTATCGACGATCTAGTGTAATTGGGTGGGCTCATCACCTGTTGTTGTTGTTCCAATTGTCAAGGGTGCAGTAGAAATTGCTCAGCTAGAATGGAGTGCCTATTGCACTTCTCGAATTTCACCCTTGATTAGACTCAATACCTCCTCCTACTTCACTTCTTTATTTTCTTCGATCTCTAGTGAAGCATCATTCAGTGTAGCGATTAAGAAGTCGAAGTATTCTGATGTGAGGGTAGTGTTAAACGTAGTCCATGTGGGCTTAGTTTTCTTTTGGGATGAGGTATTTGGTGGGGTAATCTTCCTTTTCTTAGAGGGATCCTCCTCCTTTCTAGGTGACGTAAACTCGCCTTTGTTTTTCTCAACTGTTGTGCCACCTAGTTCTTCACCATCACCTCCCTGTGCAAGTGAGATCAAAGTAGTCTTTGTGGATGTGCTATGGACATATTGAACTTCATCATCGTTCTTAGTCTTTCTTGGTCCAAGTTTATCCGGCATAGCTTCAGGGATATCCATGTCAGACTTTTCTGCGGGGTCCACCGCAACAAGGAGGTTTTCCGACCATTCCTTGGTAATCTGCTCCAAGTCTTCTTCTACCAACTTGTAGTAAGACTGGAGCTGTTGTTTGTGCTCATCAGTGTGTGGTGTGATATAGGTGAAGTGGTAGTCTGCGTTGAATTTTATCAAAGTTTTAAACCTGTAAATTTTGTTTGGGGTGAGGCATGGTGTAGACTAGATTGCATTCTTCAATTGGTTGTAATAGGCATGAAAAACAAGATTGGACTGACACTGCTTTTTCATGTCGCTGGAGTACCACAACATACAAAACTTCACGGCCAGTGGTTCGAAGGGTTTGATCTCCAAAAAAGTGGCACCTTCTGGTAGATCCCAGGTGATGAAAGAAATTAGTATGAGAAACCAACTAAAGTGGAACTCATACCCGTGGTATTGCACTTCTCTAAAATCAAGCTCTATATGGTTTACAAGGTACTACACCCAGTTCATTTGTAGTCCCTCGGCACACTTCCCTGCGAGGTCAACTACAAATCCAGTCACTTGTGT
The DNA here is from genome assembly GCA_009831015.1 of Picea engelmannii. Classification (NCBI taxonomy): domain Eukaryota; kingdom Viridiplantae; phylum Streptophyta; class Pinopsida; order Pinales; family Pinaceae; genus Picea; species Picea engelmannii. Next base: position 185,639 of record ML805333.1, read on the forward strand.
TGGTCTATTCTTGTGAACTAGATTTCCTACGATTAGCTGAAAGGAAAGGTGCATTGCGCCACTCTGGATAGAGGCTACCTTGTAGCCTCGTATGCCTCTCTCGACAGTGCCATAAGTTTCTTTTATCTTCTGTGCTAGTGCTCTGTCTGAGGTCTTTCCACGGTAAAAATCTTGTGGGTCAAGGCCTTGCATACTAATTCCTATGATCTGATTGATCAAGGTCAGATCCATAGTGATGCAGTGGTCCAACCATAAGTATCCTTCGTGGTAGAATGAAAATAGCAACTTGACACATGCGTTGACTTCCTGGTGTCTACCGAAGTGCGGGATATTAATTACATTAAGTAGTCTGGACTGCACAAGGTTATGGGTCCATGACTGCGGGACAATCTTAGATTAATTGCCTTTGGTCCTGGTTAAGTACTTAGGCAGGGATAACATGTTGTAAAATTTATGATCTCCAAGGTTAAAATAACTAAATTTCAGTGTTGCGAGCTTATCATGGTCAGCAAAAACTACACACACCCATTTCGAAAGGTACGTGGTGATCAAAGTGTACTCGAAGTCTTGAGGTACACTTTCACAGTTGATGGCACCGCTTAGAGGTGTTAAGTAAGTAGGTATAATGCATGGGATAAGTTTGGCATTTGCGATGTCATCCCTGTGCTTGGTCTGTTTCTCATTGGTCGGTCGGGATGGACTGACGTGAGTAGTGGAAAGGGAGGCTTGGAGTCCTCTCATTGAAGATGCTTGAACTCCTGTAGATAATCCTCTCTCTGACATGACTCTCTCAGTCATTAAGTCAATCAAATATTCTTCAACTACTTTCTCAAAAACGTTGAGCTCATCCGACATATAATCTCGGGTCAACTAGCTCGAGTGTGAAATGAAATCAGAGACTATAGTGAACGGTATGGGAACAAGGCAATGATCACAGAGTGAAGTAATCTTAGATTTCAAGCTCAAATTATCACTTAGCAAAAAGTATTCTCGGTTCTTGGCGCGATGAACTAAGTAGGGAAACTTAGCAACGGTCTGCTTGAAATGTGTATGAGGCTGCATTAACTTATGTTTTGTCCATTAAGGGACGGTCTAGCGGTCTAGTGGCGAGCCATAAATGATTTCCGATCTGTTCAAAGCAACAGTCGAATGGTTATATTGGCTTCCAATGGCTATATTACTTCGCCTCGACAAAGTGGCATATGTCGATGTTCGAATATCCTGGTGAAGCTCCAATTCTACAAAGTGTCTTGCTACGAGGTACCCTCTAGGATCTTCTATAATTTTTTGATCTTAGCCTTCTTCTTACTTAGCTTTCTATCCTTCTTTCCAGTGAGCTTCGTCTCAGTGATTCTCTTCCCATGTTGATTCTTATTTTCCTTGGACATAGTCACTTTGTGCTGGTGAGATTCTCTCCTAGGGTTTAGGTATATCACTTCTTCTTTGTCTGGGGTAGAAATTTCATCCTTTTGTGTAGCTTTGGCCTTGACATTTGGGATTCTAGTGTTAGATGGATTTGAGAGGTTCTCATGTTCTTCTATCAACTGTGCGATCCTTTTAGTTATGAAATATTTTAACTCTTGTCTCTATTGTTCTAAAACCTCTTCTTCTTCCTTCTTTCTGGCTTTATCTCTTTCAATCCAAGGTTTTTCGAGTAGCATAGTAAATGGGGTGTTGTCCTCAATGAATTTGATAATCTTAAAATCTTCTTCTGTTGAAGTTCCATTGACTGTCATAAGTATTTGAGTGATTTTTCCACATAACATCATCAGTTTTCCTCTGAATAGTCCTATTCCTCCCAGTGAAGGAATCATGACAGGCTTCCCTATAGCTTCCCAAGTTATTTCTGGCATAATGTTCACTTGTGTTTCTTCATCAAGAATACAATCAATGTCGAAGTCCCCCATTCTTTCTTCGACTTGCTCCTTTTCTTTGAAGATCTCTGATAATTAGACATCTTTATGTTCCTTCAGGGTTTCTTTTATCTGTATTAATACTTTCTCTAATTCTTCCTGGGCTTCTTCCTTTTCTGGATCTTCCTTATGGTCTTCTTGATTCAGATTTATACTTTCAAGATTAGAAACCATTCTAGGGAAATACAACACCTCATGGTCCATATCTTTGCAACAGAGATAACAAGGTCTTCTACCAGGGCATTCCTTAGCTACATGGTCTGGTTTTCTACAACTATAACATAGGATTAATCCTTTCTTTCTTTTAAATGATCCCCAACCTCTTTTGTACTGCGCACTAGAATCATGATAGCTAACCTGCAAAAAAATATTTCTAGGATCCTGCATCCATTTGTTAGTCCAGACATTCTTTCTATACATAGGTATAACATATCTATCATTATACTTATCAGATCTATTCATATCAAACTTTCTTTCATATATTAATGCCCTAGTTTTGAAGCTAGGACAAAATCTATCAAACATAGCTAGATCCATGCTCTAGAAACAAAAAAATTCACTTTTATTACTTCTACAGAGCACAAAGATTCCATATCTAAGAACTTTTAACTATTCTTACCTTTATTAGAGCATAGAGATTACAAATCTTACCTCTTTTCTACAGATCTAACCTATTTCTTTCAGAAATTTCCACTTTTACTTTTCTTAGAGCACAGAGTGTTGAGATATCACTTCTTTTCTTCAGATATGATCTTCTTGTCTTCAGATTTGACCTTATTCCTGGCACAAAGCTTCACAGGTTGAGTAAAAAGCTATGCATTAGGGAAACATATCTATGCACATAGCTTTCTTTTGCACAAAGTTTCTTCTTCTTCAGTTCCCAACAATCACAGTTTCAGGTCCTGGCCACAGAACCATTTGTTAGCACAGGGGTGGACCCAGGGTTCAATGCTCAAGAGTGCACCAACAAAGCCCTAACTACCAGCCCTTTCGGCAACACCTACGAAGCAGATGAAGTCTCGCCTGAGGTAGAGGCAGGGGTGGTTGCAAGACTCAGGTGTCTGCAACCTTAGCTGGGACACAGATCTGTGATTATATCATTTACAGAGTACTTAACATCGAACATTCATCAATATTCAACCCTTATTATACTTCGTAGACAACACAGATCTTCGCGGTGTGCACTCAGTATTTCAACACTTAACCATAGTAACCCAAATCAGATCCAGTAGATTGGCATTAAGCATCCTCATACACATCATATCTAACAATCATATATATCTAAGAAGCACAGAGCATAAGTGGATATATCAAAGAACATAACATAAGAAAAGATAACACATTGAATCAAAGAAAACATCATAACACATAGATTTACGTGGTTCAGCCCCACCTTGGGGCTATGTCCACAAGATCTTCTTCTTTATTATCATCTTCAATCTGTTACAAGCACAAAGCCTCCAAAACCCTTCTTCACATAGGACAAAACATTTGCGCAGATCGCTAGATCCTTCTTCCTTGCGTTACAACACTTAGCTTTCTATAGCAACCTCACAGTAACTTTCACTTAGCCTTGCAAGCCTTACACAGTTCACACGGATCACTTATTCAACATCATATAGATGCACTACCAATTTCACTAAGCAATCACATCTACTACTTCTTACATTTCCTATCCTTCCATTTATACATTACAAAAGTGGGCCTAAGCGTGGGTAAACCCACGGGCCAACATCCCTTTCCCATTACATATTCCCAAAAACCCCAAAAGGACCCAAAAGGGGGCCTAGTTTCCACAATTTCCGCTTTGCTTTGAACATTGTCTTCGACAGGTTGTCGAAGTCCCAAAAACGGTCAATTAGGACCAAGTGTTCCTCAAAACTTGGTCAAGGGTCAACAATATATTCTTCCCATCGTGGTGTCCCTCTTCATATTGAGAAGATAAATTGTGATGCACCACTTCACCCCCAAAATGGAATTCTTCGACACATGATGCATAATACCAACATACGGGTCCAGACATGTTTTGGAAGACTTGGCCCATACATGTTGTGGAATACTTGGCCCAGGTGTGTTTTTATATGTATACACTTGAATTCCTCCAAAGATACCCCACATAGCGGAAAACCTTGTTGTTAACCATAGGCAAGGTTGATTCCTCAGAGTCAAATTTGATGAAATTTGATTCTTCTCAGTTACTCATAGGCTCTCCCATCATGTTGCTTTCCATAAAATTGTGTGATCATTGGGGAAAAACATCTATTTTATTGTGGTTTATGAAGGAGCCTCGACTTGTATAATGCTTGTTTATTGTTGGAAGGCCCTTGGATCTCCTAAGATTAATACGTTTACAACACTATTAAAATTGTTCGATGGACACATGTTCCAACCTCATGGAATAATCACTTCCTTACCCATCAAGTTAGGTGGTAAGAATATCTTTGTTGATTCGTAGGTTGTCGATGCACCTCTTGAGTACAATTTGTTACTCATGAATACTTGGTTCTATGAGATGATTGTGGTTGTCTCATCGGTTTTTAGGGTCCTAAAATTCCCTCGCCAAGGGAAAATCATTGCAATGGACCAACTTACATTCGACACCCTAGACCTTGGATCCAATGTGGGGTCTAATGTACCCTTTTTCAGTGACACCATGAATTATTATATGAATGTCAGTGCGGGGATGTTCAAATATCCTTCACTGATGGAAAATTTTCCCCTTCCCCCACTATCTCCCACTACACATATTTCTCCTATAAACATGATTTCCTCATTTACCAGTGTATCCCTTGGGTCAATTGATCCTTGGGTGGTACCTCATCCCAAGGATGTTTACTCATATGGAGATTACCTGCCACCCACCATGGTTAAGATTGTCGATCCAACAATTCCATCATCATCCCTTGATACTGGTCTGCAACTCCATCCTCATATGGAGTGTGATCAACCTACTTTGATTGGATGGGTTGTTGAATTTCTTAGTTCACATGGTTCCCTTGATTTTGAGTTGTCATGGCTTCCATTCATAAGCCTAGGGAAGATGAGGATCATAGAGAGTCCATCCTCCCTAATTTGGAACCCACAAGAGTTAGCATGATGAGTCTTGATCCGATACTGGGGGCATTGGATGGGGCATCCAGTACACCTTCTAGTCTTTGCCCCTTTCCACCTTGGATATCTTTTTTTGAAATCTCCACCAAATTATATTCTTCCCCTTCCTTCGAAGATTATCATTTCGTACCTCCTTAATGTCTTGATGGAACCCATCAAGGAGATTCCATAGCTCATGAAACTACTCATCATGAGTATCTTTGGCTACAAAGATTTATTTATATGTGGCATGGCCTCGACACGTGTTATAGCAAGATTTGCCTCACCTTATGCAATATTGTATATAGGTCCTTTTTCCATTTCCCTATGCAGACTTTTCATCCCTTTTTGCAAATCCCAGAGCTAAAAATACTTTTTTTTCCACATATACACTCTTTTCCTACTATACAACATGCATATATGCAGGTTGCACCACTACATCCCGCATACATCAGTATTTGTGCTCAAAAATGAAAAATGGTGTCAAGTTTCCATGTCATGACAGGATATCAACGATCCTTGGCCTTCCATATACTAGAAACGTTTCGACTCGACCCTTCAGTTCCATTTGAAGGATACAAATGGGCCAAGTCCAATCTAGGGAAAAGAGGAGAAATAATTCAAATTTGAGAGAAAAGTTACTCTAGAGAAATTATTCACTTCACTTTGAGTCTGCATCCCTTTGTCCTTTAAGTATGAACACAGTGTTCATCCCCCAAGCTCTTCCCTTATTGATTGATAAATTCATTGTCTCTCTTCTATGAACTTGCCTTTTGTGGAGGCCCAGCTAGAAGGAAATTAGTTTCTCGGTTCCGAACCATGCCGACACAAAAGTCTGTAACTTTTTCACTTCTGCTGATCATATATTAATAGAAATACTCTTTTCCCATCCAATTTATATCTTGAAAATATTTGAATTATTATTCCATGTGCCTATTTTTTATGTATGTTAATGGATTATGCTAGTGAATGTGATAACATCATATATTATCACCATATTCTTTCTTTGCTTGGTTGTTGAGGACTAGTTGCAAGTATATTGCTTAAATCCAAGTGCTCAACGATGGACTTCATCGAACATTTGGATGAGGTAGGCCTTTTATGTTGTCTTTCTAGCATATTTGTTTGTATAACATACTTGATAATAGAGTTAATTTCTACAGTCATTTTCGTTTGTTGTGGTTTACCCCTATCCATAGAGAGATTTTCCACATAACAACATGGTGTTCCATATGATGCCAACATTGGATCATGAGTTCATGTATTATGAAAAAGATCCTTGGATTGAGCCTCACAATGGGATCTAATTTATGTAAGCCATCCAAACATGTAGTTCCTTGTACATAGGTGTGTGGTGTGAGTTATTTTATCATATCCAAAAAGTACAAATATATATATATATATATATATATATATATATATATTCCACTACGTGTTTTGACCCCGAAATATGGTTTACATGTGTTGACAAGATTATGAGTAATTTTTTTTATGAATATGATGACATCCACCAAACTTGAGGCACTTGTTTCCAAAATGGAATATACAGATAGGTTTTTCCATGCATTTCACGCCTTGCATTATTAACCATCCATTCTGAGAGAAATATGCCTTAGGGTCGATCCCCACGGTTTGCAACATTAGCCACTCCTTTTACATGTCGTAACTAGTTTGGTAGTGTCTACCCTTCATGGGTTTCCTAGTTAGCACCCAGATTGCAATTTGGGGTCCATGATGCATTTTCCTATAGGCCCATGAGCCCTCCTTTAGCCTTGTTATGAATTGAATATTTAGCCTCATTTTCCTCTCTTTGTCTATATTTTGGCCACTTCCCATGGATCTTCCTGATGTTTTTTTATTATTACTTAATGGTATCCTATGCATTTGTTCCCCATGTCATTTCTCCCACCATTATGTTACTATTTTCCCATATCTCAGTTACCACTATGTAGTAGCCTTGATCATCTGTCTCTTGCATTATTTGGACTTTGTTTTCCATCCACCTACCTAGTGAGAGAACAAATACTAAGACTAGATCTCACATTCCTGTACCATTTTCATTCATCTTTATTATGTAGGTTCCATGCACTTGGAACATAGGAGCATGTTGTTAAGCCACTCATTCTCTCCTATTGAGTATACTTTTATCAATTTTTCGGACTCATAAAAGGACAAGAAAACGAAACATACCGAGCATACTTGCATCATTCTTTCATTGTTAAAAAATGAAGGAGATTGAGCTTACTTGCATCATTATTTCATGCTCTTTAAACCATAATGGAGACCGAGCATACTTTTATTCCTCTTTCATTATCATTAAACCATGAAGGAGTAAAAGAAAACAAAATAATAATAAAAAGAGGGTGGGTGGGGGGTTCACCATTGGTCTATTCTCAAAATAGCAGTGTCATTCGAGTCACCCTTGAACATGGCACTTGTTTCAGTATTCATCACACAGTTGGATTTTAACTTGCCTAAAATCCACCCCAATGATATGAATCATAGATACTCCTCTAATTGGTTACTCTTCCAGTCATTATGGAGAGCACATTAATGCATCCTGCATTGTTGCACTATATTTTTCTAGCTCTTATGTCATGCTACCAAGTCACCATTGTGTCGTGTTATTCGTTCAAGAGAATTTTAAACCCGAGTTGGCCATCTGCTGTCTTGTTGAATTTATGAGTCGACCATTTCTGTGTCAATTGTACTTAGAAATATTCTCTCTTCAGATCATCTCTCAGTGTATGTTTTTTGTCGATTTATGGGGGATACATCAAGGACCTCCTTTGATGAATCTCTTCCTATAGACTTGGACACATTATCTAGGAGAGGGATCAAGAAAATAGCTAGTACCTTGGATCTTGCACTCCTTAGTGGCATGCCTCTTCGTGATCGACAATGGGTTTACATTATTGACTCTTGATTGATTGATTCTACAAGTGTTTGACACGCTATTATATATTCACACTCATTATATTGTACTAGGTACCTTGGGGTCCATATTCATCATTGGTGGGTCCCCTCAATTCTTTTAACAGTATACATCCATGACTGGTAATTAGATGGTTTCTACCATGCTCGATATTAGCTCATCTATTTGCATGATGTAGATTCGTATTATCGGGGTTTGTGGGAAATATCATTCCTTTACAACATCCCCTCCCAAGTTTCTATGGAGTATATCACTTGTCTATGAGTACTTTGAAGACTTCAGGGGAACTTTCCTCGGTGCTTGTTGTCTTCCTTATATCTATATGTTGTGTCATATATCCACATTGTATTTGTTGGTGGCTATGATTTTTTTCACGATGTAGATCCACATTATATTGTCTCATGGCTATGGCCCTATTGATGACATTTATCTACTATGTATTATTTTGTGGCCATGGTCTAGAAATTCACATCATGGATCCACAATGTATTTTTTGGTGGCCATGCTCATTCACAGTTTGAGCATTTCTACCTAGGGGATGGTATATTTATTGTCTCATACTTGGTGTTTGATTGCAGGACTTCTTTGGCTTCCAAACCTCCTTTTCTCTCTCCTCACGCTGCCTCATATGGAAGCTATTTTATTGTAATGTATTTCGGCCATCCATTCCTTTACTGAACTCACACATTATAGGGAATTTTTTATAGCATTAATTTCCACCCTACATGCCAAAAGGGAATCCAGAAGAGGATGCAAGCCAAAATGCATGGTTTGCCTAAAATTTGAGCGATTTTTGGAGATCATCGCAGAACACATAGTGCACAAAAAGTTATGACCATAGCATGACATCAATATCTCAACAAGACATGTACCCTGAAAACTCTAGGTTTAGGGTGTTACAAGGAGATATGAGAGGGATGAGTTGCATATTCTTGGAAAGGGCCTAGGAACTCATATCATTTCAATATCCAGTGGTCTATAGAAGATATAGAATATCTCCCAAGCATCCTACAAAGATATATATAACAAAGGAAAGACTTGGGAAAGAGGAGGAGAATTCAAGAGTAATGTAATGTTATCCATTTTTAAAGGTTATTTTCCTATCCATCACAGTCGAAATTCAAAGATCCTACTCTGACCCAGAAGCTGAAGGGAGAAATAAGGAGAAAGGAGTCAAGGGAGAATAACACCATCAATAAGGTATGCTTGATGTAAGCTCTATATTTTATTAATATATCAATGGTTTTCACCAAATTATTTGTGTAGAGTTTATGAATGGTTTGAATTTGATTCTATGAATGGTAAAGAAAATTAGATCTAAGGCATATTGACTATTTCTAACACTAGAGAAAGAAGAAGATTGGTAGTGTTTTTTGCTTGTGTGAAGGAAGAAAGTGATAGGAGATGGAGTTGGAACTTTATATCTACTTCATCCAGGACATATAGGAACAAACTTCAAATTAAAGGTATGTTGATCTACCCTTCTTTAGTGTAAAATGAATTTTTTTCTCTAGATCTAGAAAACCATAGAAGTCTAAACCCCTTTCTGTCTAGGATCACTGGGCTAGTCCTAGGGATATTTTTCCATGTATTTAGTAGGATCCCTATGATATTTTTTTCGATAATACCAGGTCGACCTGACCATCCATTCATCCAACCCATAGTATATTTCTTAGTAGGTCGATCCATCGACTGATTGTCTTCGACTGCCTAGTTGACTGTTTGACTGACATGGTAGTAAACTACTCAAACAACTAATTTTGACTTCTGGTTGATAATTTGACAAAATATTTCCAACCATTGGTCAACCTCATGACCGAATAACTCTTGGAGAAGTGTTATGAACCATCATAACCTAAGGTTCCAACACATATCTTGAAATATATCCCTACTCATGGTGGCTCTAGAAAGAAAGTTTAGACCATTCAAAGAAGTTGTAGGCTCGAACACATATATCACATCAGATGGGAAACTAGGGTATAACAAAGACCCATAAAATGATTCACAAAAGGAACCTAAGAAAGGGAAGTCGAGTTCTAATTCCATAAACCATTCATAGTCCCTATTAAATATGGAAGAAAATGTGGAGATAAATCCATACCAATGTGAGATTGATGCATTAAAACTAAATCATTGGTTGCAATGGTAAGAAGTTTATTTCATCATTCACCATATAGATATGGAGCCAAAGATACCATTTTCCATATTGAAGTTAGAGGGCCATGCTTTAACCTAGTGGGAAATCCATACATAAACACTTAGGTTGGTGGGTGATCCATTAGTAGCTATATGGGAGGACTTCAAAAACCTCATCAAGTCCCAATTCTATGCTATCGGGTATGTAGAGGACCAATGGATCGAATGGCACTACTTTAGGGAGAAGCAAGGGAAGAGTGTACAAGAGTACACCACCAACTTTATAAATATGTCCATCATGTTAGGTATCTCTCCCAAGAGACCATATTTACCCCTAAAGTATTCACAGGGTCTACATATCCATCTAAGAAAGAAAGCGATTATTTTCAAGCCAAGCACAGTGGATGAGGCATGTGTATAGGAACAATATTTGGAAAACATGGGCCATAAGAAAGGGAATCAAAGCGGTTCCAAGCATAAAGAGCACCAGAAAGCTTCCAAGGAGAGGAAGAATAAGTAGAAAGGTGAAAAGGATAATAAGATGACGACCATTGCACATTAGTGAAAATATCATATAAACCATTGAAATATTGATCAGAACACTGAGGAAAATGTTTGGAAACTACATCCAATGTTGAAAATGAAGAACCATAAGAAGGATGCAAAGAAAAATAATCTTATATCCAAAGATTGAAGCAATCAGGTTGAAATATACTTCTATGTGGATGAGAATATTGTCTACATGTTAATCCCTAATATTGGCTCATTACCCCCTAATTGGGGCATATTATATTAGTAATTTTATTTTATTTATGTTGGCTTTAGGCCATTAGTTGTAATTATACCTCCTAGTCTCCTATATATACCAAGGAGACATTTTCATTTTGAATCACCTTGTACTTGAACATTTAAGTGGGGTAAATGGAGGTTGCCCCCTTGAAGAGGCTTATTATATGAAATTATCTCTTCTTCAAGGCATTGGGTACTTTTCCTGAGGTTTTTCTATGCTATATTGATGTTTGGTTCTTAACATATGGTATCAGAGCTCAAGGTCTTGGGGTTTCGCTGCTACATCTGAGACACCATGGCATCTTCGATATAACTTTTTTTCTACAATGTTTAAGAAGGAACGACTTGGATGATATTTAGTATACAGATCAAGGTACGTTGGGTTCAAAATTCAGCTTTTGAGAACTTATACTTTCGTAGATAGAGCCTATACAAGATAGGGTTCTGGAATCATCCTGAAATGAGTCATTGCGGAATTTTCGCTATAAAATTTTTTATATAACGTTTCAGACCTTGAAATATGGAGGACATTTACATAAATTAGTAAGGTATCTGTGGTAAAAATTTCAGCTTCGGGGTCATCTTAAATTTGTAGATACACCTTGTGTAAGATAGGGTATCTGACTAGTCCTATTGACTAGTCTCAAGAAGGTGTTCCAGGTAAAAAAATCATAACTTCTTTATAGAGTATCCAAATTGAGTGGGACTAGTTTCATTGGATCTTGGACAGTTGTTAGTATTTTGGGTGCGAGTTTCAGAATTTGAAATCAATATTTCTGGAAAGGCCAAAAATCGACAAGTTGTGGTGAATTTACCGTAAGATTCACTTGGCACATCCAATTTTGATAAAACCTGTGGCATTACAGAGAAGAAATATCAGAGAACTACCTAAAAGAAAGTTTCATACCCGGAAGGGCTGAAACTTGGGAGATAGAATAGAATAAATATTGTCTAGCAGAACCGCCTCAAAATCAAGATTCAAAAGTGATACTTGGCCAACATGCCACCAAAAAAGGGACCTTCTACACCAAATAAGCCTCTATAAAATCCTAATTGGACTTTTGATGAAGGTGAAGAAATGTGTAGGTACATAAATGAACTACAAAAGAAGATGGATTTAATGGAAGCTAAGTTGGATACTAAGATGGATTCAATGGAAGCTAAGATCATGGAAGTATTGAAAAATTTCGTAACAGAGAAGACATCCGAAAGTGAAAATTCATCCCATGAAATTCACGATGAGGACACAAGGAAGGTGAATCAAGAATGGAGAAACTCCAACTTTGGTTTGAAGACCAACCACATTCCTTATATTGATATGAGGAAGTTTGATGGCAAGGACCCAATCACAAGGATACTTCAGATGGAGCAATTCTTTGATCTCCATAATGTGCCACATACACAAAAGGTATGAATTGCTTCTTTATATTTAGAACCTAATCAATTTGTTTGGT
>ML805333.1:218780-265381 GCA_009831015.1 Picea engelmannii
CGAAATGCCAATAGGTTGATCAAAACACTTTTGCAAAACTTCAAACTATCACCACTTTATATGAAATTAAACTCATAATATTGCCAATGTGTTTTAGCATAATCGAAGTGTCAAAACATTGTAACATATGATCATATGAAAATTATAAGTTGAGAGTTCAAAGTAATAAGAACTGAGTCACATATGAAACCAAAAGCAATTAAGAAATTTATGACATCACTTTCACTAGAGAAATCAAGTTGCACAGTTAAAGTGAATGGCTATAGTTTGAAAGAATCTTTTGCAGTGAAGTGATAAACCAATGGTCAAATGTCTTTCAGCAAATCAATAAAAGATGACGACAATCCAGACAGCGAGAGAGGTGTTTTCACACTTTCAGTTGTGAAAAATCAAATCGAAATCAAATTGCAATTGTCGCGAAAAAGAAACAAATGTCTTGAAGCATAGTGCGACGACGATTTGTCGTTTAGAAGACAAGAGGTGTAGGCTGCGTTTTTATAGTAATATAAAAAAATGAGTTGGCTGCCAACATGTCCATATGTTGAAAATTTTGTCACTAACTTATAGAAAATCATTACACACTTCCACTTATTGCACACAACATCACCACTCACTCAAAAGGTTTTTATTAGACACTTGAAACCATAGTATGCACTTATCCCCATTCCCATAAGTGATCTAGGGGGATCATAAGGGTTCCATTTGTTTAGTGAAGATCTTTTTCTCACACCATTGTTAACCAACAAGGTTTTCCCATGAACCCAACCTCACAACCCATTTTCGCATCCTAAAGGAAACCATTGAACAAAACATATTTAACCTCCAAAGGAGGAACACAAAAGAAAATTGTAGTCTAAGTTAAAATTTTGGGGACATGCATCCAAATAAATCCCCATCATCCTTTTCTCATTGAAACTTAGAATTTGTGAAATAGGGTACCAAAATACTCCAAATAAAGCATTTCTACCCCATGAGGTAGGGAGACACCCGTAAAGGGTCAAAGGTCAAGGTCTAGTTTCTCTATGCATCCCTCCTTGGGTCACCCAACCCTTGGAAAGAATCCAGCCTATGACCCATTTCTAAGGTCGAAAATATGAATATTGTGCTTGATAGAGGTAACTTAGTGGCCAAATATAGGTTTTATCTACCCAGGTGGCAGTTGTGGGTTGTAAGAGCACCTCAATCATATTTTGAATGGATGTTGGGAAACATTTCCAGTACTTTCGGGATATTCCCCCTTCACCCCTCATTATAACTGATTGTTCATACCTTCACTAGATCCTCTTCTAGTGGATTCATGCCCCACTATTGAGTTCTTTTGGAAGGCCCAATGCTTTTTGAGAGGAAGGAATATAGGTATGAAAACACAGGTGCATTTTGTTTTATTCCCCCACACAGATAAAACCCAAAACCATATTACACTGTTACTTATTTATGGATGATTACCATTGTTTGATTACATACAACTATGAAAAACATTGTTGATATAGTCCACATTTACCAAATCACTTGTTACTTTATTCTTCTCACTACCACGTGCATACATTCACATATAGTCTAGGATCATAGGGGAACCAAAAAATACCCACCATTCTAGATGCCTAAGAAACCTCACTCCAATATTGGGATGTGTCCCCAATTTGGCAGATGCATCAACACAACCAACACACACACCAGTGAGTGCCATTGTTTTAAGATTAGATTTGCTTGGGTCCACCTTGCTAAGCACTACTATCTAGAACAATCCACCCATATAGTATCCCTTCCTCTTTAGGAATCAACTCTCCAACCATCAAACACCATGGAAAGAACACAAATAAAACCATATATAACTCCAGCCTCTTCTTCCTAGTTAGGACAAACTTGGGCTCCCTCTCTTAGGTATATTGGTTATCCACCACTCACAAGGAGTAAGAAGAGAAACACCCACTATTAGTGCCCATGGCATGGGGGAAATTATTATACATATTTTTGCGGGTGGGAAATCCCCCTATGGAATAGCACTAAGGGTTTAGTAATGCATGTTATAAATAACCTTCAAAAGTCTCCTACTTTTACAATTATCCCGACATAGACCCCACATTCATGCATAAAACACAAGGATAAAAGGATCCGATAACTCTACCTTGAAATCCTCGCTTGGTCATGATCCTTTTTCATTTCGTTGCTCCTTGACTGCAAGTCTCCTCCCAAAGCTAACCTGCATTCACAAACAGACAAACAAAGAACTATGAACATGCATCTCATATATGAATTAGTGGGTTAGAGGTTCCAAAAATATAAACCAAATTGAATATTGAACACCTCATATGGTGGGATGGGAAACATAATTCTTTCTATTAACCTCACAAAATTCACTTACAATGGTGAGATAGGCTACTTCTCCTTGAATCTGGTCCTGGGCTCTTCTTCAACTGTGCACCAACCGCTTCCACATATGCTTCTCCTTTTCAATTCTCACACATTGGTTGAAAAAGGTTGGGGCAAGGAGAATGTCAAATAGGTTAGAGTTTCGTTAATATTATTTTCCTCCTCCAAATGGGACCCCTACCCCTTATTTTATAGGCTAAAAAGGGCTAGGTATTTAGTTGAATGATTAGATGTAGGTGGTCAAACGGTTTTAGGAAACCTACCTAGAAATTTGTATTCCATTTGCAACTTTATATATTTTGTGCTTTTGTAGGTATACGTGGGTTGTAGTGGGTCAGCTAGCGTATACGCGCGTGCAGTAGTGGAGCAGGGTGTGTGTCCCTTCAAAAAGGGTGTTTTTAAGAAGAGTTGTTTAGTAGTGGCTTGGAAAAAATGGAAAATGAGATGGCCTGATGTCAGGTATGCATGTCTAGTGAAAATTAGGGTTATAACAGATGCCCCCTAATGTATGAGGTCAAAAGATCATCTTATGGCTGAAATACATTACCAATGTTTACCAATGTACGAAACAAGTGAGCCTAGGGACTAGAGTTTGGGAGGTGCCATCTGCAAAATAACAATTGTCTCACTGAGATGGGCATACCCATGCTCAGGATGAAATAAAATCATGGTTGCCAATAAAATACATTACAGATCCATGTCATATAACTATATAAAGTGTATCCATGAGAAATACACAATGGATCTACATCTCGAAAAAAAAAAGATATACATGTATAGTATCCATCTTCCAGAAGCTAATAAGGCATGATGGCTAGAGATGAGGCCTTAAGAGCTCGAGAAACAACTTCAAAATATTCACAACTCGGGTATGAGTGTAATATGAGTGTATAAGTTCACTACCCATAGGTCTTCGATGACTTGTCAGGAATGGATTAGAGGATTTTGATGATCATTCTAAGGGATTCATTGATTTCAAACAAAGACTTGATTGGACTTTTAGGATGGCCGGGCTTGAGGGAAAGAAACAAACTGTAGAGGGTCTGACTCAAGCTTGGTAAAAAATTCCCTTGGACAATAGCACAACAAAAGATGAGACTCAGGAAGCATGGTATTTGACATAAGTCTATAATGCAGGAGGCAACGCAAACTCTCCAAATGTTTGGAAGAATAACCAAACAAAGGAGGACACAGCTCTATGTAGTGAGAAAATATTCCTAAGGTTAGGTTAAATCCCAAAGCTTGACAAACAAACAGAAGGATGTGCTTTTTCCAAGGGTGACTCATTGTCCTGCCAACAAAAAGAAAATACTTTTCCCTTCCTCTTTTTGGGGTATATTTGATTTTTTTGTCTTTTTCAATAATTTTGAAAATATTGAAAAAGAATAAAAGAATGCTACATTACAAAGGAGGATCAGGTGTCACAAACATACTAGTTCCAAATGAAAGGAACACATGGATTCTCAGATCCAAAGGATATATGCAGGAAAAGGACACTCGAGAAAAATCCTCCGTGGGCCAAGGTTTCAAGACGCAGAGGCAAAGTGCTAGAGGGCTTGCATATAAGGCATGCTTCAAATGGTTCAGTTGGGGACAACATGGAGCCGACATTAGGTCAAAGATGCAAGTATGCAAATGTGATTAATAAGACACAATGGTAACGTCCTTCGATGTGGTTTTAATGAGCCTAGAGAAGGTAAAATCGACTGTTTTTCATATTTAGAGAGTCTGAAAAAGCGTAAAAAGAGACTCCACTGGGGTACCTTTTTCGAAGGTATTCTAGTCGGTTCAAAAAAGGGGTAAACTAGCACCAAAAAGACATCTATTCAAAACCATTTTAATGAGTGTGATAAGGACAAGATCACTCGACAATTTTTTCATTTTTAAGGAGTCTGAAAAAAGCTTAACTATGGACTCTGTATGAGATGTTATTCTGGACCATTTTAACGAGTGTGAAGGAACAAGGTCACTTGGCGATCTTTTCAATTTTAGGGAGTTTGAAAAGATCTTAACTATGGACTCTGTGGGGGTTTCTTTTTCGTAAATTTAGTCCCTTAGTCCTGAAAAAGGATTAAAATCATATCTAAGAATACTCTTCTAGGGAACCGAATCTCCTAGAGTATACCTTTGTTCGTACAGTTGACCATTCAGACCAAAAAAGGGGTAAACTACCACTGGACAGATGTGCCTTCAAATTTCAGTTTAGTGAGTGTGAAGGTCAACAAGATCGCTCGACAATCTTTTCATATTTAGAGGGTCTGAAAAGGGTTAAAAGAAGACCGGTTGTGTTTTGGGAGTCCTGAGGGTGAGGTCAAGCGAGATAATGAATCATGCAAATGAGGCTCATACTTGTAATCAGGCAAAACTAAAAAGGACTCCCCATATTATAGTCATTAGTGACAGCATGGACGCTAAAATGCAACTAGGATCTACCTAGGGTGCCCATTACAAGTAGGCTCTAACATCAAATTATGACACTTCTAGAGAAAATAGAGGGTTCTTCATCTCAATTCAGTGGGATCGATCCTATGGAAAAGAGAAAAATACAACGAGGTGCAACTAGTGGAAGTGGAAATCTATCTTACATGCACAAAGTTGAAAAAAATGACTTTTCACCAAGAGACCTTTTAAATGACACAAATCGCCAAAAAAAAAAAATTCCAAATACATAAAGTAACATTTATTGTAACATCCCCTAAGAAAATATTGAACCATATAAAATGATTTTTAGATTAGAAAAAACGATAAAGGGGTCCAAAAAAATGACAAAAGGTGGCCAAAAAGTCTATAAATAGAAGCTGGCAGCTCATTATCACCATTGCTAATTGAGAAATTGACTAAAAGCCAAAATAACCCTTTGTGAAAAGAGTTGATTATGGGAGCCTCAGTGGATGAAACAAACTTTCTCTTGGACCAAGTAAGTACTAACCCCTCTTGCAATTCAATTCTTCCTTTATGCATTTAATTTTGTTTTTTGGAGGGGCACCGAACTTTAAAAAGGTCAGCCCTACGTACACACAGGCTGTCCTATGACAGCCTGCATGTGCACGTGGGCAAGAGAAAAATTGCACATGTGCACACGCAACTGTGCACATGACAACCCGTGTATACCCTCCATTTTGTGTAAAAAATTTAAAAAATGCAAGAGTTAAACCTCCTGAACTTTGTCTATTATAGGATGTATGTTCACTAGAGAGAGAGAGAGAGAATGAGGAAATTGATCTTTTGGTTGACGAGGACCCTGATGCTCTTGCCGCATTGTTGCAATGTGGTTTATTAAAGTTTTTCCATTGTCCTTTAATGCAGGCACAACCTAGGCTACTGAATGCCTTAGTTGATTATTGGCATCTTGACGTAGAGGCCTTCATGCTTGAGGGACAATCATTGACTCCAACGATCGAGGATATCTACTTTTTGACTGGCCTCTCAAGGAGAGGGGAACCAGTTAATTTTCACACTTTTCCCTTCGAGCCTCACAACATATCGGAGTTGATTGAAATCCATTGTGAAGCTGACACAGACAAAACGGGAACACAAGTGCCGATAAGCAAGATTTCAAAATTATCACTGAAGGTGATAGTGTTTCTCATTGGGCAGATCATTGGGTCTGTGTCTTTGCATCAGGCTTCCCGGGCGCACATGAATTGTGTGGTTCAATCCTTAAATGAAAATTTTTCTGACTAGAGCACCACATTACTGGATTGTATGAAGAGGCATCTAATAGAGTGTTGAATGCGGAGACACAAAAGCTTTGGGTTTGGGACTATTCTTTGTTCTTTCTTCTTCTTCGAGAGTGCCTAGTTTCAGTCCTAGAGAGACGATATGAGGACACCAAGCCTCTCACCCCACACTATGTAGATGGGCAACGATGTTGCCATGACAGGGGGAAGGAAGGACTATTGAGGTCTTCGAGGACAAGTTTTTTTCTTTGTGGGCACAACAAACTCAGGCCATAGAGGACTACCCCTATGTTGGGATCAACTTCTCTAGAGATCCTGATATGTCAGTACCTCCCAGAGAGGAGCGAGGAGAGATGGGTAAATTTGTTTTTTGTTTTCTGAAGTTATTTAATTTTTATATTTTTTCACATATATAAATTTTAATTTTTTTGTGTACTAGAGTATCTGAAAACTATGTATCTGTTCTATGCAGATGCGAGGCCAATGCGTCTAGTGGAATTTTTGAGGACTAGGTGGTGTCCTTGACCAGAGGAATAACCAACTGGAGCTGACGGACCAACAGTAGTAGGGGGACCTCTAGCCGGTGAGGTTGAGAGAGTATTGAGATGGGTAGAGAGGAACCTCACTGTTCTTACTCGGATAGTCCCCATGGTAGAGATCGAGGATCTCTCATTGTCCATGTAGACTCATGTTGTTGGGGTACCACGAACCTAGGTCTATCTTTTTCGATGTCTGGATATCACTGTTGTTCACTATGATAGGGCCCACAGGCCCCGTCCTTAGCTTAGACTAGACTTCTTATGTGCCGAGTGCTCTGTTTGTATATTTTTTAGGGCATAAGCCCTGTGACTCTTTATTGGACACATATATTTTGAGGTGCTCACACCCACTTATGTACTTTGATACTTTGTGATATATATATGCATATTTACATATTTTTGTGTTTTATGGATTAAATTTATTTTCAAATGTATTTACATGTGTGTGTGTGTTTTTCTTACATGTGTGCAAGATGCCAATCTAATATATGATTAGATGGAGTATTTGTAACTTGATTTAACCTCCTAGGAACATGGATATACGTAATGTAATAAAAGCTTCGTTCTAAGAGACATACCCTAAGGAACCATCGATGTAGAGTAGGATCATGAATGCGGTATACTCCATTTAACTGAGACACAACCAACTGAGCATCTAAATAGACCCAAAGGTGAGAGATACCAAGCGACAAAGTGTCACGAAGAAACTCAAGAACTGAATTGTATTCGATGACATTGTTTGTGGTGTCACCTAAATATATACCTCCTGAAGATAGCAACTAGACCTGAGGTGTGAAAATCACCCAATCTGCGGAAGCAAGCCTTCGAGTGCGCCGGCTAGCGCTGTCCGCGAACCCAACAAACACCTCTGATTCACTTGACATCTTCCATAGTGAAAATGATAACATAAAAAATGACACGTCCATAAAACCAAAAGACAAAACTAAAAGTAATAGTACAAAGACTATACATATGTTACAAAAAGTCACCCAAGGCGACCCACCTATGAGTAATACTTCTTAAGGTACAACCCATTTCTAGGCTCTGCCAAAACATTTCCCTCAAATTTCACCAGACGATAAGTGCCCTTCTCTAGTACTTCTTTTACAATGAAAGGTTCGAACTACATGGGTTTGACCTTGCCTGCCCCCAGGGGGTCCTTACCTTGGTCATAGACCAGGACAAGGTCGCTTTCAGAGAAAATCCAAGGATGAACAGACCAATCATACTACCACTTGAATTTGTGTCCGTGAGCCTCGTTAGACAAGGCCACATCACGACGTTTCTCATTGAGCTGCTCAAGGTATAGTAATCGTTGTTCAAGTGGTTAAGTGTCTAGAAATAACTGTACGAACAAATTTAAATATGGGATCTGGAACTCTATGGGAAAGACTGCTTCCAGCCAGTAAACAAGTTGAAAAGGTGAGAAACCGATTACAGTCTTAACAAATGTTCGGTAAGCCGATAATGCCGAGTATAACATCAAATGCCAATTTAACTTGGTTGAATTGATCATTCGTTGTAGAATGGTCTTAAGAGATTTATTTACATCTTCCACCTAACCAATCGCTTGTGGGTAGTAGGGTGACAAATGTTCTTGCCGCAACCAAAGATTTGAAGTTAAATCGGTCATCATTTCATTCTGAAAGTGAATTCCATGGTCAATGACAATCTCTCTCGGGACGTCAAACCTTGCTATTATCTAGTTGAACAAAAAGAGAGTTGTTGTCTCCCTAACATCTTTTAACATTGGCATAGCTTCGACCCACTTGGTGAAGAAGTCTACTGCTATGGTGATATAGCGGTGCCCCCTTTCTGAAGGGGGGTTGCATGTAGCATAATAAATCCCCCATTTAGTGAAGGGACTAATGGTCATAATGGGAAACATGGGAGCAGGGTGTGCCCTCATCTTCCGAGAGAATATTTGACACGGGTGGCACTTCTTGACCGATTCAAAACAATCTTTGATTAATGTTGGCCATAAGTAACCGGCTCGTAGAATCTTTTGGGTTGTTTCCAACCTAGAAAAATGACTGCCACATGCTCCATTGTGCCAATCGTTAAGAACGATTTCCGCTTCTTCATGAGTGAGACATCGGCGAAGGATGTAGTCTACACCTTGACGATACAAATTGTCCTCGAGTATGAGATAGTTCTTGGCCTGGTGGCATATACGGTGACGCTCATCAAAAGAAGCAGAGGCAGGGCACTTCAAAGTATGGAGATAGACATGAAAATGTCCACACCATGGGTCGAAATATGCAATCAAAAACATGTCTCCTTTGATAGGAGAATCATCAGGTATAACATCACCTGATGCGATAGGAAGTTCCAATATGAGTTCCGCGAAGACCAACAACTTTTTGGATTTTTCCAAAATGAAATCCAAGTCAAATTCCTAGAGGATAACAATCCATATACTGATATTTCTACCGATGACATGTCGTGTCAATACATATTGAAATGGATTCACAACGACGATGACGGTGGTCTTGCGAAACAAGATGTAATGACAGAACCTTTGGACAACATGGACTGCTACCAACACAAGTTTTTCAATGTGGGAATAATTGAGTTCTGGCACAACTAGGCCTAGCTTCAAGTAATAAATCATGTATTCTGAGAAAAATCATCGTCTTGAACTAAGACCATACCGATGGTCAACTCTGCAGTGGCCAAGTACAATAAAAAATATTTATTATAATTGGGTGGTCGAAACAGAGGGGCTGATGTGAGGGCACATTTCAATGCTGCGAAAGAGCGTTGAGCAGCTTCATCCCAATGAAAAGGAATGTCCTTTTTCAATAAACGCATAAAACCCTTTGTCATCTTGACATAGTTTGTGATGAAATGCCGTAAAAAGTTCACTTTTACCTGCAAACTTTGAAGCTAAGGGATGGTGCAAAGGGGAGGAAACTGAACTATTTCCTCTAAATTTAGAGGGTCGACCATGATCCCTGTTGTCAAAACTATGAAACCTAGCAGATGACCCGATGTGACACAAAAATTGCACTTGTTTGGATTCAAGCGGATTTGGTAGTAGCAACACCATTCAAGGATAAGTCAGAGGTGTGCTACATGATCAACTCTCTTGCGAGTTCGTGAAGCTAAATCATCGAGATAAGCCTCGACTATGTGTTTGAGGTCGTGGAAATAAAATGACATGGCCTGCTGAAATGTAGCTCCAACATTTTTCAGACCAAAAGGCATCTTCCGATAAGAGAATTTACCCCACGGACAAATGAAAGTGGTTTGTGTTGGTCTTCGTGTTTGATCTGTATCTGATTGTATCCTGAAAAACCATCCATGAAAGAAAAGGATTCACAACCTTCGCATTCATCAACTATCTAGTCAATAAATGGCATGTGGAAATTATCTTTTGGGCAGGGCTTGTTCAGATCATGGAAGTCCATACATACGCAAATCGTACCCTATTTTTTATGGACTAGCATGGGATTTGACACCCATTGAGTCAATTGGATGGGATAGATGAAACCATCTTTAAGTAGTTTCTCTACTTTATCCTTAATAGCTACTACTTTCTTAGGATTGATCAGACAAAGCTTCTGCCAGATTGGCTTAATATTGGGATAAGTCATGATTTCATGCTCGACAATTCTTGGATCTATGCCTGGCATTTCCTCGTAAGACCAGGCAAACACATCGCAAAATTATTTAAATAAATACGTGTATATTTGAATCTCCTCGGGGGAGCATTCCACTTCGACGAAGATATTCTCCACGATGCCATGGGTTTTGGAGATGTCTATAGGTATTGTTTTAGCTCTTGTTTCCATATTTCCTTTGGCGTAAACTGCGTGCATTTCCAAAGGATTGATAGGAAAATATTTATCTCCATTCATAGTCAGAGTGAATTTACCTGCTTCAATTCATATTAACTCTGGGAGGAAGTAAGATCTATGATGAAAATCAACCCAGGGTCTGTCTAGACTAGTCATTGCCTCGATAATTTCCTCATCTGAGGGAAAGACTAAGTCTAAAGAATCTGTATCAGCAAGGGAACCTTGAGATAAATTGGCTCGAGCACCAGATCTAACTCTTGTTCAAGAGTCGAGTCAGGGTTGGTGGAAGATTGCTGAATAATCGAGTATGCGACTTCTGCCTCAGATAGAGGCATGGCCATGACATGGTGCTCTATCCCTTCCATCGTAGCTGATGGGGAAGGAAGAGTCCATGGATAATTAAAGTACTTCGTGTGAAACAACGAGAGTTGAAAAATTTTGGCCCGAGGGTGGTCAGGGACAATCGACATGAAATGGAATTTTCCAATCGGAGGTGGGTAATTGAGAGTACCCATCAAAGGTGGGAAAAAACCAACCCCTACATTGATGATGTCAGTATGAGGGTTTTCAATCATCGTGACCATGGAGACCCCTGATGAAGGGTCAGGATGAGAGAAGGATAACTGATCAATGGTCATGATCCGAACTTCGTGTGGAAATAACAAGAACCAGAAAATGGTCATCACCACTGCTTGCATAACATAGGTCCAACTCCATCCTAACAAAATATTGTAGTCGAGAGATGCATCGACCACTTCAACTTTGATGCACATAGTTTTTCCCCCTAACTGCACTAGGAAAGAGGGAATCATCCCATTTGGTCGAAAAGAACGATCGTCAAAAGCTGTAAGAAGAGTGGGTGACAAAGAAAAAATGGGTTGGTCAATGGCCTTTCAACATGCCAAAGACATCATGCATGTCAAGGCACCCTCATCCACCATTGTACGGAAAATATTCTGGGTAAACGTTTTCATGGTGTAAGCCACTACTATTTGAAAAGCTACGTGGTAAGGATGATGAGGTTTTAAGTTGGTCGTATCAAGGATGATTGTTCCCAGATTACAAGTCTCAGTATATCCTAAGGCAACTAACAAAGCCTTTCTTTGGGAAGGGTAACTCTAGAGGACTTCCAAAGAAAACATCACACAAGGGTTTTGTGATAAATCCTCCACCATAGAGTAGTTTTGGGCAACCCATGCATTTGGATTGTAAGAAGCTTTCTTGAAAGCACCTTTTGGGATGTGGGTCATTGTTTCGCCCAATGTCTTCTCAATATGGAGAGGAAGAGGTGGGTTTTTATCTTCTTTACCCTTCTCAAAGGTTCTTGTCTTTCCGTAATCATGCACTCTAGTCAATATATAGGCATCACCTTTCATCATATGCACATTTGTGGATGAAGGATTACTCAGAGATGGAGTGGGTGCTTGACTGCCCCCTTCCGCACTCAAGGAGGCTTGAGTTTTATTTTTCTCTTGTGGAAATAGGTTCGTTAACATGAAAATTTGTTGCTATGCCAATAACTTTTGGGCCTCCGCAAGACGAGGGCACTGATGTGTCAGGTAGTCCTCCTTGCAAAGATTACAAGGATACTTCTACTTCTTCTTTTCAGTGTCACCCCCATCGGCATTATCGGTGGGTTTCTTATCCCCCTTACCCTTCTTTCATTGTTTCTTCTTTCTTTCATCCTTTTGGGTGGCCTTTGGGTTTGTCATTTTCACACTCTATACATCCCACTTTTGGTTAGGGGGAATAGCTGAACCGATGGTCTGGCTGGCCGATGTCTGTTGTATCGACAGTTGTTGCAATTGATTTGACAATGGATCAGCGAGATTCATTTTTGCTGAACCAATTATGCCATCGACAGGTGGTCCAAACCTTTGTCTGGTCTTGTCAAGTATCGACCTTGGTGCATCTGGAAAAATTTCATAAAGTAAACTAGACTAAGAGTAAATCAACTCTAGCTGTTGAGCTCTCATTATCGCATCTTCCTTGGAAAATACCATGGAAGTTGTGACATATTTAGACAACTGGGGTACCAAAGACATAAGGAACGACTCTAGAAAGAATGTTGGTGGGACTGGAACTTTTATCAAACTCTTCTGGCATCTCCATTCTCGAATGTGATTCGAGATATGATCCGCTTTTTTCTTCTCAAAGTTGGCCAACAATTTAGTGCTGATGTCGTATCTCACAGGTAATTGGAAATGTTTTAAGAAAGCCATTTCCAATTCGCCAAAGGAAGAGTAACAGGAGTGGTCGAGCTCTATGTACCATTTCACATCACCCCCTATGAGAGTGTGTTGAAACAATCACAACTGGACAGGGTTGTCCCTCAAAGAGTTAGATGAGCACCATAAGTGGAAAGTAGTCACATGATCGCCAATATTTTCATTAGGCTTGGCTTCAAAATTTGGAATGTCCGAAGGAAACTTGATTGGCATAGGAGGCCAACTCGGATCGTGAAAGATGGGGTTGTTTAATAACCTTGTCAATTCTGGCAAGTGCAGAGTTGCCAAAAAGGGTAGTTTGGGTTGTGGATTGTAACCAAGAAAAAATGAGCCTTGAGTTTGACTGGCACCAAGTTGCCAAGAAAATTTATCTTGTTGGCTAAGACTCTGGTAATAAACATGGTCGTGACCGCCGTACAGATTCTGTTCTTGTTGAGGCATCATCAGCTGATTCCCAAAATAGGACGTAAAGGGCTAGGATTGCATCGCATTCCAAGTATTTTGGAAAGGGTTTCCCCTTCCAATCCAATAGACATAGGTGTTGAGCCTTGTAATGGGTTCCACTGGGTATGGAAGGGGTTTCCCTCGATCGACATCCCTGACAAGGGAAATGGTCCCTGCCATGGATTCCAAGGTCCTTGTGAGGAAGGAATTCCCAAGTTTGCCCCCTGTGAAGGAATAGTAACTTGTACAAGATGTGGTTTTCCATAACCGGGGTTTCCCCTAGTCGAGACGACATCTGACAAGAAATCATTGTGACCAAATGCACTGAATAAATAAAATGATGTCAAACCAACCAACATGTTATAAGAAGGGAGTGCTTGACTACTTGCTCCAAACAAATTTATGTTTGGCCCGATGGAGTGTTGATGAACACCGTCGAGAGAGGGGGATGAAGGGGGTATATGACCCCCGCCATAAGGGAAAGTGATAAAGGGATCTAAAGTGCCCCCCATAGATCCTTGTAGAGTAGCGTTGGAACTCCCTACCCCTAAAACTATAGTCTATAGATTGGAGGAGGAAAGTACAGTACTCGTACTGAAGCTAGGCATCCCGTATGAGAACGGAGGGCCTGTCGCACTCTCAGTAAACAGATAAGTGATCACCGCCATAGACGGAATCAAACCACTTCCCTAGGTAGAAGCAGTCGAGACCATAGTGGTCTAGACCGACAACGATTGGTTAGGAGGTGGAACACCCCCTGTAGTGACATTCGTGGAGGGAATATAAGTATTCCTGGAAGAAGTAGTAGTGTTTGGTTCCATTGCTGCTTGAGACACTATCAGGCGCTCGTAAGGATAAACCTATACGATGATAGGAATTGATAGATTAGTGTTCGGAGGTTTGTATAGACCAAGAGTTTCCACTCCAAGGTCTGAAATGGTTGGCTCCTTCGGAATCAATTGTTCCTCTCTCGAAGATGGGATAGTAACAATTTATTGTAACCTGGTTGTCTTAAAAGACCCTTGCTGGTCTATTTTTCTACTTAGCGGTGGCGGGGGGGTGGGTTCAAGGTCAACCGGCGGCAGGCCCAAAATCCTTTGGGACCGGTGGAAATCCTGATCCTCCACTGTGTGAGAAGATAAAATACACACTAGGGCTATATAATTGTTTGAAAACCAACACGCACTAGAAAAAGTACCTATGAGATAAAACAAGTAGTCACTAGCTAGTTGGAAGAACAGTTACAACAACCAACACTAGAGAAACTTACTGGTGCAAGTGAAACTCGAATACTGAAGCACCCTCCAGGTATACTCTGAAAAGTGTGGCCCGATGTCTGTCATAGGTACCAAGGTATACCCCCGCAGTCACCTGTGTAAGTCACTAGAATGATAGGCAACTAGGTTGCGAACGAGCAAACAGTCACCAGGTGGGTACAGTCGACAGTCAAGTGGACCGTAATGAGAAGGGTATCAAGCCTGAAACCTATCAAGGGTATCAAAATAAAGTGTTTCAGAAGATGACTGAGGACCTTGAACGGATTCGATACCCATGAATCTCCGTGGAAAATGTGATCAATGGAATCCCAAGACAAGCCCTCTATATGTGTTCCCCACTATGCTTGGTCCGGCTTTGGAGGGGTTATCTCCGCTATATTTTCGCACGTAACCTCGTGTTTAGCCCCTGTGTTAGAGGGGGGTCTTGGATAACTTTCATGATAGTGGAATTTTAACACTCCCTAGCTCATACTCTTATGTTTTTTTTTGTAGCTTTGAAGAGTTTCATCTCCAATCCTAAATCAAGGCTGTAGCCTAGACTAGTTGATGGGCCCTACAAACATAAAGTCTAGTTTATTTTAATTAATCGTTAATTTTAGTGGCTGTCTTAAGTCAAAGGGAATGAAAGTGAAACCATTGATGTTTTTCAGAGATGAAAGAGAAGAGCATATAATGAAACTGGAAACAAATTACTTTTTCACAAATTCAACTTTGCACATTCAAATTCTTTAACCAACTTTTCAAACTTTTTTTCCTAAGATCTTTTAACAAAAAACTCAAAACAAGATTTCACTTGACTACGAGCTACTTATTTTCCTAAGTCAACAACCAAGAACTTACGAAAGAAATATTTTTCTTGATTATTAATGCAAACAACCAACTACTTAATCCAAACCAAGAAATAAAAGAGATTTTTTTTTTATTGTTTAATGCTTAAAAAGCAAAAAGGGAAAAATGACAACAAGTAAAGACCAAGAAATGACTTTTGGCCTAAGCGTAGATCGCAAAGAGTTACTGACAATAACAGATAAGTTGATTGAAGAAGACTCTCAAACTTGTCTAAAAACCCTATTACAGAAAAACAAAGGAAATTTTTTAATGAAAAAGAAATCTATGTTGTAATCAAACCTAAGATATAGACTGCTATGATAGAGATCCATAATAGGTCAAGAAAATCCCTGAGAGGTGTGACCCTTGACTGGGAAGAGGATGACTGCCTCTTCTAAAAAAAAAAAAAACTCAACAGGTACGCTATTGATAGTTCAACAACCAGCGGATGTACTCAGGCTGTGTAAGTTCAGGGCACGTGTGCACACATGCAGGCCCACTACAAGCCACGTGCACCTCTGCAACTCCTCAAAAATTGAAAAAAAAGCAATCAAGCACTAGTAGGAAATACTAGTCCTGAGAACCAGGATCCCTTGAAGACACAAAAACTTACTTTGATGAAAAAAGATGCAAGGAAACTTTGTTAAAACCAAGCTAATCTGAGGTTATACCTAGTCTACAGACTGCAACAACAGAGACCAGAACTAGATCCAAAAAACCCCTAAGAAGGATCACTTCTGACAGGGAAGAAGATGACTACCTCTCTTTAAAAAGAAAATCTAGACTCAGACACGCTACTGATCCTTCAACAACTAGCGTATGTATGTGGGCTATGTGAAGTCAGGGTGCGTGTATACGTGTGTGGGACTTGTACAGGCCACGTATACCTCTATGACTTCTCGAAAAAGAAAAAGAAGTCAAGCAAAGAAAGTAGGGAGTACTGTTATGGAAGACACGAATCCCTACTAGCTCAGAGTCTTGCAAAAACTCAGAAAATAGGTAATAAAACCAATTTAAAACACCCAAAAAGTATCCCCAAAAACCCTAGAGATTTCCCAGTATGGTCTCCAATGCTGTTGTGGGTGGGAAATCCCCCTACAGACTTGCACTCAGTGTTTAGTAATGCATGCAAAAAATAACCTTCAAAAGTCTCCTACTTTTTACTATTATCCCGACATAGACCCCACATTCATGCATAAAACACAAGGATAAAAGGATCTGGTAACTCTACCTTGAACTCCTGGCTCGATGTTGATCCTTTTGCGTTCAATTTCTCCTTGACTGCAAGTCTCCTCCCAAAGATAACCTACATTCACAAACAAACAAATAAATAACTACGAATATGCATCTCATATATGAATTAGTGGGTTAGAGGTTCCAAAAATATAAACCAAATTGAATATTGAACACCTCATATGGCGGGGCAGGAAAAATAATTATTTCTATTAACATCACAAAAGTCACTTACAATGGTGAGATCGACTACTTCTCCTCAAATTGGGTCCTAGTCTCTTCTTCAACTGTGCACCAACCACTTCCACATATGCTTCTCCTTTTCAATTCTCACACAGTGGTTGCAAAAGGTTGGGGCAAGGGGAATGTCAAATCGGGTAGAGTTTCTTTACTATTATTTTCCTCCTCCAAATGAGACCCCTACCCCTTCTTTTATAGGATGAAAAGGGATTGGTATTTGGTTGAATGATCGTATGTAGGTGGTCAAATAGTTTTAGGAAACCTACCTGGAATTTTGTATTCCATCTGCAAATTTCTATTTGTCGTGATTTTGTAGGTATACGTGGGATGTAGTGGGTCAGCTAGCGTATACACACGTGAAGTAGTGGAGAAGGGTGTGCGTTCCTTCAGAAAGGGTGTTTTTAAGAAGAGTTGTTCAGTAGTGGCTTGACAAAAATGGAAAATGAGATGGCATGATGCCATGTATGCATGTATGGTGCAAATTAGGGTTATGACACACATGGGTCCACTCATAGTTCTCACCAAAACTACAATCAAACAAAACATAGGTGTACCACCCATACATGGAATAATCACCCTTGCCCATTTTGTGAGCTCTATGGTCACCCAACCCATCAATGCCTTGAAATCACTCCATAGCTAGTCCAAGAAAATCATTTGGAGCGTACACAACATAATATAATTATCATTTTTCCTTACACTACTTCGACATGCCCCCTCCCCCAGCATGCACCCATTACTCCATTAGGTGAGGCTCCATGAACCTCGACATCATTTTTTACCCATCACATGTGTAACCCACCCCACACCCAATCTACCTCATGACTGAGGCTCAGTCATGTAGACTTTGGGGCACCCCTTACACCTTTAGTACCACAATGTCTACTAGACCTTATCCTTATAAGGAAAATGGAAGTGTATACTAACACCCATTACGTTTCATCAACCTTGACTGGTATCAATTTATCCAAGTATTACTTCCATATTCTACCCTATTTCAAATACGATTCATCGTAAAACAATTATAGTTTATTGGTGTATAATAGATAATGGGGTATACTCATATATTATATCCTCATCAACTTGGAAATAACTAGGCTCCCCTACTCTTATCCCATCGATGATTGAGTTCAGATCCTTTGATGGTAGACTATGTTCCCCCTTAGGAATATTACCTAATCTCCCCATTGAGTTAGGTGATAAGATGGTTTTGATCGATGTTGTTGTCATGAATGGTTCAGTGGATTAAAATATTCTCCTGGGCCTTGATTTCATCTATGCCATGAATGTTGTGGTGTATTCACTCTTTTGAGTCATGATATTATCACATGAGGGACGCATAATAAAAAGAAATAAACTCTCCTACATTGATGCCCCCCACAATATTCTCATAATAGAATCTCACATCATGTTTCTCTCATTGACTCCATGCACTATGTGTCCACTACCACTAGTCGTGCAACATCCACTCCCCCTAAAAATGAGTCCATGCCTCTAGAAACACGTCCTCACCGCTTGGGCTTAGAGGTTGGGTGGATTCATTCATCCTTTTGGGAATCCATGTATGTTTCTTCCCAAAAACACAAAACAAACCATGAAATCTCAAATACATTCTTCCTAGAGGAAGGATAATTCTTTGAGGCTAATACTTCATTCAATGGTATTAGTGATAACCTCCATCTAGATTCTCCTATTGACTATTGCCAAGGTCCTAACAATTCAATTGTTGCACCCTCTAATATTATGTCCCTTGATAAGGTCATTAATTCCTCTCAAATAAGATCATCTCTTGTCATTGATAGGGATGTCATGGACTCCAGTTCCATGATGACCAAGCATGTCCATATAGGAGATGTTTCCACACAATTTAAAGTCCCAAACTCCCAAATAAATATTAAATAAAATAATGGATCTAATACACTATTTCAAATCCTCATTTGTGGATGTCCAACCTTAAAATACCTAATATTATACATTTTGTCCATTATCTTGGGTATTTGGAAACAACACTTCTCCTAGTCCTCATATGATAATACCAGGGGAAGAACCACTTCCTACCTTTGTATCATAAGACCTATCTCTTGACACAACACCAACAAAAAATATACCCTTTGTAGGGACACTTGTACCACCAAATTGTGTCCAATGCCACTATACATCATGAGAATACAAGCCGCATGGCCTAATTGGAATGATCCACCAATATAGTTTCATTAATTCTTGTGGAAAGGCCTCCTTAGCCTTGGTCATTTTTAGTTACCCCCATAAGGAAAACATGGTCTCCTTCAGGGAGTTCCTTTTTCAGGAACCCATGATTCCTTAGCCTCCCTTTGGGAGTGCCTTGTTCGGGAACCCATGGTTCCCTGGCCTCCTTGAGGGAGTGTATTTTTTTAGGAACCCATCATTCCTTGGCCTCCCATAGGGAGTGCCTTGTTCACGAACCCATAGTTTTGTGGCCTCCTTTAGGTAGTGCCTTTTTTAGGAACCCATCATTATTTGGCCTCCCTTATGGAGTGCCTTGTCCAGGAACCCATAGTTCCATTTCCTCCTTCAGGGAGTGCCTTTTTCAGGAACACAGTGCTCTGTGGCCTCCCTTAGGGAGTGCCTTGTTTGAGAACCCATGGTTCTCTAGCCTCTATAAGGGAGTGCTTTTTTAGGAACCCATTGTTCTATGGTCTCCTTTAGGGAGTTCCTTATTCAGGAACCCATGGTTCCCTGACCTCCTTCAGGGAGCTCCTTTTCAAGAACCCCTAGTTCCCTTTCCTCTTTCAGGGAGTTCCTTTCTGAATAACCCATTGTTCCTTGGCCTCACTTAGGGAGTGCCTTTTTTAGGAACCCATGGTTCCCTGGACTCCTTCAGGGAGTGCATTTTTTTAGGAACCCATCATTCCTTGGCCTCCTTTAGGGAGTTCCTTGCTCAAGAACCCATGGTTCCTTAGCCTCCTTTAGGGAGTGCCTTTTTTCAGGAACCCATCTTTCCTTGGCCTCCCTTAGGGAGTTCCTTGTTCAAGAATCCATAGTTCTCTAGAATATTTTAGGCAGTGCCATTTTTAGGAACCCATCATTCGTTGTCCTCCCTTAGGGAGTTCCTTGTTCAAGAACTCATGGATCTGTGGCCTCCTTCCGAGAGTGCCTTTTTCAGGAACCCATTGTTCCATGGCCTCCCTTAGGGAGTGACTTGTTCAGGAACCCATGGTTTTATAACATCCTTTAGAGAGTTCCTTTTCAAGAACCCATAGTTCCCTAGCCTCCTTCAGGGAGTTCCTTTTCTAGGAACCCATTGTTCCTTTACCTTCCTTAGGGAATGCCTTGCTCGGGAAAAGATGGTTCCCTCGCCTCCTTTAGGGAGTGCATTTTTTTTAGGAACCCATTTTTCCTTGGACTCCCTTAGGGAGTGCCTTATTCATGAACCCATAGTTCCCTATCCTCCTTCAAGGAGTTCCCTTTTTAGGATCCCATCATTCTTTGGCCTCCCTTAGGGAGTGCCTTGTTTAGGAACCTATGGTTACCTGGCCTCCTTGAGGGAGTGCCTTTTTTAGGAACCTAGTATTTTTTGGCCTCCCTTAGGGAGTGAATTGTTTAGGAACCCATGGTTCCTTGGCCTCCTTCAGGAAGTGCCTTTTCAAGAACCCATAGTCCCTAAGATTCCTTTAGGGAGTTCCTTTTTTAGGAACCCATCATTCCTTGTCCTGCCTTAGGGAGTGCCTTGTTCAGGAACCCATAGTTCCATGGACTCCTTTAGGGAGTGCCTTTTTTTTAGGAACCCATTATTCATTGGCCTCCCTTACAGAGTTCCTTGTTTAGGAACCCATAGTTCTATGGCCTCTTTTAGGGAGTGCCCCTTTTAGGAACCAATTGTTCTATGGCCTCCCTTAGGGAGAGCCTTATTTGGAAACCCATGTTTCCTTGACCTCCTTTAGAAAATTCCTTTAATTTGAAGAACCCATCGTTCCTTGGCCTCCCTCAGGGAGTTCCTAGTTCGAGAACCTATAGCTCCATAAACTCCTTGAAGGAGTGCCTTTCAGAGGAACCCATTGTCCTATGGCCACCCTTAGGGAGTTCTTTGTTTAGGAATCCATGGTTCCCTAACCTCCTCCAGGGAGTGCCTTTTTCAGGAACCCATTGTTCCATGGAATCCCTTAGGAAGTGCCTAGTTTGGGAACCCATGGTTCTGTGGCCTCCTTTAGGGAGTTTCTTTTTTCAGGAACCCATTGTTCCATCGTCTCCCTTAGGGAGTGCCTTGTTTGGAAACCCTTGGTTCCCTGACCACCTTTAGGTAATGCATTTTTTAGAAACCCATTATTCCTTGGCCTCCATTAGGGAGGGCCTTGTTTGGGAACCCATGGTTCCCTAGCCTCCTTTAGGGAGTACCTTTTCTAGGAAACCATTTTTCCTTAGCCTCCTATAGGGGTCACCCAAAAGTTTCATCAAGGGACCATTATTCCCACAAATGTTAAAAGAACATGTATGCACACTCTTTATCATGATTATAAAATAACTATTATATATTCTTAATTTTCATATATGTTTGACATTAGGTATTTGATGTTTGTGTTTGTAGGTACTTGATACAATAGTCTCCCACCCATTCAATCATGGTTTCATTTAAACCCCTTCAGGTATATGTTCACAACTAGCATGTTTTGAATCCCTCCGCAAATAGATGCATATCCTAGTCATAACCCTTTACATTCACCTTTAGGACCCCCACATGTGTCTCTGCAGTACCCCCACCTCTATTTCTTTCAGGTACCACCACCCGATAACATTCTCACTCCCATGAGTTGTCTCATAGATATTTGGCCCCTGGAAATTTAACACTCTTTTTTTTCTATACATTAGGTTAAGGAGTCTTGTTAGCACTACACCTGAGAGAAATAACTTCATACTTCTTTCTCATCATCTTGCTAAACTACCCCATTATGAAATCCCACTTCCTGTTTCGTTGGTTACATTAAATGCACTTTCAAATTATCATTAACCCTCCATATCATCCACCATCAATTTACCATCTACAATTTCCTCCTCTATTCACCTACCCGGTATAGAAACCCACGAATGGGCCCCCCACCCCTCATCAGTTACATTGCACCACTTGTGCCGCAAGAGAGCCAAACCATCATTCATTGGGGAACTCGTTTCTACATATTTAATTTCAACCCAATTATTCTTTATTCATTTGGTAATTGTATAAAGTACATTTCAAGTTCCAACAAGTAGACTAGATTTTTTCCATCACACCCGACAATTTATTTTTCCCTAGCACACAACAACCCATGTCACCCTTGGTTGGGGCATTCCCCTTTCATCACCATTTTTTCAAAGATATCCCTATTGTGGCCTAAATATTGACTATCATTGACACCCTTGTCCCAAATATCCATATTTTGACCTATCATCTATTCCTTTGCATTATCACCCATTCAACACAATTTACCCAATATCCAGTCATCCCCCTAACACCAAATCATGTTTTACGGTTGCTTCCATCATTCTATATTCCCCTAACCATGGGATGTTCTCGAGTCCCATACATATTGAATGTCGTTCATGTCACCAGTCCATCCATCCTATCCTCCATTCATTCCCTGATACCTGTTTGATCAAATCAATGCCAAGAATCCATTTGCTTCGTATAGTCGTTCCCCCTTCCCCGTTGACGTCAGCACAAGTTTCCAGTAAGGTGGAAGTATCTTGGCCCTCATTCCATTATTAATGAGTAGTATCATATGACATAGAAAGAATCACCATTTCTTTATGATGTAATTAATTTCCATGACTTATAATCCAGCAAAGTTTCATGTTACAGTGGGTATTACTATGCGACCATTGAAGTTTTCAGTAAAAACTGAAGAGCTATGAATTTTCTAGGACATAAATGGCTTTGATTTGTTCGTACCTTCATTCAAAGACTGTTCAGTAATAAGAACCATCATCTGCCATTTTTGACACCTAAGAGGTCACTGTAAACATCCACTTCATCAACAATATTTGGTTTATGTCATTTCATTTATGGTTTCTTGACACGATCATGGGGCATGCTCGCCTCATTTATACCCAGATGTATATTTCAATTTTTAGAGAATAATTGGTTCCCCTAAAGATCCCCTTTTTTCTCCAAAGGATCTCTCCTATAGTCCTCCTCAGATATGAGTGACAACTCTCCTATTCACAAAAGAAACAATGATGTATTTTTCCTATACATATACTCCTAACCTCACACATTAGGGGGCATCTGTTATCATCAGAAAATTTATCACAAGTAATATAGACAATGGTCGAAGAAAAGATAAACACAAACAAAAAATACTTCCAACATTTACATAACCTACTTCAACAAGATGAAAAAACAATATAAAAAGATCTATGAATTTATGAGTTTTTCCACCAAAGTCATCATGCACACATCTGCGCAGATAAGCAAAGTGTTGAACACACACTTTTCATGACCCACATGATTGTCATTGATTCAACCCATTGGTATAAAAATATTTTCCTCACCCTATGCAAATTTGCTGAGAAGGCCTTGTTCCATTTCCCTATGTAGACTTGAGGTCCTTTTTTGAAAATCCCATAGCTAAAAACATTATTTTTCCACATATATAGGCCCTACCTATTATACAACATGCATATACACAGGTTGCACCACTATAGCCTGCATACATAGGGTTTTGTTCCCAAAATTAAAAAATGGTCTTGGGTTTCCATGTCACATCACGAGATCCATGATCCTTAACCTTCCATATACTGGAAATGTTCTGACTCAACCCTTCAGTTCCACTTCAAGGCTGTAAATGGGCCAAATCCGAGCTATGGAAAAGAGGAGAATAATTCAACTTTGAGAGCAAAGTTACTCTGGAGAAATTATTCACTTCATATTGAGTCTACATCCCTTTATCCTTTTAAGTCTAAACACATTTTTCAGCCCCCAATCTCCTCCCTACTTGATTGAGAACCTCATTGTCTCTTTTATATGATCTTGCCTTTGGTGGAGGATTGA
Organism: Picea engelmannii; assembly: GCA_009831015.1. Taxonomy (NCBI): domain Eukaryota; kingdom Viridiplantae; phylum Streptophyta; class Pinopsida; order Pinales; family Pinaceae; genus Picea; species Picea engelmannii. The sequence continues at coordinate 242,423 of ML805333.1, forward strand.
AGTGGTGGAGGCCCAACTAGAAGGGACTTATTTTATTGGTTTTGAACCATGTCGACGCAAATTTTTTTAATTCACTCACTTCTGCTGATTACATTTTAATAGAAATACTCTTTTCTCATCCAATTAATATCTTGCAAATATTTGAATTGTTATTCCATGGGTGTATTTGTTATGAATATTGATGGATTTTTCTATTAAATGTGCCAACATTATATATTATCACCATATGCTTGCGTTTATTGGTTGTTGAGGACAAGTTGCAGGTATATTTCTTTGAGTCAAGTGATCAACGATGGAATTCATAGAACATATCGACGAGGTAGGCCTTTTATCTTGTCTTGTTAGCATATTTTTTTATATAGCATATCCGAGATTAGAGTTGATTTCTGTAGTCATTTCCGTTTGTTGTAGTTTTCCCCTAGCCATAGAGAGATTTTCCCCATAACATAATTTGTGACCATACTGGGGATATAATATTATTTTAGGGGTTTGGAAGTTTTTCTCCTTTGATTTCTCTCGTTTATATTGAGTTTCTTGTCGTATGACTGCTTGAAAACCTATGTTCATTCTGAGTCCAAGTTTATTAGACTTCTCCTTAGCCTGGTTATGTTTTAACACATATACGTGGGCTTTTACCTGACAGTCGCATACATATGCATGTTGTCCTTCTGCAAGAGGCATATATATGTGCTTTTCTCCTAAAAAATCGCATACATCACCCTTTGTTGCTTGGTTTTTGGGTTTGATGTTTGTTGGGTAAGTTTTGATGGTCACTAAGTCTTCCTCGGTCTCTATTATGACTGTTAAGTGTTTGTGGAAAGATAAGAAACCTTTCTTTGGTTGAATTTTTGGGTGGTGCTTTTCTCATCATCCTTTTCATTTGATTGTCCTTGCATCTTGGGCTGGGTGTTTTCTTCTTGATATCCTACTTGGTTTGTCTATGTCTACATACAATAGAGTTTTTGTATCACGTTGTTGTTCATTCCTTGTTTTTTCATTATTTTATATTGAAAATACAAAAATATTAAGCATTTTTCATTGATAGAATTTGATCTTTTGGTTTCTTATCATTGATCTTAGTACATTTAAAGAAAGATTTCATCTTATTTGGAATTGCAGAACTAAATTGAAAATTGCATTTTGAAAAGCATATCATTTATTAGGAATTAAAGTTAGAACTTTACATTTTATTCATATTCATTTATTTTACTTGCTAAGGACTAACATCATTAGTTTCACGATTGCAACTTTTTTGAGTAACAAAGGTCAGCCAAATTAATGCTAATAATTTAAAATTGATTAGAAACAATTTTATTTTCTAAGGTGCACAAACTAGCTTAGGATTTAATGCCTTGGAATAGGATTTTGTGAGTAAACTTCTCCAAGGCTATTAAATCAACATATGTGTCTGACTAAGGGAGTGGTGAAATCCATTGTATAATTGGTGACGACAGGAAGCTCTGCTTACACTGGAGTTAAACACGAGGTCATGTGAGGTTGGTTGAGGGGATATGCCCCCAATACATTCTTAGCGTAATATATATTTATGGGGATCTATTCATATATGGGGATCTTGTTAGTACCTTTACTTCTGTGAGAGGCAGTGCTTTCAAGGTTTCTATCTTTGCTACCCTACCCATATGGTGGACCTAACTTATGAATTTTCACATCCACATCGGTTATATCGTGGTTTCTTAGTTGCGTAACATAGGTACCACATAGGTTACTTGTAGGGGTTATTCTGCAGGTACCCTGGGTCAGATAAGGGTCAGACAACACACACCCTTTATAGAGGATTACCTCTCTGGGGGGATCCGATCAAATGGTTGTTAAGTCCACGAGGTCCCTTATAACATATTCTTATACCTTTGATATTTAGAAGGGAGTCTCAGACCCCACTTGGGAGAGGCATACCTACTTTAGTGAGGGAGGCCCCTTTCAGCTAATTTATCCTGTTTGTGTGCATGTTGGAATTTTGTTTATATTATTTTGGTGTGCTCTTTGATTATTAGTTTACCCTATGATTTTATGTTGCACCTTGAGTTTTCATTATCATGGATAGTAGAGTTCCTTTGTCTCCCTCATTTTACGTTACCTCCCCCATGACATTCGCTCATTTCATGGGGACAAATCCATCTGTGTTTCATAATGGTATTCATAATTATGATACTCAGTCAATTCCTTGGGTCTCTAATTATTTTTCTCATGGTATGCTAGACATGTCTTCACACTTGGCATCCTTTGTCTCATCTCCTTATGTGAATCCTAGTTTTGGCTTTGGGGGCATGATGCCTCCTTATTCTCCCTTTTAGTTTAGTGGGATTCATATCCCTCAAACAAATATTACGGTAGTAGGTTGGAATCTTCCTTCCTATGGATCCACTTTTCCAGGAGCAAGTGCTCAAATGGGTGGTCATTATACTTATTACACTCCATCCATCTTTCCTTCTTCCTCTATGCCGGTTCCTACAAACGATTTTCCCATGAGGACCTTCATCTGTCCTCTAGTGTTTCATTTTGGGGGAGTCAGTTTTGTAGTATGAGAAAATCCCTTCACGATGTTCCTTCATCTAGGGGAAACACATATCCTCACATGAGTAACCCTTGTCATGTCACTTTCTCTTTACAAGCGTCTTCCTCGGTGTTGATGCCCTTACACCCCTTTATGAATCAGTATGGAGGAGGATACTATCGTGTTGGATAGGGCCATGGTGTATACCAAAACCCTTCTTGGTATGAAATTTCTCAAAACCAGTCTTTTCTGGAACCTTGGTCTCAAATTCTACAACCAACCACTACCAAAAGTCTAGTCATTGCAATTCATATTGGCGTTATATCACCAACCTCTGCTAGTCATGTTGGAAATTGGTTGACAACCTCTGCTAGTCATGTTGAAGACCAAAAACCAGCTGTTGCAAGTCATGTTGGGGGCACAAATGTAGTCACTGCTAGCCACACTACACATACATCACCAACCTTTGCTATCTATGTTGGGGATTCATCACCAACCTCTTCTAGTCATGTTGGGGGTTCATCATCAACCTCTGCTAGTCATGTTGTCCATTCATCACCAACCTTTGCAAGTCATGTTGGAGATTTTATACTAGCCTTTGCAAGTCATGCTGGGAGCATGTCACCATCCACTGCAAGTCATGATGGGAGCATGTCACCATCCACTGCAAGTCATGCTAGGGGAATTCATATGACTGAGAAGCATAGACGTGTAAGACATAATCCCAAGATCCTTTGTAGGATTTGCAAAGGTGATCACCTTACTCATTTGTGCCATTCTATTGTTGTGGTACCAGAAGCGTGGTCCTTACCTAGGGGCCCTTCAAGTTATGATTTGTATTTGGTTTCTCAAAATTCTTTGGTTGATACAATGGTCATGCCGATGCAATATTCGACTGACACCCCTCTTCCTTTAGGGGTTGGTACATCTCTTAACCTTGTTGTCTTGCATTCTATTCAACCAACAGTTATGTCGATGCAATATTTGACCAACACCACTCCTATTTTTGTGGGTGATGTGTCTCTTGACCTTGTTATCTCACATCCTATTCAACAAATGGTTGAATGAGTGGTCACGTCGATGCAATTTTCGGCTGATCCCACTCTTCAATTTCTAGTTCTATACCTTCTATACCATGTCATTAGTTTTTCTAGTTCTATATGTTCCTCACAAGGGATCATTCCACTCTCTTCGAGTACACTCCCTCCAAGTCCTAATGTGGTTTTATTTGATTGGAATGATCTTGTAGATACTCGACTTCCTTCTTCTACACCCTTCTAGATAAGGGGCATTCTTTGATATATTGTAGAAAAGGTAACCTCTACAAGTATTTTATCCTCGACTTGGAAAGATTTGGTTTTCCCAAGCTTGTGTCAGCTACCTACGAGTTATTGACTTTTGACATAAATTTTGCATGGGAGCCTTGGCCTCCCCCATGACATGCCGCCTAAAAATCCCCCAACGAGTCTGATTTAAGGTCTTTTCCGATTCTCTCAAAAAGAGAAAATATTGCCGAGTGAGCTTGTCTCTTTCACACTCATAAATTGGATTTGAAAGGTCATGAGTCTTGGTAATATCTTTTCCGAATATTTAAAAAGTAAAATATTTCTGAGTGAACTTGTCTCTTTCATACTCATAAATTGGATTTGAAATGATGTCTATTTGGTGCAAGTTTATCCCTTTTTCAAACCAAGTAGACTAAGATTACAAAAAGTACATTTTTTGGCATTAATTTGTAACTTCATCTCATTCGCTTTCTTGCAGTATTGATCTTATTACCGGTTCTTGCTTTTGCATTATAATCCTTTTAGCTCAGGAGTTTTCATCTTTAGCCAAGCAGAGCCTTGTTTATATCCCTTGCATCTTGACACCATATACCTAGGACGAAACATTCCCCTGAGTGTCCATCTCCCACATGCACCTCCTTGCATTGAGCATAGGTATGTTCCAATGGTGGAACTAGATTGCTTACTTGCAACACTTGTTTCCTCCTCTGTATCATAACATTCATTTGACTATGAAAACAAAAAAAAAGACGGGCGGGAAAATAATATTATCTTATATTGGCAACAATTGTGTCGCCTTTTGAATAGAGCACAAAATTTTTGAATCCACTTTTCATCAAAATTTTGGGTTTAGCATGATCGTAGGAAGATTAGCTCATTACATAGAGTTTTCTCCCTCGACTGGTTACTCTTCCAGTCCCTATGGAGAGATTGATTGATGCCTCCTTCATCTCAAAGTTTCATCATTGAGTCTATGCTGCCAGAGTATTCCATATGTGTCATGCTCTTGTCCAAAGGATCTCTATCAACCTATGTCAGCCATTCCTCAGAGCTCTTGAATTTTCATGTCATCCATACCCTTAATGTGTCTTAGAATTACATGAAAGTTGTAGTCCTATTGCACACCCTGGTCGTACTTTACTCATTAGTATGTAAGCTTGAACCCAACAGTCATTATTTCATGATTGGTCGCGGACTAGGTGGTTTCCCTTGTGTTCAACAACAAGAAATATATTCACACATTAGGATTTGTGAAATTTCTTGGATTCCATTAGCCTTATTGGTGGTTTCCTCACCTTTGTCAACAATTTTCCTTATTGGCTGCTATTCAGAGGGTCTTTTTCATGCACTGCTTACATATGGAGCACACGAAATATGCACATGGTCGTCTTTTCGTGAACATGTTCTTCATCCAATTTCCTCCAAATTATCAAGCTCCTACTTTGTACCTCATGATGAATGATGAGAGATGCCTCAATGCTCTACTTTTAGCAATTCTCCTTCCATCGAATTCAACTCATCTATTCTGGAGACGAGACCTAGTGTCCTATGAGTACCTAGAGGCTTGGAGTCATTAGTGGCAGGATATCTTGCCATCAACAGTTGGGAATACATCAATGTCTCCTGATCAATGGATTCTTCAAGTGTTTGACCGTGAAACCTTTATTCACACTTGTAAGAATGTACTCGGTGCCTTGATACCTACTTTCATTATTGATAGGTTGTCTTTCTTAGTTAATGATATATCTTAATGACCGGTAATCAAATGAAGTCTCATTGTGTTCGACCTCAACCCCTTTATTCACACGATGTAGAATTGCACCTTTCGTTGATTGTGTATAAGACTTGAAGAAATCAATTCGTAGTCACAAATTTCCTGAGTTGTTTCTATCTTTCATTGGACCAGTACCCATGTGACTTTAGTGATCATGGGACATCAAATTGTAGTGCATTGTATAAATATATCTTCAGATTGATTTTGAGACCAGTTTTACTAGGCCTTGTTCATGACTATGAAAAACTTTGGCTTGTAACCACCTTTGTATTTCCTATTCATGGACATGAACAGATGTTTGGTATATTTTCACATGGATCTGTAGTGTAATTCAAATTGGCAGCCATGTGTGCAATGTCAATGTAGATTGTAATAAGAAAATAGTTCTTCATTCTAGGTCTCCATTACTCCACTTCTGGGTATTATAATGTATTTCATCCATCATAGATACTCCTCTAACCTCACACATTAGGGGGCATCTGTTATAGAAATATTTTCCTCACCCTATGAAAATTTGCTCAGAATGCCTTGTTCCATTTCCCTATGTAGGCTTGAAGTCCCTTTTTTCAAATCCCAGAGCTAAATTTTTTTTTTCCACATATACATGCCCTACCTATTATACAACATGTGTATACACAGGTTGCACCATTACAACCCACCTACATCGAGTTTTGTGCCCAAAATTAAAAACAATTGTTGGGTTTCCATGTCACATCATGAGATCCATGATCCTTGACCTTCCATATACTGGAAACATTCTAAATTGGCCCTTCAGTTCCACTTGAAGGTTGTAAATGGGCCAAATTCGAGCTATGGAAAAGAGGAGAAGAATTCAACTTTGAAAGCAAAGTTACTCTGGAGAAATTATTCACTTCATATTGAGTCAACATGCCTTTATCCTTTTAAGTATGGACATATTGTTCAACCCCCAAGCTCTTCCCTACTTGATTGAGAACCTCATTGTCTCTTTTATATGATTTTTCCATTAGTGGACAATTGAAGTGGTGGAGGCCCAACTGGAAGGGAATTAGTTTCTCGGTTCTGAACCATGCCGGGACAAAAGTTTGTAATTCATTCACTTATGCTAATTACATTTTAACAGAAATACTCTTTTCTCGTCCAATTAATATCTTGCAAATATTTGAATTGTTATTCCATGGGTGTATTTGTTATGAATGTTGATGGATTATGCTATTGGATGTGCTAACATTATATTTTATCACCATGTGCTTGCATTTCTTGATTGTTGAGGACAAGTTGCAGGTGTATTTCTTTGAGTGGAGTGCTCAACGGTGGACTTCATCGAACGTCTGGATGAGGTAGGCCTTTTATATTGTCTTGTTAACATATTTGTTTATATAGCATATATGAGATTAGAGTTGATTTTTGCAGTCATTTCCATCTGTTGTGGTTTTTCCCTAGCCACAGAGAGATTTTCCTCGTAACACCCATGCAGATGCGAAAATGATGCATTTATGGATTTGGTCAGGCCTCAACCACTTTTAGGATGAAGTGATTCAGGACAAGACCCCAAGATTGACCCAAAATTTCATCTTGGGATGACTGAAAATATGGGATTTTCCTCTAAAGGCCTCCCATTCACACTTGGAACATGTTATGAAATATCTTTCTATGGTCATACAAATACATGGCCATTGTATTCTAAAAAGGAAGGAATTCATTGTATTCTTATGCTTCCCATTTTATCTTATAGAATCCATCTATTCTCTCGAGAGCTATTTGAGAAATCATAACATTTGGTAAACTTCTCACCTCTTGATAAACTTGAACAAGAAGTTATTCACCATTGTTAGTCATATATAGGAGAGGTAAGCTCTATTTTTGGGGGACTTAAGATCCCTCCCAAGGAGGAATAGGGGATCCATAGTCCCACTTTTCTCCTTTGGTGTTCTCAATTCAAAGATCACTTGTCATTTGGGTAGTTATCTCTTGTGTCAATTTCATGCATCTTTTAGAATTTACGTGTGCTTAGTTTACTTTCATTTCTTGGTTATTTCTTTTGTTGTTTATTATCTTGTGGATTCACTAATCGACTAATCATTTATGTGTTGTCTTCCTAGTCCAAGAAGGTAGTTAAGGGTCCTCTTTTTTCTCACCCAAGTGGAAAAAGGAACCCAACACTAAGGATCATCATCTCATATAGGGATACCAGATTTCTCAGTACATTTTGGACTACATTATGGGAGAATATGGACAATAAGTTGAATATATATACAACATTCCATCCACAGACATATGGGTAGATGAAAGTACTCAATAGGAATTTAGTGTATATTTTGAGGGGTTACATTCAAAAGCATTTGAATACCTAAGATGAAAATTTGATATACATACAACACTCTTATAGTAGAGTAGTCCACACCTCTACTGGTAAGTCATATTTTGAAACTTTCTTTGGATATTTTCTACCTTCTCCCTTGGATGTTGTATATGGAAAACAAGGAGGAGTAAGGGAGGACATCACATGATATGCATTCAGAGTAGAAAAATTTGTTGAGAATATTAGGAAAATCAATTTTCAAGTACAAGAGATTTTGAAGAAGTCATAGGAAAAATACAAGGCTAGACATGATCAACATAGAACTGAGAAGTCATTCAAAGTGGGAGACAAAGTTTGGTTATAGTTGAATAAGGAAATACTACAACTTTTTGGTAAGAAAATCAAGTCTCTATAGTATGAACCTTTTGAGATATTGGATAAGGTGGGAGATAATTCCTACAGGCTCAATCTACCCCCATACATGTGCATCTACTTAGTAGTGAATGTGGAGAATCTCAAACTCTATGAATCATCCATGTTGGATCAAGAGGAGGATAAGGTCCTACCTTACATAGAGGAATTAGCACCATAGTTTTAGGGAGAGTTGGTATAGGACATAATTTTATAGAATTGGTCTCTAGAACTACAATACAGGGGCAACATGACCTTTAGAAGATAGGGTTGAAAGGAAAATTTCCAGTAAAATAAAAGTGGTACTTTAGGGAGAAGGTAGAGGAAACATTTACTCACCTCATTAAGTAAATATTTTTGGGTCCAAAAGCCTCCCTAAATGGGGAGGTCTGATCCAGATTGGATCATTATATTATTTTTCATTTATCTTGATGCTTTTAGAGTGGAAAAAATTTGAGGAATCAACTTGTAGTGTCATTTTAATGGTAGGTCCCAGTTTGAAAAATTGGGGTTTGAAACCTTCTGGAACACTTTTGAGGAATCAAATGACATGTTTTAGGGGTCAAAACGTTTTCACATTCATTTTGTACCCTTAATGTTATTATACACATTGACACCTCTCCAAGGGTGCAAAAATCACATCAATTGGATTTCGTATGCAAAATTTATGTCTCCCACAAGTTGAACTACCGTGTTGACCACGGTGGCATGAGTGGATGCCATGTAAACCCTCATTACTCATTCATATGGGGCTATCCATGTATGGAATTTTAACAATATCCTATAATTTCTAAAACCTTATCATAATTAAGGGTTGAAGAAGTCAAAAACCTACTCCTAGATGACTATCGAGCTATGTTAAATATTGATATGCTAGGAGGAGAAGGGGTTCCATTATTTAGAATTATATTGATTCTGTAGTTGAGAATAGAACCTAGGAGTTGTATTTTGAGAGAATAATAGAGGAGGATATATTTTTTATTATCCATAAGGCCACAATGTCAAAGAAAACTCCAAAGAGAGTGCCTCTTTCTTTGTACTTGCATTTGAAGAAAAGAGAGTAGAGCAACCTCACCTCTTAGATGGGTTTTCTCATGTATTAGGTTTCCTAGATTATATATTCTATTTATTTATGGATGGTATGTGAGTATTTATTTATGTTCTCAATTTTTAACATTTCATCTATTTCATACATTTTAAGTAGAAAAACTAGTAATTAAAGAATTTGAGATCTAAAAGAAATTAACCTTCATAGTAAAGATTTTAGTATTTTATTAGACCTCTTGTGATTAAATGTCCATAGGAATATCCAAGGAAGTTTATAGATTAGGAAGGGGATAAGTTCTTCTCAATAATTTTTAAGGAATTTCAATCAAGGGATACACATAAATTTTCTTGACTAAAGAAGGTTTTCCTTAAATTATTCTTGACTAAAGAAAATTTTACTAAAATTATATTTCCTTTCCTGTGTTTGGCCCTTGAAAAGGAGAAATTTTTAGATCTTCAAAATAAGAGGTCATCGTTTTTTCTAAGATATGTCATAATTATGAAGCAATAAATGAAGGATCAAGTCCTTCTCTATGTCATAATCAATTTAAGTAAAATTATCTTCCACCTTCTTACCAACAAAAACTAGTCATTGATGAGATTGAGAGATTTCCATATTAAGATGAATCATGAAATTTATAATGGAAATTGTGTCCAAACTACCAAAATCTAGAAAAATAATCTTCCCTAATAAGTTTTCAAAAATATATACAATTATTTCCTTGCAAACATACTGGTAATGCTTTGTGTAGGCTCATTAATAATGATCCAAAAATTAAAATTAATGTTTTCAATAAATATTTTTGAGTTTGAACTTAAGTTTCTTTATTCCAAGGCCTTTATGACCAAATTGCTTTAAGAGATCAAATATATAATTTGGACATAAATTATGGACTAAAAACACATTACTTTCAAATGTAAACTCTGTTTTGATTATGAAAATATGATAACTTTTCACCCAAAAAAAAAGATATTCACAAACTACTAAAGAGAAAGGATAAGAATCCTTATTGGTAAAAATATTAAATGGACCACCATTAAGTAGAACCAAATAAAACTTCAACAAAACCTATATCAATTATTTGAAAAATGTCATTATCATTTCCATAAATAGGTGACAAAGATAATCATGATTCAAGTGACAACTTCTCTTCCACTGGATTGAGTGAAAAAAAAGTCTTATAGAAAAGGAAAGAGGTGTAAGATCTCTTATATACCTAGATAAAACCATTACTACTATAAATCCAAGATGTTTTCCTTATTTATTATGTTTGGTAAAAGAATTACAATAACCATAAAATAAATACAATTTAACTAAAATAATACTCATAATATTCAACCTTTATCCTCAATTCCTAACTAAATTAGGATATTTGCCTATATAATATATATAGGCAATACAATTTAATTAAAATAATACTCATAATATTCAACCTTTACTCTCAATTCCTAACTAAATTAGGACATTTGTTTATTATATAGGTTTAACAAAATTTAAATTCATTATAATAGACATGAAAGTAATAACCTTTTCCAATTCAAGCAAGTGGGCACTATCATTACTCCTTGTTCTCTTCAACGATTCAAGAAAAATTTCTAGAAAACAACATATTTTTTATTAATATTAAATTCATAAAAAAACCATTGTTTAATAATAAAAAAATTTCCCTCTAAGAAAACTTGTCAAATATGTCAAATAATAGAAAATTTCTTTTTAAACAAACATTTATTTCCATTTGATAAAACAAAACTAACAAATGTATATATGCATGACCTATAACCTCATAAGATAAAATATAGATTACAAATCCAAATATTGCAAATTTACAGCAACACACAACTACCCATGAATAACCAACAATCAACAACAATAGGGAATTGTTCGGGGACAAAAAATATCCACCCAACCATTTCTCTCAACCAAATATCGAGAGAACTTGAACTCTCAATCACTAAGGCTATATCATAGTACACACCTCATAAATAGCAAGTTCTTCACAACTCAAGAACATGAGAGAATAAAAATGGAATCCCTGGCTAGCTCTCACCTCCTCTATAAAACCACTTCCAAGCCACACAATTCAAACACATAAAATATTGTTTAATTTATATGAATACCTCCACTTGTACTTTCATTTGCAATCCCATGCACTTAATTTATGTTTGTTAGCTTAATCAATATTTCATTAAGTTTTGTAAATATTGTTGATACTTTTTATTTATATATAATTATTTCTTTTGTTCTTTTATGAAAAGTAAAAATCTCACTTCAATAAGAATAAACTTCGTTCAAAATGCACTTGTAATATTGTTCAAACGAGGGTGTTACTAGTGTCTCCATCATGACTAAATATTTCACTTGCACTATTTAGAAAGCATTCTACCTTATACTTATATATAAATATTTCCTTTGTTCTTTTATGAAAAGTAAAAATCTCACTTCAATAAGAATAAACTTCATTCAAAATGCACCTATTATTATTCAAACGAGGGTGCTACTAATGTGGCCATCATGACTAAATATTTCACTTGCACTATTTAGAAAGCATTAAGAAAGCATTGGACCTTATACTTATACATGCCTTTTAATTATGCTTTATGAAATTCCTAATATACAACATGCATGCAAAATCAAACATGAAATCTAGTGTGACCATTAGGACTAAATATTTCACTTGTACTATTTAGAAAGCATTGAACCTTATACTTACACATGTCTTTTGATTATGCTTCATGAAATTCTTAATATACAACATGCATGCAAAATCAAACATAAAATCTTCTCACTTAAAGTGGTTTACTAGTATTACTTACTCTTTGTGGTTTTCCTCCGTTATTCATTCTTCCAAATTCATACCATTCAAAACCACCATGTTATCAACCTTTATCTTCAAATGTTCCAACTCATCGTGGCATGGTTGATGAATGTTTGAAAAAGTAAAAAAATGTCTTACGCTGATTCACGCCCCCTCTTAGTATAAGTGAGAATTTTTATTAGAGAGGGTTCCTTCATAAAAACTATAACCACTTGAAGGTGGATCACATGAGCACACTTGGCTAGTCAAGAAGGTTTCTCCAAAAAAAAGGCTTTATTGTTTGATGGAACAAACAATTTCTTCTGGAGCATAAGGATGCAAACCTACTTAATGGATCTTGGTTTTGATATTTGTAACATTCCTCCTCGTTACGACAACAAACTCTAATAACACATGCACAGTTTTTTTTGTTTTTTTTTGTGTGTGTTAAGGTGTGTGCGCGTGTGTACAAAGGAAAAAACACATTCAACTCTGTGTCGCCACCTGATGACAAATAAGACTCAAACTACGAAGTGTTAGCATCAGAAGTCACTCTTGGATTTCTTGCAGGAGCAGAGCCCAACGCCCATCAGTTTTATGTCACGATTTGTTTGTAAAGGGTGATCAAATGGAGATAATGGCTCTAGGAGGTATCACTCTAACTCAGGGACTGAGTCTGGTACATAAAGAATAGAGGAGGTCTGGAATCCTAATTTTAGCCAGTGGGTTGATCTAAGGATGAATAGGTGGAAGACTTAGGAGAAAGTGAACAAATAGCTCTGGGCATCAGGCTTGCAGCAGTTTATAGAGGAAAAACTCTGAAAACAGGATCCTCCTAGTTCAGGGCTTCAAGAAACTGAAAGAGGACTTGAATGGATCCTCCAATTCCAAGTCGTTTAGCGTTAAGGAAATCAAAGGGATTGATTAGAGGCTCCGTAACCATTAGAGTGATCCATTACAACATCATCCTATAATAGTTATAGCTCGACTGGATCCTCCAATTCCGAGCTGCTCTAACACAGTGTAAACTAAGACATGATAGAAACTGGCATTCATAAGGAAAGAAGTCTCCAAAATTCATACATAACCAGAACAACAATGCTTCATTAAAACTTTACAACCCAGGAGCTTTTCTCAACCATCGATAGATTACAAAATGGAAAAAATGCCTACATATACTTGGAACAAAACACTGGAAGCTAAATCGAGACATTGCATTGAATACATTACATCTTCACATTTACTGCGCATGTAGTCTCTGGACATTTGTGAACTTCAGTCAGACGCAATCGCGTCCCAAAGGACCTGGAACTGAATTGACAAGCTTTCATTCATTCCTTGGTTTTCCATTTATGGTGGAAACGATGTCCAACCACCATCAACTGCTGTAATAACTGCTTCATCAGGATCGGGAAAAGCCCAGGTGGAGGAACTTAGGGGCCAGAGAAATCGTGGATGGCATGACACGAGGAGAAGACGTGGCGGCGAGGGATAGATGGCAGATGTATGTGATGAGGCTTCAGGATTTCGGGGATCGGGATTCACGAGTTTGAAGTGCGCAAGTTCCTTGCCTCCGGGATCCCCGATATCCCGATATGCGATGAGCTCCTTCTCCTGGGAATTAGCCCCTACCGGCTAGACCATAGTCCATATGACCTATCCCTGTGCGACCGTGGTCCAACTTTCCATCAGGATTTCGACGTTCTTGACGACACGATGTTTGTGTCCACTAAACTTGCGATTTCCTGAAACCCGATGGCTTATGGCCGTTGACTTGTTGATGGTCAGCTCATTGGTGCATATCTTGCCACCTGTCTTCCACTATTGAAAGTTGCCCCCGATATCGGGAGATCGGGTATCGGGATATCGGGATTTCTGCTGCCATGTGAGCGGGACTTTCAGTTCCCCGATCCCCGACTCTGTGGGATCTCTCGCCATGTGCCCCTGGATCGGACGACTTGTATTCAACCTCTAAAGAGAAGAGACTTCTCTGCTGCTAAATGTCAAGTAGATTGGCAACTTCGACACCCCGATAACCATTTATTTTCTTTGCAGATGGATCTCGACTGTCAATGGCAAGACTTTGCACGCTCGCTTGATTTGATACTTGGAAAAAAAACAAGAATTATCCCGAGCTATGCTTGAGCACTGCGTGCAACTTGCAAACCCGCGTGCTTCTTGAACCAGTGACAAGATTTATCGTTAACATGAAGAACGCAACCAGATGACATAAGATGCGCCGCAAGTAACTGCGAACATGTAATGACAATCAATTGACTATAATAAGACTGACTACCCACCCGTCCTACCCTGCAATGGTTAGGACCTCTAAGACACATAAGAAACGCTCAAGCCCAGGTTACCATCGATTTTAACCATTTAAGGTCTCAGGGCTGGCGACTGTTCTGAGGAGCATGGAGGTGTATACATCCCGCCTGACACCATAGACCAAGCATACTAAAGGTTTACCAACCAAGTACAAACATTAATTATAATGAACAACAATCCTCAACGGGAAGAGCAAGCTAAAAACAACCTCAACAACTACCACACCATTAAACTTGGATAAAAGGTCAATATCTGTGATCTAAATTAACGCTAAATACAGATCACTGAACTGGTCTAAGTTTATCATAGTTTTACAATCTAATAGCAGGTCATAATCAAATTGTTGATAACAACCTTATGTTAGCATTGGAACCATTTAAAATTTGTAATTAGGTCAACATGTTACCTTAATTTATCATTAGGAGTCGATCTACATTAAGGGTTAACCATTTATAAACAATCGTACCAAGTCATAATAAATAAATAAATCCCTCCTTTAAGTAAAAATAAAAGATTTAAATCAGTTCTTAATTAAGTAGATTTCCTTTTAAAATAAATAAAGCCCTTCTGTACATAAAGAATAAATAAATCCCTTCCTCAAATAATTACATAATAACGGTACCAGTCATAATAAATTTAATTTCTCTTCCAAATAAACCCTTCTTTAACATCTAAGAATAAATAATTCCCTTCTTAAATTAAGTACGCAAAATAGTGCCAAGCCACAATAAATTAATTTCTCTTAAAAATTTAAATCCCTTCTTTAAATATCTAAGACTCACCATTTAGGAATCATCTTCTCAACTGCTACTTTCAGTAAACATTCCTTATCATCTTTTAAATTAAATAAATAAATAGAAACATTCCCTTTCAACTACCTCTTCTATAATTAGGAAATGAATATAATACATTTCTTACTAGTCCAGTAGTAATTGTTGACAGTAATGAAGATGGTAAAGGGTAATGGAAGATAGTAAATGAGGACAATGAGTTAAGATAGGGAAGGTAAATTTCGCCAGGAAAAACATGAATAAAGGGTTACCTTACACAGAAGGGAATTTTAACCAAATCTCGATACTAAAAACGACAAAAGGGGTTACCCTGCTTGGGCATGGATTAAGATGGAACGAGTTTAATGTGCATTACCAACTAAATGAAACGGCTTATCCAGCTCAGCAAAAAAAATCACTCTCAGTCGGGATGGCCATTCGCAGCCTACTGTACAGGCGATTTTAATACTGTATTCCAAGTGCAATTTAATGCAGAGTGGAAGGCCGTACCTTCATGGGGTTGAACCTGGGGCGCACAATGTCATTGATGTGTGCAATCGATGTACACAACAACAAGTCTCTTCAAGTGAATCATGCCGTGTAAGGGATTGGGACAACGTTCAAGAGACGAGCCATGGGCAGAGGAGGGGTGGATTCGCAACTCAAACATGGCCCATAAATCAGAACATAGTCAATCCAACATGCCAATCAGGAAGAACGTGGACAACAAGGTGACCATAGCAACTTTTAAAAATCCTTGTATCAATACATAAATTCGAATAGCAATACAAGTTAGGACAGGAGAGCTGGCAAAGGTGCCCACTTCGATTGAACAAGGGCCTTTTGTCTTTTTTCATTTAACAGTCTATGTGAGATGAATATATACCAATGTACACACAGATTGAAAGGTGCACACAGAGGGCGCGTTTTTTAGAAACAAAATCACTGTATCCCAACACAAACAAAATTGCCAGAAGAGTTATCTTCAACAACCAATTTACCAGGCAAATGACCAGAACAAAATCAGAGACAAAATCTCAGAATTAAACTCACAGATGAGAGTGCCAGGAACAAAATTTTACAAGAACTGCTAGTGATAAAAGGGAACAGACAGATTCGCCATTCACCCACCAAGTACGAAATCATTTTTTTTTTTTCTTTAACTATTGAAAACAAAGGAAAATAACTTCAATTTGCGGATGTAAGTGACAGCAAAAATTTTATTATCTCGCTAACAATGGAGGCAAGTAACTTAATTAACATAGGCATTATGGCCAGTTCTGATTACCAACTATAATAAGCAAATTTTGAGCCAAAATTTCAATTCAAAGGTCCATTACCAATTTCTAAATGAAACTTCATTTCCTAAATTTCACTGCACCCATTTGAACTAAAGTGCCAAGCAATCGAATCAGACCCTAAAGGAATTACATGCAAGTGGACTCAAATAAATTTTGGCATACAATTTTCAATAACTAAAACATACATGAGTATTTAGTTTTCTTTTGTTTTAATTCCAGCATTCAAACGACAAGGGGAGTCATACATCCGGACTGTTCGGGATAAGTGAATATTTCTATGGCATTTTCTCACCTCATTGATTCATATATATATTAATTTAGATCAATAATTTAAACATAAATGTCCAGAAATCGATTCAGACTTACAAGTTTCAGTCCCAAAATCCAGATCTATAATTTCCGTTGTAAGAAATTCAGACACAGAAAAACCAACTACAACCTCAATAATACACATACAGGTCTAAGTTATACATCCTACACAATTTATCATTCAACCTAAGGGGTGTACCTTTGCCTATTCACCTGCTCCAAGAGTCATCCATGCGCTCCGTGCCGCTCCCGCTCGATGACCGTCAAGACCTCACCGATACCTCCCAGCCAATCGCTAGGGGTACTCTACTTCCTCCTTATCCCCCCAAGCCGCAAAGGGGCCACACACTCTCCAGATGGTACGTCTATCTTCCTAGCTCACCTCGCAAGGCCGAGCTACCACTCCTATCTGAGATGGAAAATCCCAACTCTCCACAAGTAATCAGTCAAGTCACAATTACGACAGCGTAACGTTACGCTAACAACCGATCCATTTCTTCCTCATCTTCCCTTTCTTTTATAGAGTTTTCAGAACCTCCTCTTTCCCTAAATCACATTTAAATTAAGTTTTAATAAAAATATTCAAAATATTCTCCTTCGCACAAGTGTCGTCCATACCCCTCTTTTCTCCATTGATTATTTTCTTTAAATTTATTAATTGTCTCATTTCCCTCACCCACCTAGAGTTGCTCCTAAATTTACTCCTAGGTGTTTCTAGATCCCCTTACATGTTTTAAATACTTTCCCTAAAAATGAAGTTGCTAATTTATCTCAAATTAGAAGGTTCTTTATTGTCGATTCCTTACTATGTTAACCTTGCTTTTTACCATAAGTTCCCTTCTTTCCTTTATTATGTTTCCTCCATTCCTAAGTTTCCTAATTTTTAGTATCCCCTTCTTTCCCCTTTTTATTAGAGCCAAATTGGCAGTTGCGCTATTTACTCCTTCCTTTTATTATTAATTTAAAAATCTTTTTATACATCCACAACCTAAATATTTTATTTCTTCTTTACAATTTAAAACCACGGATTAATTAAATTATTACTCTCTTCATTTTACCCCAAAAATTGTGAAGACTAAAACTATTACTTAAGTGGGTTTTTTGGTTTAAATTTTTATTTTTATTCTTAGGGTCTTTTTCTTAAGGTTAGACTAAATTTTTACCCTAGAGAAGTTTTAGACTTAGGACTTAGATTCTGAACTGGGTGACACTTGGTTAGGAAAGTTGTTTAAGGATTTCATAAGGTGTTAAAAGTCTTAGGGCCATCTAGATTTGTTCCTTCATCAACATCAATGCGACGTGCCCTTCAGGACACACCACGTGCTCCAAGGGTGCCACTCACCAGGTTCGTTTCTTTTGTGCGATGTGCCCTTTAGAATGCACCACGTGCTCCAAGGGTGCCACTCACTTCTTGTGTTTCTTTTGTGCGACGTTCCCTTCGGGATGCACCACATGCTCCAAGGGTGCCACTCACCAACTTGTGTTTCTTTTGCGCGACGTGCCCTTTAGGATGCACCACGTGCTCCAAGGGTGCCACTCGCCAACTTGACTGATTGGTAGACATCTATAACCCCTGGAGTCAACACTCTACCAAGTGAACTTGTGGGAGACTAAGGGCTCTAAGGAATAAGTCCCCCACCTTATTGCGCACACCTTAGAATCATCGTGAGCGACTGTCGCAGTCTTCCCTCATGGCATCGTGGATCTTCTCGAACTAGGTAATTGTTAACCTACAGTTCGAGCCACGACGGGAGTGCTAGTAGGCTGTGGCAGGGCTGTTGTCCACACCTCTCCCTCAACCTCTCTGGTAATCATGTGTGTGGCACCTCTACTCCATATGTGAGTCTGGTCGGCAAGATATCGTCAGTTTGCATCATCAACAATCGTGTCAGAACATGTCCACATCATATCATCAAATCAATGTAATAGCACAGTAAATAAATCAACCCAAATAATACACTCCTTGACTCAATCCAGAGTCCAAGGGGTTCCATCAATGCCCCTGCATCCTCAAGGTCCAAAACCCTACACACTCAATAAAACTGATTTAATAGTACCTGTCTATGTCGAAGAAGTAAAACATCATGTCATCTACATAACGTATCATAATCAAGTACAAGAGTTTTAATATCATAATAGTCCAGATCACTTGCGAGCAAGTGTCCTCAAAGAATAAGTTTTCTCAGTGCGCCAGAGCGGGATGTTACAATATTTGGCAATATGTTGTGACTGGTTATGAAGATCCAACATCTCCACAAATGGATTAGGCTGGAAAGAAGGCTATTGAAAATAATGCAAAATCCATGAATAACATCTTGTGCAGTCTCTCAGAATCATCGTTTTTCAAGGTAATGCATTGCAAATAGGGAAAGGACATTTGGGATAAAATTCAAAACATCTATGAAGGAGATGAAAAGGTTAAGAAAGAAAATCCACAAAACAATAGGAGAAAGTTTGAGAGTCTGGAAATGAAAGACGAATAAAATGTTGCATCTCATCTCCTTTGTGTGGAAGAACTTATGAACACTATCAAAGGACTTGGTGAAAAGGTTGAAGAACTGATGATTGTATGAAAGGTGTTAAGTTTAATCCCCTTAATATTTTATTCCAAATTTTATGACATTGAAGAAATGGGGGATCTTGATTCATTGACAATGAATGAATTACATGGTATCCCGACGATGTATGAAATGAGGATAGAAAAAAAAAATCTATAAAAAATAGAATCAACCTTCATAGCCTCAAAGAAGATAAAGAACAAGGAACAAAAGTCAAGAGATTATTCTAGATGCGATTCAAATGTAGAGGAATCACATTTTGTGAGAGAACTCAAAAAGGGATCTACAAAATACAAAGGTAAGATGCCTTTTAAATTCTTTAATTGTGGAAAAGTAGGACATTTTGCTGCTAAGTATCCATATAAAAAGAATGAAAGTAGTAATGCTGAAGAATACCATAATGTAAGGAAAGGGGGAAAATATAATCAAAACAAAAAGAACCAGAAACAAAACAATCATGAAAAGAAGAAGAACTCTTATAAGAAGAAGAAGAGTCTCTACTCAAAAGGGATTAGTGACTCATCTGAGGAAAGCAGTGAAAGCACTTTTCATAGTGATAGAGAAGAAAATCTCTTTATAGAAATAAAAAAAAATATTGCTAAATACAAAGGGACAAAAAAGATGGACTCAAAAGAAGAGAAAAATACTAAAACATATGGGGAATTGGATCTTCAAGAATAACTCGTGTTCCTTAAGAGAAATAAATAAGGTTAAGAAAAAAAAATTGAAACAAAAGGAGAAATTAGAAATATGAAGAAGAGGATCATGATTCAAAATCCAAAATGTCACAAATACTTGAATAAAAAGAAAATACTATGATGAACCTAAAGGTTAAATTATAAGAGGCAAGAAGTATATAACAAGTGGTGAGAATCTAGTTGAAAAGGAAGAAAATGATGAAAATCTAGAATCCGACACTATTTCCTTAAGAAATGAATCAGAGAAAACAACAACTAAGTTTAATATAATATTGAAGTTTGAAAATAGTGTTGAAACCTTAGATGATATCATCAATTGTCAAAGATATCCATTCATTAAGACTAGTTTTTCCTATGATAAAAGTCATATGACAACCTGTTAGCGATATTTCTTGAAAGGGGGGGCTAGAAAACAAAAGAAGGGGTTAAAAACCCACTTGTCCAAAGTTGCGGATGATAATGCACCCAGGGTAAGTCACGAGCAAGTTCGAGTGGCAGTGATTCGCACGCCCGGATCAACGACGCAGGTTGAATTCCGGAACCCCCTTGCCTTTCTACCTTTAAGCGGGGGGGGCGGTCTGGAATCGGGGCGCACCTCTCCAACGGCCCAGATCGGTGCGCCCAGATCAATGACGATGAAAGTAATTCCGGACCCCCCCTACCTTTCTACCTTTAAGCGGAGGGGGGGGGTCCGGAATCATGGATGTAGCATCCGACGGCTGAAATCATAGTGCCCGGATCAACGGTGCTCACGCAGCCTCATCCTTCTCAGCTGCCCTACGTTTAGCCAGTGTGGGCCCTCCTCTCATCATATCATCCTTCATAATCACCTTTCTCCTACTGCCGTGTGTCGCCCATCCTCCTCCACTCCTTGGTCTGCGTGGTCATCTCTCCTTCTCATCGTCCACTCACCACCCACCATGTGTTCCTTTCCCTCCACGTCAGCCTCTCACTAAATTACACCTGTTACATCTATTCTCCCGTCTTCTCCGCTTATATCCCTTTTTCCTTATGTCATCCCTTGTCAGCTCTCTCGCCTCTCATTGTTCTTACTTCGCCCCTGCGGTTGTGGCCCCGTCACTCCGTTGCCAAACCCCACTTTCCGTGTTGACCTCCATACCCATCCCTCAAGTTATTTATTTATTCCAGGTGGCAGCGCGAGAAGTCTTCCATATCCAAAAATGCTGAGCTGGCCTGATCGTACCCCGTCCCAAGAAGCAGTTATTGAAGCGGTTGATGGTGGTTAGACATCGTCTCCGCCATAATGGGGACATCCTACAACGAATTAAAGGCACGTCAATTCGCCGATGGAACTGTCAGAAGATTGATCGCGTCTGCCATAAGATTGCATGATCATTCAAAGATTGTGGCTGCAGATTGTCAGAAGCCATGCAGACACAAATCTTTCAATGCAGTATCTTGATTTTGCTGTTGTTGTTGTTCTGAGTATATGAAGGCGTTTTCGCCATTTTTTGTATCTATCGATGGTAGCGCTAAGCTCCCGACTGTAAAGTTTTCGTGACCATTCTGGCTTCCTGGTTATGTAGCTGTGTTTGAGATTTCTTGGTTTATGACAAACAGTTTCCCTTTTTCATCTTTGTTTTCGTCTCATGCTGGAGAGTTCATGATCGAATGCTTCGTATGAATTAACACAGTTATGTTATGGTAAATGATTTATTGTGGCATTGTTGTTTCTCTGGTTCACCGCGTTTGGACGTAAGAAGATCTTGTTTTCAGATGCCTGCTCTCATCGTCTGTTAGAATCTTGATGATTATAGCATACCTTTGCACCTTCCTTGTGAAATCTTCCCCCTACTCACCCTTATTACAACTCACTGTTTGAAGTTTATCAAGACCTCACTCATTTATGCATGTCTGGCCTAGCTTCTGAGTTGAGACGATACTGTTCTAAGTTTGCTTCCATTTGATCATCTCTTATAAACCAATCGTGACATTAAACTGATGGGCGTCGGGCTTTGCTCCTGCAAGAAATCTAGGAGTGACTTCCGTCTCCAACATTTCTGGCGCCGTTGTCGGGGATGAAGTTGAAAATTTTCCCCGGGATTGAACGACAAAGATCAACTGATTCTAAAGGTGCATCAGATATCAGAACTTGAAGATTGCTACTGTGCACCTGGCGACTCCACTGTGACGAATCCGCTAGGGAGAATCTGCTCTATCAACTGTGGCTTTGAGAGGCAGACACACGAGATCTAATCCACACCTGCCTTTAGCTACACCAGAAGCTGACGCGGAAGCGGTGCGCAGAAAGGGAAGGAGCTCTGCGAAAGAAATTTCCATCGTCGAAATAGGTAATGCACCTTCCCCTTCTGTGAGAACTCCATTGTCTTATTCTCAGCTTCCTAGTCGTCCTTCCTCTGAGGTTTCCCATCTTTTAAATTTCAGGAGTGTTCCTGCTGAGTTTTCTTCTCCTGGTCTGGTATCAGAGGGAGAGATCCTTGTCACTCCCCCTTCCCTGGAAGCTGCTGTTTATGGATAAATTCGTGAGTACGGACACAGACCAATCTCCCCAGATCCACCTGGATCTGGAACAAAACGTGACAGAATACTACTCTTTCCCTAGATCTAGCTATCGAATGAACTAAGAGAAATGGATGGTGGACATACCTTATGAACGCTCTCCTTATATCTCTGTTGTTCCAAGCCTTGCTCCGATGCTCTTGTGTTGTTCCAATCACAACAACACAAACCAATCACAGCAAAAGAAGATTAATATATTCAATATCTATTCTATACATGTGATCAAGGAATCATGTAATAAGATGACATCATCATTATGGGAAAGGGACATATTCATGTATTGCATTAACTGAAAGAGAAATATACAACCTGAGCCTTGATGTCGTAGATCTCCTTTCGATGGCTCCT